>JBAMNC010002075.1:0-69339 GCA_037902135.1 Cetoscarus ocellatus
GACTCATCCATCCTGATGCACAGCTTCTTCATCTTCTTGGTTTCGGCAGACTATACGCATCCAAGGCGTATCTCTGCCCCCTCTGACACACAGCTGTGTTGGGAAAAGACTGCAGGCGGGCGATGCCAAAACATTCATGAGGTACTTTGCATTGACCATTCATGGCAACATGTGGGTGTGTAGAGGGCGGCATGTGAGGTAAATCCACCTGCTCAACTTTCCAAGAGGACTGTGATTTATAAAGGGGAAAAGTGCTTGCAAGTGTGCGTATGCTCACGGTTTTATTAATCAGATTTTTTGGGGCGCACGCCATTTTCAGCTTTCGGGCGCACGTACACTTTTAGTATGGATATACGCAATGTTTTATAAATGAGGCCCCTGATGTGTTTGGAACTATCTGGAGCTTCATGAACCAAGTGACCACGCGGCGGTGAGATCAAAGCGTGTCGCAACTCTCTCTTTAGAGGGCGCTGGTCTAGGCTAATGAGAGAAAAGTTTGTTGTCATTCTCATCAGTTCAAGAGAACGCCTGAGAGCTTGTGAAGGATGGGAGTGACGATTGGTGTGTGTTGACACACCGGCGGGGCTCTGTGGTGCTGCGTGTGCGCAGAAGGAGCCGAAGGAGCGTGGTAGTGACCGGTGAATGGACTTGTGCCCCGGTGGCAATGGGTGGGGAGTCGGGGCGGGGGGGGAGTCCCGCCACCACAATGAGCTGATGGGACTTCATCATCCTCGGTTTCGAGGCTTCAGGAACGTCATGGACATAACGAGGATTGAGCTGATGGAATAGGTTTGATGAGGAGGGATGCATCAGCCTCAATGATGACCATGGAGGAAACGCATTTTGCCGGACTCACTTTTTGATGACAACTTGTGTTTTGGACTTACTCAGTCTGGATGGCTCAGATGGTGATGGCGTGGTTTAGGCTCTGAAGCAGTGAGCATTTTGGCTGAATCCCTGGCGGATGAGTGCCTCCAAGCTGGTTGACATACGGCATGGAATTCTGGTCAATAGGTGGGTGATGCCTGGGTTGCCTCTTTTCAAGCAGAAAAATAAAGGACACCCCTGGCAGCGGGGGATGCCGCACTGTACAAATGACCCCACTGCCCAATAGTGGGGGTGGGGTCATTTGTACTTTCCCGCTCACGTTTGTATTTCTGCATCCTTTTCCGTTTCAATGGGGCATGGTGCAGAGCATAGATATACATAGAAGACCAGATACGTCAGCACGCTGTAGCAGCCCGCTAAGCGACGTGCCTACGTGACGGCCATGTTGGGTAGGTCAACGTTCCCATTAAAGGCAATGCATGTACATTGAAAATAGATCATAACTTGCTCATTTCTTAACGAATTTTCATGCGTTTTTACTTTATTGTAAACATCAAAACATGCACTATTACTACACTACATTTGATTTAAGACAAAAAAATTCTACCAATGTTGCCTACAATGTTACCCTTTCAGTCTAGAGGCCAGGAAATCTTATATGCTCAGCCATTCTATATATATCTAAATGTATACGTATATTGTTATAAGTATAAAAACAGAAAGATAAACATATATAGAACCTATGTTTTTAGATTGGAAGATTTAATGGTAAATGTAATAGAGTAATCATTTATATCATCATTTATATTTAGTTTCTTTCTCTCTATATATATATATAAGTGTGTGTATGTATATATGTATATATATATAAACACACACACACACATATATATATAAATGTGTATACATAGATATATTTTTATCAGTATAAAAACAGAAAGATGAACATAGAAAACTATGTTCTTGGATTGAAAGATTTAATGGTCAAGGTGATAAGGTAATAATTTATATCATCATTTATATTTATTTTCTCTCTCTCTATACATATGTGTGTGTGTGTATATATATATATATATATATATATGTATATGTACACATATGTAAATGTGTGGAAAGACAACATGTGTGGACAACAACACAATCCATGGAGATAGAGGCCAGTTTGTCATCATCATTGTTCAGCCCCAACTCCAATGAGGTTGGGACATTCAGACAAGCTCTCAACAAGATTAATAATGAAAAGAAGAGCAAAAACTTTTCTTACTTATGAAATGTTATTCCTTGTTTCCTCGTTTCAATCATACTGCGTATTTTACCATTGTATGCAATGCAATCTGCCAGCATCCTTACTGTTTCGTCTTCGCCCCACAGAAAAGCCCTGACACTTTGCCCCCACTAGCTCAGCTTCGACGTAGGCACACAGCTCAAGGGGGCATGTCGTATCTAGTCTTCTATACATATCTATGGTGCGGAGTACCAGGTTCAGCTGCTGACGCAGACATGTTTGCTTCTGATCTCCCATGAGTAAAAAGTGCCTATCAATGATGAGCACTTATTCCTCATGCCGAAAATCAGCCAACCAAACCAAGTGCCGCTATGAGTAGGCGGGAGCTAGCCAGTGTTGACTTTGGGCAGAATGGTGCTGCGTTCAAGGCAAATCGGAAATACGGGATAAACCACGTCCCATATTGATCCAAAACAGGACGCAATGCTTAAGTGTGAAATATGGAACAGTTCCGTATTTTACAGAACGGATGGCAACCCTAGTGATGCTGATTAACGAGTTGCTGTTCGAGTTTGATAGCGATTTGCTTTTGAATTTACACCAGAAGTTTAGGGACTTTCCTGGAGCCATGCCGTGACTGCGGTCAAGCCAGCCGCACAATCGACATCCGTGGTCAAATGAGCCGCACTTAAATTTAAATTGCAGAAGTATTAACAGCATTATGGTAAAGGCGGAGACACAATGTATTTACTTCCGCTTTTCAAAATAAAGGGATGTAAAACAGCGACAAATCGGGCCTTAAAATAAAAAAAATACTTACATTAAAGTAATTCAACAACAAAGTCCTTTATACCTAGAAATTGCATGATTTCCTGTTTTTGACTTACTGTAAGAACACTTTGATCAATAACTCCTGGCTATGGGTGATATATTTGACTTCTACTCATCCAACACTACAACCATACTTTAAATCAAATATTTTTACTGTACAAATGTGGAGAAATTTAACAACAAAGTCTTATCTTAATACCTGGAGATTGCATGATTTCCTGTTTTTGACTTACTGTAAAAACACTTTGATCAATAATTCCTGGCTATGGGTAAAATATTTGACTTCTACTCATCCAACACTACAACCATACTTTAAATCAAATATTTTTACTGTACCAGTGTGGAGAAATTCAACAACAAAGTCTCATCTTTATACCTGGAAATTGCATGATTTCCTGTCTTGGCTTACTGTAAAAACACTTTGATCAATAATTCCTGGCTATGTATGATATTTTTGACTTCTACTCATCCAACACTACAACCATATTTTAAATCAAACATTTTTACTCTACAAATGTGGAGAAATTCAACAGCAAAGTCTCATCTTTTTACCTGGAAATTGCATGATTTCCTGTTTTTTGACTTACTGTAAAAACACTTTGATCAATAATTCCTGGCTATGGGTGATATGTTTGACTTCTACTCATCCAACACTACAACCATACTTCAAATCAAACATTTTTACTCTACAAATGTGGAGAAATTCAACAGCAAAGTCCCATCTTTATACCTGGAAATTGCATGATTTTCTGTTTTTGACTTACTGTAAAAACACTTTGATCAATAATTCCTGGCTATGGATGATATTTCTGACCTCTACTCATCCAACACTACAACCATACTTGAAATCAAACATTTTCACTGTACAATAGTAGAGAAATTCAACAGCAAAGTCCCATCTTTATACCTGGAGATTGCATGATTTCCTGTTTTTGACTTACTGTAATAACACTTTGATCAATAATTCCTGTCTATGGGCGATATGTTTGACTTCTACTCATCCAACACTACAACCATACTTGAAATCAAATATTTTTACTGTACAAATGCGGAGAAATTCAACAGCAAAGTCCCGTCTTTAAACCTGGAATTGCATGATTTTCCTGTTATTGACTGACTGTAAAATACTTTCATCAATAATTCCTGGCTATGGGTGATATGTTTGACTTCTACTCATCCAACACTACAACCATACTTTAAATCAAACATTTTTACTGTACAATAGTAGAGAAATTCAACAGCAAAGTCCCATCTTTATACCTGGAAATTGCATGATTTCCTGTTTTTGGCTTACTGTAAAAACACTTTGATCAATAATTCCTGGCTATGGGTGATATTTTTGACTTCTACTCATCCAACACTACAAACACATTCATATCAAACACTTTTACTGTACAAATGTGGAGAAATTCAACAACAAAGTCCCATCTTTATACCTGGAAATTGCATGATTTTCTGTTTTTGACTTACTGTAAAAACACTTTGATCAATAATTCCTGGCTATGGGTGATATGTTTGACTTCTACTCATCCAACACTACAACCACATTTCATATCGAACACTTTTACTGTACCAGTTTGGAGAAATTCAACAGCAAAGTCCCATCTTTATACCTGGAAATTGCATGATTTCCTGTTTTTGACTTACTGTAAAAACACTTTGATCAATAATTCCTGGTTATGGGTGATATATTTGACTTCTACTCATCCAACACTACAACCACATTTCATATCAAACATTTTTAGTGTACAAATGTGGAGAAATTCAACAGCAAAGTCCCATCTTTATACCTGGAAATTGCATGATTTCCTGTTTTTGACTTACTGTAACAACACTTTGATCAATAATTCCTGGTTATGGGTGATATATTTGACTTCTACTCATCCAACACTACAACCATACTTGAAATCAAACATTTTTACTGTACAATTGTAGAGAAATTCAACAGCAAAGTCCTATCTTTATACCTGTAGATTGCATGATTTCCTGTTTTTGACTTACTGTAAAAACACTTTGATCAATAATTCCTGGCTATGGGTGATATGTTTGACTTCTACTCATCCAACACTACAACCATACTTTAAATCAAACATTTTTACTGTACAAATGTGGAGAAATTCAACAGCAAAGTCCCGTCTTTATACCTGGAATTGCATGATTTTCCTGTTTTTGACTTACTGTAAAAATACAAAAGTTCAGACCCCATCCCGCTTCACCGTGACTCTCTCTCTCTCTCTTTCTCTCTCTCTCTCTCTCACCCTTTTTTTCACCAGTAGCCTGGCTCTGTCCCTCCGCTCCTGGGCTCTCCCTCCCGTATCACCCCCCAGTCGCCCCCCCGGCCCGGGACAGCAGACCCGGTTGTTGTTTCTCCCCCACCCCCACCCCACCCATTGGCGGGCTTCTCCAAATTGAAATAAATTGAATGTGGAGAAATTCAACAACAAAGTCTCATTTTTATACCTGGAGATTGCATATTTTAACCATATTTGAGCTACTTTAAAAACACATTGCTCCGTGCTACAGGTGATATACTGTATCTGGTTTCTACACATGTAAGAGTAAAATGTATAAACATGTTTTTGGTTAATGAATTAATCTATTTAACTTTTAGCTAAGTATTTGATACTGCCTTACATCTATCTTTATAAATTACATTTGTCTTTAAGAGATTATATCAAAGATAATTACAAAAGTTTTGGTCTATACCTGTAATGACTTTTATTTTGAAGTCGAGCGACAGCTTTTTTGGGTTTTTCCACACCTACACAACCCATCCCCCATCATGCCTTAAGGAAAGTTGTCATTGAGGAAGACGACACACAAACGGAGTGATTAGTGTCCTACTAGACAATTTGTTGACCTGCTTTTTTATTACACTTTTATTACATAACCATGCCTCGAAAGCACGGGGAAGTATACAAGACAAGCACTAGTATCAAAAATGTAATGTTTACTTGTCATTATATATTTATTTTTATTTATTTAACCTGTTAAAAGACCCACTGAAATCAAGATCTCTTTTACAAGGGTGACCTGGCCAAAAAGGCAGCAGCACACGTCATGAAAAAACCTTGTATATAGCTGCTGTTGCTGCATATTTTTAATCTACACAATACTGGAATTGTGTTACATATGACGGGAAAGAAGAGACTTTTCAGTCCTATGTTTTCCATGTGTGATTAAGTAAGGGCCCATAGTAATTACCTCCGCCAAGGAGGTTATGTTTTTGCCAGCGTTGTTCGTTTGTTTGTTTGTTTGTGTTCAAGATAACTTGAAAAGTTATGGACGGATTTAGTTGAAATTTTCAGGAAATGTGTGGAATGGGGTAAGGAACAAATGATTAGATTTTTCCATCCGGATCCAGTAATTGTTTAAAGCATTCTTTCACATTGACAAATAGGACCATTTTCACCAACGTGGAGTGAAGCTGCTTGGCGGAGGTCTGCGCTCTCTGAGTGCTTTTCTAGTTATTTCACGTAGGCCTAATAAAGGTTATGTTAAAATATTTTTTAAAGTTTAACTTTGGTTTTCAAAATGACTCATTGTGAAGCTCAACAATAAAAATAGCTTGACGACATTCAAAGGATATATGGCTTTCTGAACTATATCAAAATACTTAAATACTACCTTAAAATAAGTTTTATTATATAAATCAAAATTTTCAAGTTTTTTACATATAAAATCACAGACTAGTTTTTTTATAGGTTGTTATCGTGGTTTATAAGCTCTGAGGTGTACAAAATTGGTATAATATTGGCCAATCTGTGTAACAAATGGGCTTAACCCAAAAAGTACTGCAACAACTTATTAAACAGTTGAGACATAATTGGAGTAATATTCATATACTTTCATCCTAATGTTCTAAACCATAACACCCTCAAATAAACAAATTTGAATCGGCAGCTCGCCAAAACACAATATTTATCACAGGTGTTTATACTGTTGATCTCTTATCGCCCCCTTAAAAATCTCCTGTACCCCAATTATGTCAAATGTTATAATACAACATTTGCATTTCAGAGAATGCATTATTTAGTCATAAGAAAATATGTGTATTGTATGACCATTGATTATGTTAAGTGGATGTTTTCACATATAAATGTTAGAGTCTAAATCTGAACGACATTTTTCAATGATTATTTTATTTATTTCCCCTCTTCCATTGTGTTTCTTTGTGACATACAGACTCTATGTCTTCTCTACATTTGGACAGGTAGGTGTTCAGAAATTCCATTGTCAAAAAACATCTTGATCTTCTTTAAAATGATATGCTTTCTAATAATTGTGTTTTCTTAAAAAATCACTGTTTGTTCTGTGTCCTAAAGTCCAGGAAAATAACCAAAACAGTGGATGACATACAATCAAGCATTGACAGGCTAAGAGCATCAGCTGGTGTGTCCGTTGCTGAGGAAAAAACCTGTTCAGCTGAAGGCTTCTGGGGAGATGTGTGCCTTGACATAGCTATACCTAATGTACACATAAACAGGGTGAGACTGAAACAGGTGTACCTCAAACATCAAAAGGTAATTTTCTTTATTTTACATATTTGTGATGTAACACATTTGTAATTCAGTTAATTTCTATTCATGACTGTGTTGACAGGTCTTTAATTTTTTCAACCACCTGTCTTTGCAGTTTATTGAATTTTAATTTTAATTTTTAATTATAATATTTTTTATTATTTATAATTATCATTATAATTATTATTACTATTATCATTAAGATTAAAATTGTTAGTATTGGCATTTGTAATGTCAGCCTGAAGTCAGCTAAGCATGATTTAATGTGTGGTTACATCTTGGTTACAAATGTTTGAAGAGTGTGCTTTACTTAAGATGTCGTTAATCTTTGGGCTTGTATTTCCATTCAGGCTCCAACAAGAAAGACTCCACCTGATGGCGGCAGCACCTTGAGTCCTCCTCCTCCACCATTTGACAGCAGCACTTCGAGTCCTCGACCCGCTTCTAATGAACATGGCACCTTCAGTCACCCTTCTCCATCTCCAGATGCCCAAAGCACATTCAGTCAGTCAGAAAATTCAGACAAACACACATCCTCTTCAGGTAGTGCAGATTCGGAAACTTTATTTTTTATCAAGAAATTGCCACAGCAGCCATGCTTTTTTTTCATTTCTGCAGAGGACTGGGCATATCTTCGCAAGAGACAACAGGGAAATCTGTTCAAGACATCTGAAAGGACAAATGTCATGTCAAAAGGGATTCGCACAATTCATCCCTATTGCAGTTTTGCATTTAAACGTCACAGGGTCAAGCCAATTACATCATCAAGAGACACCCCACTCTTCACCTGTTTTGGGTACTGTATGTTCGATGACTGTCCTGTATGTGTGGAGGTGAAGGTGGACAGTGAATCGTCATTGAAAGCAGTGGTGACCTTCCAGGGAGACTGTGTCAGACACAGTCGTGACGAGTTGAGAAGGAGGCCTGTCTGTGGTAAAGAAAGGGAAGTCATTTCAAAAACATTAACTTCAAAACTCCCCCGTTCTCTGTACCTGGAAAAGCTTAGTCAACTAGATGAGACTGTGGGGGACTCCGGGTGCAGGGATGAAGTACCAACAACGGGCGTCATGAAGACAATTTCTTGGAGTGCAAGGAAGAAACTACGGAGACACAAGAATGAAATGATTAGCCTCCAGAAGATCATTGAAGATGAGCTTCAGGAAGGAGGGGGTGTAATCCAAAAGGTGCTCCAGCACCCAAAGGGATTGATGCTGTGGTATCTGGAGACCATTCAGCTTTTTGCTGAAAGGGCTAAGGAGGACATAGTTTATGTTGATGCAACAGGGAGCATCATTAAAAAGGCAAAGGAGGGGAGTGCACCATTTTATATTTATGAAATAGTGGTCAGACATCCTTTGAAAGGAGAGTCGCCAATCCCTGTTGCCACATTTGTCACATGTGACCACACAACGTCATCTGTGTCATTTTTCCTGGGGTCCTTCATGACGGACTGCATCAGATGCCATGGAAGACATATGAAGAAAAGATGTGTGATGTACATGTGTGATGGATCTCTGGTCCTGTTGGAGTCCATATCACAGAACTTTTGTGGAATGAGTCTTCGAGAACTTCTGTCAGTGTACTTTGACATTGTCACAGGACAAGGACAGAATGAGGCCTTCCACATACCAATTCTGCACTGATGCCTCAGCCACATTATGAAAAATGCAAAGGACCTTTGCCGGAAGCAGTAAGTAGTTTGTTTATGTGTATTTGTATTTGACATGATAAGGTGTTCAAATGTATTTAAGTTTGAGTATGTATTTACTTTTTTCCACAGTGCTTACAAACACTACCACCTGGCTATGCACGTCTTTGGGCTGATGACACACGCCACCACACTCCAGGAGCTTGATGAAATCATCCACAGCACTACTGCGGTGTTCTCAAGCTCATGCAGTGGGCAGGAGGTCGAAAAACATTTTCGCAACCTGCAAAGACTTCTGACCAGAGCTGGACCCCCTGAAATAGATTACACAACAATAGAGGAGGGAAACTTTGTGGTGGGTAATCACCTTTAAAAATGGTGCATAGCATTTTGCTCTGTTACTCAAAATATATGATGAAAAAAGTAACAATATTTATGACTGGGAGCTGCTGCTTCTCCTAAAAAAAGGCAGGTATCCTTTTTTTGGTTTTAGCGACTCATGTTCAGTGCTGATAAAATGATAAAAACAGGTATTAATCCAAAAACAGCTAAAAGCTGCCACAGTCTGTTTTAGATTTTGACTGTTCACATTGGTTGTGTTATGGTTATGATGTTTAATTGAATAAACAGTATGTTTACCTGTTTTATTTTACTTTACTCAGTGTGAATGTACATATTAATAGACAATAATAATAAAATGTCTTTGTTAAAATCTAAGTGAAATACAATAATTTCAATGGTTATAAGTTAAGAAGAGAAAAAATGTTGGCTTTTTGGTACTCCACACCACAACAAACCTAAACTACTATATTTTTTCTTCCAGAATGATATGGGACCAACACCATTCCAGAGACATTTTGAGCAAGTCATACACAATGGAGTTCTGGACCTAAATGGTGAAGCAAATGTGTACTATTGCCCAACATTTGTGCCTTCACTTGAGAGGTACTTTCTCCCCCATGCTGCTCTGTGGTCCAGTATAATGTTAGGTGAGCTTATCCTCTGCATTGTCATTCCCATTTTATTGTTAATATGTCTCATTGATCTGTCACTATTCCTGTCATGGATACTTCATAAATGTAATGTATATCATCTCCTAGGTGACCTTAGCCGCCATGGCAAAGGCCCTTTGTACGACTGGCTGAAAAAAGATATAAAAGAAGTTCAAACAAAAGAACGCAGGTAAAATCAATCAATTCAATTTTTAATGTATGACAAGTGTGTTGACCTTATGTACAGAGAGCACTTATTGAATTGATAAAATAATAAGTTACAGTTTATTTTGAATTTTTGGGTCATAACAGAACTTCACAAAGGACAACAGGACCCAAGGAGTCATGGATAAGAGCCAGTGGGACCTGAAAAGGGTTCGTTTCCAACGTCGTGTCTTCACAAGGCTTGACGACTTTGTACAGTCCACAATGCCCTTTTAAGGGAATACAAGGACTCTCTGCGTTCGATAAAGAGGGTAAACTATAAAACATTGATTTACAAGTATATCTAAATGCGAAAAATTCTCTTTATTTATTTATTTATTATGTATTTATAAAAAACATATGCTACATCATAAAATGTATGTTATTAGTCTGCTGAAAGAGTACATAGGTATGGCAGTGTAAGATAACTATTCATCTGTTTTTTAGCCATTTATTACAGAACATGGTAAACATGGTATGTTAAATGTGGTAGTATTATCTTTTAATACCTACTGTTCTAACCTTGAATCCTTAAATGATGCAGTGTACAGTAATCATACCTACTCTGTCCGGAAAAAATAAACACCGAGTTGACCTTGAGCGCTGGAAGCAGAGGAAACATAAGCGAAGAGGAGTTTATGTGACCCCTCTTTCAAAGGCATTCGTGTTCAAGAGCCACAAAGCAAAGATAACTAGACACCATTTATTAATGATCACACCAACTGGGACACCTGTCAACATGTGGGCGTTCAAGCCATGGATACTCTGAAGTCACTATTATATCTTTACAAGAGTTCATTAGTAGTCATGTCTACATCATTATATACATTTTATATTGCCAAGATAGCACACATAGACTCACATAGTACCAGCCACAAGCTGTTGCAGAAAATAACAATTTTGAAGGGTTCCTCAACTTGCCATTGTAATTAAGGATGAAAACTTTAAAAAATAATTAAAGGATGAATAAAGTATTTTTCCTATTTATAATTTTTTTTTTTTTCAGAAAAAACACACATCAGTGTCTCAATCTAGAGCATCTGAGACAAAAGACACTACCCAGGAAGAGGACACTCAGGCCACAGTTGCAGATGTCCCAGTCCATGGTCCAACACAGGTTATATTACACATTATGTTTTAATAATATCAAAACACTGCTCAATTTATTGTGTTTTGAATACAGATTTACATTTACTGTCGAGTCTTGACTTTTTTGTCTTGCACATCTGTGTTTTTTTTGTTTTTTTTTTCAGAAATTGAAGTTCCTCCCTCATCTCTGTATTTTTTATTATAATTAAAATATTTGCTTTAATTGGCCATGGTATGGAGGAGCATTGTGAAAGTCAGTCATAATGTAGTTGCATTTGTGAACTTTAACTAGTATATAGTTCATTGTATGTATGTACATATCTATATACCTATATCTATATCTATCTATCTATCTATCTATCTATCTATGTCTTTATATGTATATATATATGTTTAGTATTTTTTTTCAGTAAATTGCATTACCATGCAATTACCTTTGCATATTTGAATATGATTATGATTAAACCCTTACATGATTTTTTATTTATGATAACATTATATTTAAAAATAGCATCCTCAAGAAAAGGCCAAATCTCATGAACCTTCAATATCAGAAAAGACTGAGCTTCAGGAGGAGAAAGCACAGGTAAGAACCATTCAAATGACGTAGAATACTCTGTCCCAGGTATGGACACTAACATTTACCAATTAAACCAATACCTTACTAAACCATATAAATATACAGTGTTTTCTAGTGAGTAAAATTCCCAAATGTCATCATTACATAATTGCACAGCTAAAAACATAATAGGGGCATAGTATTGTATAGCACCCTTTGCTGTTCTTTCTCAGGTCCTAAGATGAACCTCTGGAGGATGCCTAGACCAATAGCGTGGCCCGTTAGAGGTCTTAGCACCCATGACATACAAGTGAAACCATAAAAATTGTATACACTGTGCAAAATACATGAAGAAACAACTACTTCCATGGTAACATGGAATAGATTGCTGAATCCAAATTGAAAAGATAGGGAAGTGAAAGATATTAGTCTTTTTTTAGTAAAAATGATGTTAAAGGAGTTAAGTAACAGAACAACCACTGGCTTGAAGAGTACCAAGGAACACTTTATGATGTTATATTTTCAAATACTGAATAAAAGAAAAGAACTGATATTGTGTTATTGAACTGACTATGTTTAAGTTGTCATCACTCGAGAATTTTATTTTTGTGTCCCATTTTGAACTGTTACTCTTTTGTTATCCTCAGCTTGATGCATTGTGGAAGGGTACGGCCACAGAAGTGGTTGTTTCTGTGGTGCCCTCTCAGTTAAGAGGAAACAGCCTCATCATACGCCACAGCGAACTCCAATCTCTAAGACCTCACCGGTGGCTTATAGGCGAGGTATGTAGTCATATTGACAAGAGAAAACAACTTATCTTCAAAAACCAAATAAAAAAATTGCTAAGTAATTAAAAGCGTGATAGTTACAGAACTTGTAGTGATGACTTTTGCCAACCCATGAAGCCAACATTTCATAATTAGTCTTTTACATATTTGTCATTGTAAAGGTGTTTACTTGAATGCATCTACAGTGGATATGTATTTACAGTAATTATGAGATGAACAAAAGCTACTTTTGTTACAAAAGAAGTAGTTTCAGTTTTATTAATTAGTAGGTAATGCAGCTTTAAGGGCTCTCACAATTGTTCTACAGTAATGGTGCAGACTCACTGCATGCTATGATGAATGTCAACTTGATGCTTCATGTTGTATATTTCCCATATATACAACAAGAAGAATGTAAATGCAAGTCTCATATATGTAATCTGATCCATGTTTAACAGACTTCCATCTTTTCCTTATATTGTGTTCATATTGTATGTCTAAGTACATTCATCATTAAATTCATTGTTCATACACAGAGACTACTTCAAAATGAGGAGGATCTGCCACAGTAAAACAGACTGGGTGGACAAAAAACTGAAAGGCAATGTCATGCACCATCCAGTCCAACAGGACGGCAGCAGTTGTGGTGTCATAGTCATCATGGTAAGAGTAAAATTAAAGATAAAAATATTTGGAGGACAGCAATCATGTTAAGTCTTAACATTTTACCATTTTGTTATTAGATATACATCACATATTGTGTCATTATTTAGATGGCGATGGCAGTCATGGAGGCCTTTCCACAACCTCCAATAATGACTTTTGGAACAAGAAAAAAAGAAATGGAAGAGCAGCGCGAAAATTTTGCTCTGCAAATACTGAAAGCCTCAGGTGTGTGAAAGCATTTTGTACACTAACTGTATTGTGTTTATGCAGTGTTCAAGATCTAAAATTTGCATATAGCTGAAGCTAGAGAGGTTGTATTTGTAACGTGTCTTTCTTTCTTTCTTATTATTATTCCTACGCGCCTTTAAACCCTAATTTCACCCCCTAAACACACTCAAAAACTCACCAAAATTGGCGAAAAATTTGATAAAATTAAAAAATTAACCCCCAACATGCCAAAATCAGCTCTCTAGCGCCACCTGGGCACACTAAAACGGCCCTCACGGCCAGTAGGAATGTCGCAGAGACCTCAAACCAACGCCCAAACGATCGTCTAATCAAGACCCACAAATCACGCGCTGACACCCCTGACCTATCTCAAACAGGAAGCCGGCAATTTGCCTTTCAAAATAAAAGCTCACCGGATCATCCCCACTTCGCACAGTGATTTCACACCCTTAACAGGCTCATAGCCATGCCATAACTGACACACACACCCCATTGTGTACAAAATTTCAGAAAACTAAAAAATTAACCCAAAAAAAATGCCAAAATCAGCTCTCTAGCCTCTCTAGCGCCACCAAGGTGCAAAATGGAGCACAAAAATGGTTGCCACGGCAACAAGGAATGTCGTAGAGAGGTCAAACCAATGTCAAAACGTTCGTCTCATCGAGACCCAAAAATCACGCGCTGACACCCCTGACCTATCTCAAACAGGAAGTCGGCAATTTGCCTTTCAAAGTAAAATTACAACTCTCCAGAAAAAAATTATCTCCTCCGAGGCCGTAAATGGTATTGGCTTCAAACCCGGAGAGATGACAGAGGAGGCATTGATGATCAAAAGTTATGTAGGATTTTGTTGTTTCTCAAACGGTTTCCGAATGACAAGCCCTCAAAGTTGGTGAACCTCAAAGAAGCCCTCCCAGCTCCTCCCATTGAAATGAATGGGGAATGAAAACACAGCTCTGGAAAAACTGTGGAACTTAAGCCTCTACAGAAAAAGCAAAAGGTCCTACAGCTTCGAAAATTACACGGATGGATTCCTGACAAAATTTCCAGTTCACACATATAATTTGTAGAGAGATGTGGTCAAAAATGTGGCATAGGTGAGGAAATGTTTCTAGAGTTTTGGTTGCTGTGCTGCTTTGCTGCAGTTTGAATCTGTATGACTCAGCAGATGTCATTCACTCACTGATTGGCAGCAGCTGGTCATGTGACTCACTGAAGTGAGTGTGTAATACACACCCATTATAAAGACTGAGGCTCCTGACAGAGCTGCAGCTACACACCTCAGTCTAACTTACAGCAGGTCAAAAACTGATAAAAAGGGATGAAACATGCAAAATGGAGGTCAAACGGGCATGAGGGACCTGCGAGCGAGGACCCGTCCAATGCTGCTTGTTTATTTTTCTTTTTGAATGTTATTATAGTAACATAATATAGACTTAGTATTATGATACAGACAGAAATATAATATATGACTATGTATGTATATGTGATACAATAGTATGTTATTATATAATAGAGTGCTAGAGTATAAAATAATATATAATAGAATAGAATATAAGATTAAAGAGATGTGAATATGATATATAATTATCCTTGTATAGATGTGTTATGATAGAGATACGGTATTATATAATAATAAATATATATAATATATACAAATTAATGGTAATTATGAATGAAGGTTTGACGTCTGCATTTGGATATCTTTAAAGGTAAACAATCAGACTTGTGGACTAGTATTAAGATGTTAATTTGCAGTATATGAGTATATATATATATATATATATATATATATATATATATATATATACATATATATATATATACATATATATGTACTATAGTATATAGTATATGAGTACTATGCATTCAACTAAATTGTAAGTAAAGGAGTAGTGTACTATATTTACTATAACAGTATTTACTGCTAGTATGAGAATAGCGCAATTCAAGTGCATTGTAAGTGAACAGGCATAGTATATTTTGAGTATATAAATAGTATGCTTCAAGTATGAAAACAGTTTAATTGAAGTATGGTCGTAGTATACATCAAGTATAAGAAAAGTATATTTCAAGTACATTGCAGGTAAAACAGTAGTGCACTTTTAAGTTTACAAAAGTGCAATGTAAGTAAAGCAACAGTGTACTTCAAGTGCACTGATGAGTATATGACTGGTTTCCTTTAAGTAAAGGAATAGTACCATTCAAGTACAGGTAATAGTATAATTTAAGTATACTCATATATACTTCATTTATACTTGAAGTAACCTTAAAGTTTACTTGAGTATACTCAAAAGTGGGCCAAATCAGGATACTTTTTGTATATAAGTATACTTTGTAAGTATACTAACTAATACACATGTAAGTACACTACTAGTACATAAATATAAGTATACTTGATAAAGTATACTCAAACTCCACTTAATTATACTTGGAAAGGTAAACTTGAAGTTTACTTCTTTTTGGTAAGGGTTGGCATAGACAAACCAAATGCAGACCACTGAAGCAGGCAGACAGGCAGGTAAGTATGATTGTTGGAGGAGAAAGACAAATGTGTTAGCAGAAATAATAGCAGAGCAGGAGCAAATAAAAAATATTCAAATAATTAATGGGCAAGGTTTGGATTGAGTAATGAGGGTTGAGAAACTGGCAACAAGTAGAATACTAGAAAAGCACTCAGAGAACGCAGACCTCTGCCAAGCAGCTTCAGTCCACCCCGAACACAATCTCCCAATGGGCATTTGTGTTTAATGCACAAATGCCCATATAACTCCACAAATGCCAGGAATGCTCTCATCTGGCAATGTGAAAGAATCCTTTAAACAATTACTGGATCCGGATGGTGATCTGGATCAGTCCCAAAATGTAATCATTTGGACCATTTCACACATTTCCTGAAAATTGCATCCAAATCCATCCATAACTTATCAAGTTATTTTGAACACAAACAAACCAACACCGGCAAAAACATAACCTCTTTGGCAGAGGTAACAAGAATATATACTGCTGGTTGATGACATGATGGGGAGTGTTAGGGGTTAATAAAAAGTGTGTGGAGACCAGGGCAAGGGGGTTAAGACCATGTCTACATACATTACACACACACTGGATGCTTTTCGTTGTGCTAACTTTTGTCCTAAAGCTTCCCAAGGCTTGTGTCTCCTCTCAGCAAGTATTTGAGAGACAAATATGACAAAGAGACAGTAGGTACAATGGTGTTTTGCAGTTGAGAGTAATGATTTTTCCCTTTTACAGATTCAGTGTGACAGCTGTTGCAGGTGGTTCCACATACAGTGCATAAATATGGACACAGCAGAGCTGCAAACAAAAAAGAATGTGCACTGGAAATGCATATTGTGTGACAGGTAAACTTGTTTGATCTGATTGTGTAGGATTTTGTTTACGGTGTTTACTCGTTGAGAACTTTACCATTATTTTTGCAACATTTTATTAAACATTTGTGTGAACTGTCATGAACGCTGCGTCTTTCTTGATGTACAATGAAAATGCTTCATCTCTAGGCAGGACAATTAGAGCAATGTGAAATAAAAGTGTTTTACAATAGCTAAAATATATAAAAATATGCAATCTCCAGGTATTAAGATCAGACTTTGTTGTTGAATTTCTCCACACTGGTACAGTAAAAATGTTTTGATATGAAATGTGGTTGTAGTGTTGGATGAGTAGAAGTCAAAAATAACACCCATAGCCAGGAATTATTGATCAAAGTGTTATTACAGTAAGTCAAAAACAGGAAATCATGCAATTTCCAGGTATGAAGATGGGACTTTGCTGTTGAATTTCTCCACACTGGTACAGTAAAAATGTTTGATATGAAATGTGGTTGTAGTGTTCGATGAGTAGAAGTCAAATATATATCACCCATAGCCAGGAAATATTGAGCAAAGTGTTTTTACAGTAAGTCAAAAACAGGAAATCATGCAATTTCCGGTATAAAGATGGGACTTTGCTGTTGAATTTCTCCACATTTGTACAGTCAAAATGTTTGATATGAAATGTGGTTGTAGTGTTGTATGAGTAGCAGTCAAAAATATCACCCATAGCCAGGAATTATTGATCAAAGTGTTTTTACAGTAAGTCAAAAACAGGAAATCATGCAATCTCCAGGTATAAAGATGAGACTTTGTTGTTGAATTTCTCTATAATTGTACTGTAAAAATGTTTGATATGAAATGTGGTTGTAGTGTTGGATGAGTAGAAGTCAAATATTGCACCCATAGCCAGGAATTATTGATTAAAGTGTTTTTACAGTAAGTCAAAAACAGGAAATCATGCAATCTCCAGGTATAAAGATGGGACTTTGCTGTTTAATTTCTCCACACTGGTACAGTAAAAATGATTGATATGAAATGTAGTTGTAGTGTTGTATGAGTAGAAGTCAAAAATATCACCCATAACCATGAATTATTGATCAAAGTGTTTTCACAGTAAGTCAAAAACAGGAAATCATGCAATTTCCAGGTATAAAGATGAGGCTTTGCTGTTGAATTTCTCCACACTGGTACAGTACAAATATTTGATTTAAAGTATGGTTGTAGTGTTGGATGAGTAGAAGTCAAAAATATCACCCATAACCATGAATTATTGATCAAAGTGTTTTTACAGTAAGTCAAAAACAGGAAATCATGTAATCTCCAGATATAAAGATACGACTTTGTTGTAGAATTTCTCCACACATTTGTACAGTAAAAATGATTGATATGAAATGTGGTTGTAGAGTTGGATGAGTAGAAGTCAAACATATCACCCATAACCAGGAATTATTGATCAAAGTGTTTTTACAGTAAGTCAAAAACAGGAAATCATGCAATCTCCAGGTATTAAGATGAGACTTTGTTGTTGAATTTCTCTATAATTGTACTGTAAAAATGTTTGATATGAAATGTGGTTGTAGTGTTGGATGAGTAGAAGTCAAATATTGCACCCATAGCCAGGAATTATTGATTAAAGTGTTTTTACAGTAAGTCAAAAACAGGAAATCATGCAATCTCCAGGTATAAAGATGGGACTTTGCTGTTGAATTTCTCCACACTGGTACAGTAAAAATGATTGATATGAAATGTAGTTGTAGTGTTGGATGAGTAGAAGTCAAAAATATCACCCATAACCATGAATTATTGATCAAAGTGTTTTTACAGTAAGTCAAAAACAGGAAATCATGTAATCTCCAGATATAAAGATACGACTTTGTTGTAGAATTTCTCCACACATTTGTACAGTAAAAATGATTGATATGAAATGTGGTTGTAGAGTTGGATGAGTAGAAGTCAAATATACCACCCATATCCAGGAATTATTGATCAAAGTGTATTTACAGTAAGTCAAAAATGGAGGAATGTGCAACCTCTGGGTATAAATATGTGACTTTGCTGTTTAATATCTCCATATTTATACAGTAAATATGCTTGATACCTAGTAGTGGAGTAGTAATTGATGAGTTGAAGTCAAATATACCACCCATAGCCAGGAATTATTGATCGAAGTGTTTTTACAGTAAGTCAAAAATTGTCAAATATGTAACCTCCTGGTATAAATATGAGACTTTGCTGTTTAATATCTCCAGATTATACAGTAAATATGTTTGATATCTAGTAGAGGTGTAGTAATGGATGAGTAGAAGTCAAATATACCACCCATATCCAGGAATTATTGATCAAGAGTGTATTTACAGTAAGTCAAAAATGGAGGAAATGTGCAACCTCCTGGTATAAATATGAGACTTTGCTGTTTAATTTCTCCAGATTTATACAGTAAATATGCTTGATATCTAGTGAGGGTGTAGTAATGGATGAGTAGAAGTCAAATATACCACCCATATCCAGGAATTATTGATCAAAGTGTATTTTACAGTAAGTCAAAAATGAGGAATGTGCAACCTCCTGGTATAAATAGTGAGACTTTGCTGTTTAATTTCTCCAGATTTATACAGTAAATATGTTTGATATCTAGTAGAGGTGGAGTAATGGTTGAGTAGAAGTCTAGAATATACCACCCATTTCCAGGAATTATTGATCAAAGTGTATTTACAGTAAGTCAAATATGGAGGAAATGTAGGCAGACCTCCTGGTATAAATATGAGACTTTGCTGTTTAATTTCTCCAGATTTATACAGTAAAAATGTTTGATATCAAGAAAGGGTGTAGTAATTGGATGTGTAGAAGTCAAATATACCACCCATATCCAGGAATTATTGATCAAAGTGTATTTTCAGTAAGTCAAAATGGAGGAATTTGCAACCTCTGGGTATAAATATGTGACTTTGCTGTTTAATTTCTCCAGATTTTCTGCAGGTAAAAATGTTTGAAATCAAGTAGAGGGTGTAGAAATAGGATGAGTAGAAGTCAAATATACCACCCATATCCAGGAATTATTGATCAAAGTGTATTTACAGTAAGTCAAAAATGGAGGAATGTGCAACCTCCTGGTATAAATATGAGACTTTGCTGTTTAATATCTCCATATTCTACAGTAAAAATGCTTGATATCTAGTAGAGGTGTAGTAATTGGATGAGTAGTAAGTCAAATATACCACCCATATCCAGGAATTATTGATCAAAGTGTATTTACAGTAAGTCAAAAATGGAGGAATGTGCAACCTCTGGGTATAAATATGAGACTTTGCTGTTAATTTTCTCCAGATTTATACAGTAAAAATGCTTGATATCTAGTAGAGGTGTAGAAATGGATGAGTAGAAGTCAAATATACCACCCATATCCAGGAATTATTGATCAAAGTGTATTACAGTAAGTCAAAAAATGGAGGAATGTGCAACCTCCTGGTATAAATATGAGACTTTGCTGTTTAATTTCTCCAGATTTATACAGTAAAAATGCTTGATATCTAGTAGAGGTGTAGTAATGGATGAGTAGAAGTCAAATATACCACCCATATCCAGGAATTATTGATCAAAGTGTATTTACAGTAAGTCAAAAATGGAGGAATGTTGCAACCTCCTGGTATAAATAGAGACTTTTGCTGTTTAATATCTCCATATTTATACAGTAAATATGCTTGATATCTAGTAGTGGTGTAGTAGATGGATGAGTAGAAGTCAAATATACCACCCATATCCAGGAATTATTGATCAAAGTGTATTTACAGTAAGTCCAAAATGGAGGAATGTGCAACCTCTGGGTATAAATATGTGACTTTGCTGTTTAATTTCTCCAGATTTCTGCAGTAAAAATGTTTGAAATCAAGTAGGGGTGTAGAATAGATGGATGAGTAGAAGTCAAATATACCACCCATATCCAGGAATTATTGATCAAAGTGTATTTACAGTAAGTCAAAAAGGGAGGAATGTGCAACCTCCTGGTATAAATATGAGACTTTGCTGTTTAATTTCTCCAGATTTCTGCAGTAAAAATGTTTGAAATCAAGTAAAGGTGTAGAAATAGATGTGTAGAAGTCAAATATGCCACCCATAGCCAGGAATTATTGATCAAAGTGTATTTACAGTAAGTCAAAAATGAGGAATGTGCAACCTCTGGTATAAATATGAGACTTTGCTGTTTAATTTCTCCAGATTTCTGCAGTAAAAATGTTTGATATCTAGTAGAGGTGTAGAAATAGGATGTGTAGAAGTCAAATATACCACCCATAGCCAGGAATTATTGATCAAAGTGTATTTACAGTAAGTCAAAAAGGAGGACAATGTGCAACCTCTGGTATAAATATGAGACTTTGCTGTTTAATTTCTCCATATTTATACAGTAAAAATGTTTGATATCTAGTAGAGGTGTAGTAATGGATGAGTAGAAGTCAAATATACCACCCATATCCAGGAATTATTGATCAAAGTGTATTTACAGTAAGTCCAAAAATGGAGGAATGTGCAACCTCTGGGTATAAATATGTGACTTTGCTGTTTAATTTCTCCAGATTTATAGCAGTAAAAATGCTTTGATATCAAGTAGAGGTGTAGAAATGGATGAGTAGAAGTCAAATATACCACCCATATCCAGGAATTATTGATCAAAGTGTATTTACAGTAAGTCAAAAATGGAGGAAATGTGCAACCTCTGGGTATAAATATGAGACTTTGCTGTTTAATTTCTCCAGATTTATACAGTAAATATGCTTGATATCTAGTATAGGTGTAGTAATAGGATGAGTAGAAGTCAAATATACCACCCATAGCCAGGAATTATTGATCAAAGTGTTTTTACAGTAAGGTCAAAAATGGAGGCAACTGTGCAACCTCTGGGTATAAATATGTGACTTTGCTGGTTTAATTTCTCCAGATTTATAGCAGTAAAAAATGTTTGATATCTAGTAGAGGTGTAGAAATGGATGAGTAGAAGTCTAAATATACCACACATATCCAGGAATTATTGATCAAAAGTGTATTTACAGTAAGTCAAAAACGGAGGACAAAGATGCAACCTCCTGGTATAAATATGAGACTTTGCTGTTTAATATCTCCATATTTATACAGTAAATATGCTTGATATCTAGTAGAGGTGTAGTAATGGATGAGTAGAAGTCAAATACCACCCATATCCAGGAATTATTGATCAAAGTGTATTTACAGTAAGTCAAAAATGGCGAGGAATATGCAACCTCTGGTATAAATATGAGACTTTGCTGTTTAATATCTCCATATTTATACAGTAAATATGCTTGATATCTAGTAGAGGTGTAGTAATGGATGAGTAGAAGTCAAATATACCACCCATATCCAGGAATTATTGATCAAAGTGTATTTACAGTAAGTCAAAAATGGTCAAATATGCAACCTCTGGGTATAAATATGAGACTTTGCTGTTTAATATCTCCATATTTATACAGTAAATATGCTTGATATCTAGTAGAGGTGTAGTAATGGATGAGTAGAAGTCAAATATACCACCCATATCCAGGAATTATTGATCAAAGTGTATTTACAGTAAGTCCAAAAATGGTAGAATGTGCAACCTCCTAGTATAAAAATGAGAATTTGCTGTTTAATTTCTCCAGATTTATACAGTAAAAATGTTTGATATCAAGTGAGGGTGTAGTTTCAGATGAGTAGAAGTCAAATATACCACCCATAGCCAGGAATTATTGATCAAAGTGTATTTACAGTAAGTCAAAAATGGACAAATATGCAACCTCCTGGTATAAATATGAGACTTTGCTGTTTAATTTCTCCAGATTTATACAGTAAAAATGCTTTGATATCAAGTAGAGGTGTAGAATGGATGAGTAGAAGTCAAATATACCACCCATAGCCAGGAATTATTGATCAAAGTGTATTTACAGTAAGTCAAAAATGAACAAAGATGCAACCTCCTGGCATAAATATGAGATTTTACTGTTTAATATCTCCAGATTTATACAGTAAAAATGCTTGATATCAAGTAAGGTGTAGTAATGGATGAGTAGAAGTCAAATAT
This sequence comes from Cetoscarus ocellatus, assembly GCA_037902135.1. Lineage (NCBI taxonomy): Eukaryota > Metazoa > Chordata > Actinopteri > Labriformes > Labridae > Cetoscarus > Cetoscarus ocellatus. The sequence goes on from JBAMNC010002075.1 coordinate 22,957, forward strand.
ACCACCCATATCCAGGAATTATTGATCAAAGTGTATTTACAGTAAGTCAAAAATGAGGCAATATGCAACCTCTGGTATAAATATGAGACTTTGCTGTTTAATATCTCCATATTTATACAGTAAATATGCTTGATATCTAGTAGAGGTGTAGTAATGGATGAGTAGAAGTCAAATATACCACCCATATCCAGGAATTATTGATCAAAGTGTATTTACAGTAAGTCAAAAATGGTCAGAATGTGCAACCTCCTGGTATAAATATGAGACTTTGCTGTTTAATTTCTCCAGATTTATACAGTAAAAATGTTTGATATCAAGAAAGGGTGTAGTAATGGATGAGTAGAAGTCAAATATACCACCCATATCCAGGAATTATTGATCAAAGTGTATTTACAGTAAGTCAAAAATGGACAAAGATGCAACCTCCTGGCATAAATATGAGACTTTGCTGTTTAATTTCTCCAGATTGGTACAGTAAAAATGTTTGATATCTAGTAGAGGTGTAGTACTGGATGAGTAGAAGTCAAATATACCACCCATATCCAGGAATTATTGATCAAAGTGTATTTACAGTAAGTCAAAAATGGACAAAGATGCAACCTCCTGGTATAAATATGAGACTTTGCTGTTTAATTTCTCCAGATTTATACAGTAAAAATGTTTGATATCTAGTAGAGGTGTAGTACTGGATGAGTAGAAGTCAAATATACCACCCATAGCCAGGAATTATTGATCAAAGTGTATTTACAGTAAGTCAAAAATGGAGGAATGTGCAACCTCCTGGTATAAATATGAGACTTTGCTGTTTAATATCTCCAGATTTATACAGTAAATATGCTTGATATCTAGTAGAGGTGTAGTAATGGATGAGTAGAAGTCAAATATACCACCCATATCCAGGAATTATTGATCAAAGTGTTTTTACAGTAAGTCAAAAATGGAGGAATGTGCAACCTCTGGGTATAAATATAAGACTTTGCTGTTTAATTTCTCCAGATTTATACAGTAAAAATGTTTGATATCAAGTAAAGGTGTAGAAATGGATGAGTAGAAGTCAAATATACCACCCATAGCCAGGAATTATTGATCAAAGTGTATTTACAGTAAGTCAAAAATGAACAAAGATGCAACCTCTGGGTATAAATACTAGACTTTGCTGTTTAATTTCTCCAGATTTCTGCAGTAAAAATGTTTGAAATCAAGTAGAGGTGTAGAAATGGATGAGTAGAAGTCAAATATACCACCCATTTCCAGGAATTATTGATCAAAGTGTATTTACAGTAAGTCAAATATGGTCAAATATGCGACGTCCTACTACAAATATGAGACTTTGCTGTTTATTTTCTCCATATCTATACAGTAAAAATGTTTGATATCTAGTAGATGTGTAGAATGGATGAGTAGAAGTCAAATATACCACCCATTTCCAGGAATTATTGATCAAAGTGTATTTACAGTAAGTCAAATATGGTCAAATATGCAACCTCCTGGTATAAATATGAGACTTTGCTGTTTAATATCTCCAGATTTATACAGTAAATATGCTTGATATCTAGTAGAGGTGTAGTATGGATGAGTAGAAGTCAAATATACCACCCATATCCAGGAATTATTGATCAAAGTGTATTTACAGTAAGTCAAAAATGAACAAAGATGCAACCTCCTAGTATAAATATGAGACTTTGCTGTTTAATTTCTCCAGATTTATACAGTAAAAATGTTTGATATCTAGTAGAGGTGTAGTAATGGATGAGTAGAAGTCAAATATACCACCCATAGCCAGGAATTATTGATCAAAGTGTATTTACAGTAAGTCAAAAATGAACAAAGATGCAACCTCCTGGTATAAATATGAGACTTTGCTGTTTAATTTCTCCAGATTTATACAGTAAAAATGCTTGATATCAAGTAGAGGTGTAGTAATGGATGAGTAGAAGTCAAATATACCACCCATAGCCAGGAATTATTGATCAAAGTGTATTTACAGTAAGTCAAAAATGGTCAAATATGCAACCTCCTGGTATAAATATGAGACTTTGCTGTTTAATTTCTCCAGATTTATACAGTAAAAATGCTTGATTTCGGGTAGAGGTGTAGTAATGGATGAGTAGAAGTCAAATATACCACCCATAGCCAGGAATTATTGATCAAAGTGTATTTACAGTAAGTCAAATATGGTCAAATATGCGACGTCCTGGTATAAATATGAGACTTTGCTGTTTAATTTCTCCAGATTTATACAGTAAAAATGTTTGATATCAATTAAAGTTGTAGTAATGGATGAGTAGAAGTCAAATATACCACCCATAGCCAGGAATTATTGATCAAAGTGTATTTACAGTAAGTCAAAAATGGACAACCATGCAACCTCTGGGTATAAATATGAGTATTTGCTGTTAAATTTCTCCAGATTGGTACAGTAAAAATGTTTGATATCTAGTAGAGGTGTAGTAATGGATGAGTAGAACTAGAATATACCACCCATATCCAGGAATTATTGATCAAAGTGTATTTACAGTAAGTCAAAAATGGTCAAATATGCAACCTCCTAGTATAAATATGAGACTTTGCTGTTAAATTTCTCCAGATTGGTACAGTAAATATGCTTGATATCTAGTAAGGTGTAGTAATGGATGAGTAGAAGTCAAATATACCACCCATATCCAGGAATTATTGATCAAAGTGTATTTACAGTAAGTCAAAAATGGTCAAAATTAAACCTGGTATAAATATGAGACTTTGCTGTTAATATCTTCAGATTCTGCAGTAAAATGCTTGATTTCTAGAAGAGGTGTAGTAGTGGATGAGTAGAAGTCAAATATACCACCCATATCCAGGAATATTGATCAAAGTGTATTTACAGTAAGTCAAAAATGGTCAAAAAATGCAACCTCCTGGTATAAATATGAGACCTTTGCTGTTTAATATTTCCATATTTATACAGTAAAATATTTTTGATATCTAGTAGATGTGTAGAAGTCGATGCGTAGAAGTTAAATATACCACCCATATGCTGGAATTATTGATCAAAGTGTATTTACAGTAAGTCAAAAATGGTCAAAAATGCAACCTCCTGTATAAATATGAGACTTTGCTGTTTAATATTTTCCATATTTATACAGTAAAATATTTTTGATATCTAGTAGATGTGTAGAAATAGATGTGTAGAAGTCAAATATACCACCCATATCCAGGAATTATTGATCAAAGTGTATTTACAGTAAGTCAAAAATGGAGGAATGTGCAACCTCTGGGTATAAATATGTGACTTTGCTGTTTAATATCTCCATATTTATACAGTAAATATGCTTGATATCTAGTAGAGTGTAGTAAGTGGATGAGTAGAAGTTAAATATACCACCCATATCCAGGAATTATTGATCAAAGTGTATTTACAGTAAGTCCAAAAGTGAGGAATGTGCAACCTCTGGTTAAACTATTGACTTTGCTTTTAATATCTCCATATTTATACAGTAAATATGCTTTGATATCAAGTAGAGGTGTAGTAGTGGATGAGTAGAAGTCAAATATACCACCCATATCCAGGAATTATTGATCAAAGTTATTAACAGTAAGTCAAAAATGGAGGAATGTGCAACCTCTGGGTATAAATACTAGACTTTGCTGTTTAATATATCCAGATTTCTGCAGTAAAAATGTTTTAATATCAAGTGGAGGTGTAGAAAATGGATGAGTAGAAGTCAAATATACCACCCATATCCAGGAATTATTGATCAAAGTGTATTTACAGTAAGTCAAAAAGGAGACAAAGATGCAACCTCTGGGTATAAATATGAGACTTTGCTGTTTAATATCTCCATATTTTAACAGTAAAATATGCTTTGAATATCAAGTAGTGGTGTAGAAATGGATGAGTAGAGTCAAATATACCACCCATATCCAGGAATTATTGATCAAAGTGTTTTTACAGTAAGTCAAAAACAGGAAATTATGCAATTTCCAGGTATAAAAACTTTGTTGTTGAATTACTTTAATGTAACTTTCTTTTATTTTGAGGCCCGATTTGTCGCTAACTGTTTTTCATCCCTTTATTTTGAAAAAGTAAATACGGAAGTAAATACACTGTGTCTCAGCGTCTACCATAATGCTGTGAATACCTGTGCACTTCAAATTTAAGTGCGGCTCATTTGACCACGGACGTCGATTGTGCGGCTGGCTTGACCGCAGTCATGCCATGCGTTGAGTGAACAAGACAAAGGGAGGAAATGGTCAGGTTAGAATTTATTGGAACACAGGAAGAGGCTTGGTTGAGGTGTGGTCCTGCTCCTGAAACTCTGCTTTAAGCACCACTAAGTGGAGGATTTCCTTTCCTATCTATCTTACTATTTATGCAAAGTCACCCATCATAATAATTTTCCCTTTTATATCTTTTAACTTGTTAAATATTTCCTCAAAAAAGATGGGATCATCTGTATTTGGTCCATACAAGGTTCAGGATGCACAGTTTTTCTCCTTAAATAGAAACAACATAAGTAACTATCTTCCTGCTTGATCTGTCCATGTGGATTCAAACTGAAAATCAAGTGCTTCTTAAAAAGAATCCTAACTCCTTTTGAATTCCTCTGACCACGTGACCATACCATTCCTTTTTCTAGCTTAGTTCATCTTTCTCATAGGAGTGGGTTTCTTGTAGGCAAAGGATATCTTTTTTCTTTAGGCCATGAGAAAATATACACTTTTTTTATGATCTGCAAGGCCATTGCAGTTGTAGCTTACAATTCTTATTTCCATGTTATCTCATTCAATACTACTGTTTTATCTTTATTAATCTATTCCCTTCTCCTTGGGAAAGGGAAAAAAAAAAACATAAAATAAAACATAAAGGCAGAACAGAATACAAATTCTGCATTGGGATAAAGCATGTTATACCAAAAGGCAATAAGCCCATTAATGACATGCACATACACATAAAACACATAAGGTAAAATCAAGAAAGTCCATTTTTTCATGGTTGACATCGTCCTCAGTTAGTTCCACAATAAATTTAGAACTCCAACAATTGTATGAAGGGTGAGGTGGATGAGACAACTTAATCTGTCCATCTACTCAATCTTTTCAAACAATGCAGTGTTTTTCAACATAACCCCAATTTCGCTCCCCCACGTAGATGTTTGTTTACCTTGGGGATAATCATGTGGAGGATGGTGACATCATAGGACCCCTCCATTTCTTGGACATTGTTGATCGATAGGTTATTTTTTTCTCCTCTGTAAAGTTCACAGTTCACATATAGTTTACCCACCACCAGACGAGTTTTTTTGTCCCTGCTGTCTCAAAGAGTTCAAAATTGGGGTAAGTTTGTGCTGTTCCTCAACCACTTCTACAGGATATTGATTGCTCAGATAAAAATGTGTACCTTTTGTTTTTTTTTTACTGGGACCCAGGACTGGCTCTTTATGTTTGGAGCTTACAAATCAAACAACAAGAGGTCTTGGTTTACCTTCTTTAAATTCCCTGAGCCTATGGGCTCTTTCCAGCTGGATATGTTTAACTTCTTCCTCGGGGATCCCACGTCGCTCCTGTATGAATTCCCTGACCAAGGCTCTCCGACACTTCTTAAGTCTTGCATCCTTTTTCTTCTATTCCCATAATTAGTAGGTTGTCCCTCATACTTCTGCACTGGAGGTCCAACGGAGTGTTTTTGAGGTTTGCATTTTCATTCATCAGTGTGGTTGTTACATTTTCCAACTTGGCAACATTGTCCTTCAGCAGCTTCTGTTCTCTCTTAACTCCTTCCATAAGCACATTATTGTACTTCACCTACTTTTTTCATTCAGAGACATCCGATTTTAGCTCAGAGACATGTGATTTTAAATCCTTCAGGATATCTAGTTTTCTAAGTTGAGCAGAAATCGTCTGCAACATTTCCCCATCTTCCAGATTAAAAGTAATATTTTCATCAGAATCACTTGAAGTCAAAGTGGTTCGGCCTTGTTTTGCGTCCTGTCCACCTTTATTTCTGGGCATTGTTGTAGTCCAAAGTCCAGAATTTGTGGCACAGGACTTTGGTGAAAACCTTTACGGCATCTACAGAGAACAAAGACGAAAGCACGTCGGGTTAAGCCTCGCCTTTGCTTTAAGGGATAGCTCAGTATTTTGAAGTGGGGTTGTATGAGCTCCATATGGCCACTAAGCACATTGGATGCAGTAGAAAGTTCTCTCCTCTCCCTCAGTAAGCCACAATTTTTAAAAGTTTGTGATGCAGAACCAGTCGTAAAGAAGTATTGTACCAAAATACAAATGGTATTTTCTCCGTCTACAAGAACTCCCATCAAAAAATAAAACCACAGTTTAAGAGTACGATACCCAGAATTTTTTTTGACTGCATTAACTTTTCGGAAAAATAAAGTTTATCTGGAACTAACTGACTCACGTCACATATTCCTAGTTCCAAATTTTAATATAAAATTCTCAAAAATATTCTTATTGCGATATTTTTAGTCCACAATAATCAAGGGTTGAAAATCCAATATTGTGAAAGCCCTACCTCCAATCATCCGTTAAGAACCAACTCAGGTCCCAGGTGATACCAACAGTTTCTGTCAATAAAACCTTCAAAAAGACAAAGTGAAACTTAATTTAACATTTTAGTAATGATAAAGTGAGCAGTGTATGTAAAACCTAAAAAGAAATGACATTAATATCACTTCAAATTTATTAGAAAAGAGGACTTCAACAGCTTTTTGTGGGGCTTGGATGAGGTAAAAGATGCTCAGGAGAAAGGGAGAGCTGAAGGTACATCAGGGTGCAGAAAGGGGATGGGTGGGTGGGGGAGGAGACTGTGACAGGGTGGGTTTGGTTCAGGAGTTAGAGGATGATGGGAGTTAGGATGGGGGTCAGTATTGGAGTGGAGGGAAGTGAGAGGTTTGAGGCCAGCAGAGGGCTCAGAGAGTCTGAGAGGCCTGTCAGGAGGTGCCTGTGTGGAGGGAACGACCTCTCTCCACTTTACAGCTGTTAAAAAAGAGACTCTGGGACTGAAACCAATGTGGATTTGACTCATAAATCTGAATAGTTTTTACTAATCACAATAACTTCAAACCAATTACATATATCTCTAATAAATCATATGAAACGACCAAAAATTTAGATTCTGCACAACAAAAGATGGAACAATTATCTGCCCATAAATGTTGCTGTGCCTCTCTGTCAAAGCTGCTGCTTTAACAGAGGCCAACCGGGGCTAACAGTTCAATAAAAGCAGAAACAAAACACAGACCAAAACAATCCAACCCAGAAAACTCCTGCAAGTTAGAAACAAAACAAAGACCAAAATAATCCAACCCAGACAACTCCAGCAAGTTAGAAACAAACACAGACCAAAACAATCCAACCCAGAAAACTCCTGCAAGATAGAAAAAAACACAGACAAAACAATTCAACCCAGAAAACTCTTGCAAGATAGAAAAAAACACAGACAAAAAATTCAACCCAGAAAACTCCTGTAAGTTAGAAACAAAACTCAGACCAAAATAATCCAACCCAGAAACTCCTGTAAATTAGAAACAAAACTCAGACCAAAACAACCCAAATCAGAAAGTTAGAAACAAAACTCAGACCAAAATAATCCAACCTGCAAGTTTGAAACAAAACAAAGGCCAAAACAATCCAACACAGAAAACAGCTACAAGTCTGAAACTGTATTGGTAAATTGTGACATCTCTCCTGACTCCAGAAGATACCAGGTCCCTTTTGTGTTTTAAATAACAATGTCTAGACCTCTGACACCCCTGCTTCAACAGAAGCCTGTGAAACCCACCTTAGGAGGGCATCCCTCAGGTATGCTTTCCCTATCAATAGACAGCTTCACCTCAGACCAACTCCACCCATCCTTGTACCCTTGATCAAAGAACAATGACGTCTGTATGTAAATAGTGTGTCTTTGTCGGCTATTGTACCATGTCTGGTCAGAATATGTTCAGTGCTCTTCTCCCCACTGGGTGTCTCCCATTTGTTTCCCACTGTACTTAAACCCTGTTCTCCCCTCAGTCGGGGTCTTTTCTTCATTCGAACCACTCGTGTGTTGACTGACCTTTTCTTTGCAAAGAAAATAAAAACCATGTTGGCCGGCCAGAGTCTCTATTTCATTCTTCACCAGAAACAGGAAAAAACTTCCATGACAATTTGGCACCCCAGTTGGGACCCCTCGAGCGATTGTCCGGAATGGAGCCCGGACAGTGACAGGCCATCCTGGAGGAAAAAAGATTTCCAGCCTCCAACCTCCTTGCCCAGTTGGATTGCTGGTCATCTTGAGCGAGGACAACAGTGTAAGAGTGGAACTACGCAATGGGATTCCCAACTCAACAGAAGAGCTCATTTAGGGGGTCAAGAACACATGTGGATTAGGAGGGTACATAAGGCTGCAGTACAGGGACACTGACTTTGGGAACATCTTTGTAAATCTGACCTCTACAGGTGTCATTAAGGATCTGTCAGTCATCAAGGTTATCCAGTTAGGTCCCGATTCCACAACAGTTGTCTTGTATCCAGTTGATAACTTGACAAGTGGCACCCCTTCAGCTGGAATGAACAGTGAGGGCTCCTTCTCAGGGTCTGCACATACAGGTTGACACAGTACTGCTGAGCCATCCCCCTGACTCATGAAGGACACAGCAGTGGCTAGAGGTTTTTCCCATCCCACTTTTCTCTTTTGACACTGAATGTCAACTACAGAGAGAAAATGCAGAGTATGCAAGAAGGCAATCCAGACTGACACCTGGCTCAAGAATGCTGTCAGACATATTGGATAAACTGGCTGAAAAGGTCTATGAATGCAAAGCGTGCCCTACAGATGCAGACTCCAGAGATGTTGCTGTTGCACCGACAAGGAAGCACCCATGTCTGAGAGAACCAAGGTCCTTCAATGAGAGCTTTGGATGGAAACAAAGACTGAAAGTGAAAATGGCCAACTACCAGACTCTACTTAAAGCACATGGCACATCTCCACAGGTCACTGTTAGTTCTTTTAAGTCCAAGTGTAAAGAAGAGGCATATCCAGCAAAGAATATGAAGAGATCTAGACAAGCTGAGGTCAACCATTTTCCATCCTTGCCATTTGGTGAGACTGAAGAAAGCTTGGAACAAGACGGGATTTCCCTGTTGGCAGAGCTTAAGAAAAGAAACGAACGACAAACAATTAAAGAGAAGATGGCAAAAACTTTTAGATACCGAAGACAAGACATAGTGCATCAGAAGCCGGTCACTGAAGATATCTTGGAGAGATGGCCTGCACTTTTTCAAGATGGAAGAGGTATGTATGTTGTTGGACACACTTGTCCAACAGACATGGCACTTAGAGTAATAACTATTCAATCTCGGGGTGCAACGGATCAAAAAAGTCACAGTTTGGATCATATCATGATTTTGAATCACAGATCGGATCATTTTTCGGATCAGCAAAAAAAAGAAGACAAATATAACTGTCCTCCATTTATTTTGTAAAACACTTCTGCCCATCAAATAAAAACAACATTCAACTTAAAGTGTCCAATATGGCCATTTAAATTACATAAAAACAACTTAAAGTACAGTATAAGGCATTATACCTCCTTCTTTTAAACATGGACAGTGAATCACAAAAACAACGTGCAATTTAAGGGAAATCTTCTTCCTTTAAACATGGAGAGAGAATTAAAAAGCAGCCTATGTCCACATCATTTTCACTCAGACACTGCTTCTGTCAGCATCTGTGCCAGATTTGTGCCTGTGTGACTGTCATAGAGGGGTCGTGTCTGCAGCACAGGGCTCCTCATCTCCCACTCTGTGGTGATGTAGTGAGCAGCAGTGTTGCCAAAAAAGACACTTTTCAGACCCCTTAGCCCCTTTTTTTTTCTTTTCAAAAAAGCAACTAGTGACAAATCTAGCGACTTTTCTGGACTTTGGAGACTCTGACATGAAAGCTCATATCATTCTTACTCTTCTCAAGGAGCAGCAGGTGCCCTATCCACAACACTCACAGGCAGACAGCAGTCCCTCTCAGCTGCAGCCAGAACCACAACTGCACTTGACTAATGAGTGTAGATTGAACATGTCACCTTCACGTGAACACGCACAATGTGGAGAGGCAATCGTACGGACCGTGGATCAACAATGATCAGTTGCACCACTAATTCAGTCTATACAAGAAAAAGTCTTATAGTTTATAACCAGGACATAAAAACAATTTGGCATAACTGTTTATACTTTTATGGGAAATGAAATAGTTAAACTTATGACTCTTTTTTCTTTTCAGGTTTGAATATAACCATCTAAAAACAATCCAGCATTGAACCAGGGCCACACTTACATGTTTGATGTCTACCTAATGAACAAATTTGTAGCTTTGAATCAATTACAATTATAATGTTCTTATTTTCAGGTGGCCTTGAAGGCACTCATCATAGTGATCGATCGCTTCCTTGCAAATTTGACATGGAAAAAAAGTATATCTTGGAACTGTGTCACCAAACAATAAGCTGTGATTGTGGCTGTAAAAAATATACATTTTCAAACTTCATCTTGTATGTGCTACTGGTTTTGTTTTATAGATCAGTGCTGAGTTCATGAGAATAACAACAGCCCCCATGGAGACTGAGTTATTGGCACAGTTAGACAAGCACTCCACCAAACTGTTAGAGGTCATCAGGTGGAAGGGGGTAGCCATAAGACAGAAGACGTCTAGGATCTTGCAGCTTTTAGATGAGGTATCTATGAATGGGTTTTTCATCAGTGGGATCCATGATGAATATTTATTTTCCTTTTGTGTTTGTGGTTGTATTTAATGTGAATTGTTCTGAATCAGACTTTGGACATCAACCCAAGAAGAGAGTGCATCCTCACATCTCTGATGATCTACCTGGGGGAACCTGTTGAGCACCTGTTCAAAGAATATCAGGTAAGGGCATCCCACTCACATTTAGGGAAGGGCCTTTAACCTGGAGGGCGAAAAAGTCATTTTATACAGTGTTTTTAAGTTTCAGAAAATATGGCCGCTGTAAATAATGCATAAATACACATGAAAATATACAATGTCTTGATTTCACAAGCCTCAGCTTTACAGTCATGCTCAGTTTATGAGACTTACTCATAATGCAAAAAATGCACAATTTGGGCCAAAAACTATATGAAACTAGCATAAATTGGCTGTGACTGTAGAGGTGATATTTGTGATTTGAGTCAGTCAAATCATATAAATTAAGATACCTTGAGATGAAAGGCAAGAAAACCCTAGAAAGTTGCACAAATGTTTAGTCCTGTAAGTTTTGTTCAGATAAAAAGTGTCCCAGAGTCTCATACCACCATTTGCTCTATGGTGCACAAGATAAAAATACTTGTGCTTGGGCCACTTGTCTTATCATTATAAATACAGGGGCAACCACATTCCTTTAAAATAAAGTCTTGGTATGAAGTGAGCACTTTAGCCATGGACGATATGAATACATCATAATCTTCTATGTCTATATTTGTTTTTGGCAGGATGGTCCAGAAAATGAGGCTGAAGAACTGTAGCAGACAGCCACGGCAATCTTGATCACAGGAAAGGAGGATCCTCTCCACCCACCCAAAGACATCAAGATCACCATTGAAGGAACAGAGGTTCTCACTGCTTTGCCTTCAGTTGCAGCAGCTTTTACCGTGATCTTTGGACTCATATATACACACTGAAATATGCAAAGAAATTGGAATCCACCTCTGAGTTTGTGCAAAAAGTCTTGATGGATCTTGATCAGAAAAAGTTAAGCCCGTAAGTTAACCAATTCTGCACCCAGCTGTACAGCTCCGAGTAGGCAGAGTTGAGTTGCACTGACTCACTACATTTGTTTCCTTTCTATTGATGGTTTAATTTGTGTAGATTTATTTTCAGTCGACATTTAAAATACGAGGGGTTGGTGCTGGAGGTTCCAGTCACATAACTGCACGTACATTGCAATTGTAAATGTTTTTACCCAGCTTAAGAGAATACCAGCCTCAGGTCGAAGTCCATTAAGTGTTATTTAGAGATGTTTGGGGGAAAAATGTGCTGAGCTGACACTGAAGATTATAAATCCTTTAGAAATCCTTTAGATTTTCAGTTTGCACTGAAGGAGGACTGGATTTGCAGTGCAATATTTACAGATGTGTCTGTGTAACAGGTGTGGTTAGGGCATATATGGAGACTGCCACAGGGACTGTTTTCCAGCATTTATTTGGGTCTGCGGAAGACACAAAGCACATAATTTGCCCTCTGTTTCTCTGTGTGCACCTCAGCTCCCTCAGCAATGCAGAGTGGCACTGTCTGGGCTAATTTGTCTATTAGCAATGTGTATAAATGCAACAAAATTACATATAAGTATCTATTAATGTAACATACTAATTGCTCATTAAATTGTTTACCAAATCATACCAAACACAGCAGAAAAACATATATTTTAGCACAAGTTATCTTCTCAAATCTCCCAAAAAAACTATTTAACACAGTATAGTCATGAAACAGTGACACCTGGTGGACAAAGTAAAGAAGACACACATGGAAGGGAAACTAAACAACCCGAAAATACAACATAAGTCAAACAAAAACCATACCTGCAGAAGACACAAAGCAAATAATTTGCCCTCTGTTCCTCTGTCTGCAACTTACAGAAGATGATCAGGGCCACTGTAAAAATAAAAAATGATTTCTGAGAAAAAAGTCAGAATCTCAGAAATGTGACTGTTTTTTCAGAATTATTTTTTTTATTTTTACAGTGACCCTAATCATCTTACTGACAGTAGTTCATTTTTTATTTTTACTCTGTTCTGTTAAAAAACAAACGCGTCTGGCCTAATATCAGTTTTCAGCCCTTAAAAATAGTTTCTTTGACTGCATTTTTGGAACAACATAATACAGGGATCAAATGTTTTAAACTAATATTTGAAATAAATTGGCATTTAAATGTAATGTGACATGCATGCTGGGCCTCTTACTGAGATTCAACATGATCCCCAACACAGTTAATTTTGATTGATAAACTGTTTAAGTCTGTATAAAAACTTGCCTTTCATATAGACCATTATTCCAATTTAGAATGGTTCTAAGTACTCTACAAAGTTATTAAGCAAAATATTTGAGCATTATACACACAGAAGAATTCGTGTCTGAATAGGACTGGACAATATATCGTTTGAATCAATTAATTTTAACTATTTTCTGCAGAAGATTTCAAAATCAAAATTCAAGATATTTTCTTGACTTACTTCAATTGTAAGTTGTTGCAAGGTGGAAATACAAATACTGAAAATCAACAAATTTCATGATGGATTCATGAAGCACCTTTATAGGCTTGTATTTCTTTTTTAAATGAGATTTAATATTAATTGGAGAGTTCCATGTTAATATTGTGAAAATATCTCAACTTTCAGTGTTTATGTAGACAAATCTGCCTATGTATGATTGTATGATCTACATAATCAGCATTTTATGACATGCACTTTTAGAGGGAAATTCTGTTTGATTTAGGAATATATTTTGATAACAAAAAGGCAAAATTTGATTCATGTATTTATTGTGTCACAGTTTCTTTTTGAGAGAGAGAAAAAATCAATTAAAATTGTAAATCGAGTATTGTGAAAAAAAAATCTGGGATTTTTAGGGCATATCGTCTGACCCTTAGTCTGAGTGCAACACCAAAAACATCTCCACCAGCACCCTCCTTGCAGAAAGCTGATATACATCTCATGTCATTTACAATTTCTGACAACACAGACAGAGAGATCAGAAACACAAGCTACCGTGTTGGCTGTAAAGGCCCTCAGCAGTGCTGACCTGAGGCCTTAAAATTAAAGAAAGACTCAAACAGAGTTTACAGGAGCTTTATTTTCAAACATAAACAAGGACAACAAAAACAGGAACTATTAAATCCTGGCTCCGCTACAAGTGTGATAGTTGTCAGCTGCTGCCATCTTGTGAAGATGTACTGATGCCTTAAATGTAGGACAGCAAAGTAGGGAAATTATAAAAGTAATAGTAAAAAAGTCAAAGTAAAAAAAGAGATATACATGTTTGAAGGAAAAACATCACGAGTTTTTGTTTATAAAGACAGAAATGTATGATTTCATTTACATGAAATGTTCTTGCTAGGTTAAGTTCGACATTACAGAGGTCAAAGGTTCAAAAAAACTTAAAAACATTGATTCTGTTTATATGCAAATATGATTTTTTCCTCATCATTTTAAAAGTTCATTTTATTTATTTATCCATTTTGAACTATATTTTCATTTAAATTAAACAAGGGAAGTGAAAAAACATCCTCAATAGTAGACATTCAGGTCAGTCGTAGCTGAAGTCCATCTCTGTAAAAATGAATCTATCTTCAGCTGCAGAATTGATGTCATTTACTCCATCATGTAGACCTGAGGGGGCACTGTTCTCCCACAGCAGGGGGCAGTGGTTGATGGTTCAGGGCCTGTCCGTTTGTAGGACGCCCTGAACACTGTATCTCTGGGGACCACTGCTGCTCCGAGATCTCCTGCAGTTTAGTCTGGGACTGCCAGAGACCCAGTTACCGTGTGTGGCCACAAGGAGACACTGCAGGGGTCTTGGGGGTGGAGAGTCTGTGAGCTGTTGGAGAAGATCTGAACCATCTTCTCCTGTGTTCACTGTGTCAGAGGAAAGCGCCAGCAGGAAGTGCAACACACTGACGCAACTGCACCGCCTACCAGACACTACAGACCACTGCACCGGGCTCTCCACACACCCTGTGTGCGTGCACACCCACTCACCCAATTCACATGCAGTTCACACACACATTGACTCACACATTCACACCATATTCACACAAACATTCAAACCACATTCACATCACATTCACACCACATTCACTCACACATTCAAACCACATTCACATCACATTCACACCACATTCACACATTGCATTCACATCACATTCACTCACACATTCACACCACATTCAGATCCCATTCACATCACATTTGCATTACACTAATTCACACTGCATTCACAGCGCATTTACACCAAATTCACTTCACAATCACACAACATTCACTTTGACAATCACACAATATTAATTCTCTCATTTACACCTCAATAACTCTTACATTACCACCCAAGTCACACCTCATTCACTATCACATTTATTTCTTCACTTACACCACATTCACTCCACATTCAGTCATACATTCACAATTCATTTACACCATATTCACTCACATTCATTCAACATATCAATTTTTTTGTAGTTTTTTTGTACATAAAACGCTAAACAACCACATGAAGACACAACAAAATATATCACTTCTATTTTTTTGTGATTTTTTTTCGTACATAAAAGACACTAAGCAACCACGTGAAGACACAACACAACACATCACAACATATAACATCTACTTTTTTTTGTAAATTTTTTTGTACATAAAAGACGCTAAACACCACATAAAGACACAGCACAACACATCACAACACAAAACATATAACATCTATTTTTTTGTAATTTTTTTGTTTTTTTTGTACTTAAAAGATGCTAAACAACCATGTGAAGACACAACATATCACAATCCAACAAAACATAAAACAACAATTTTTTTTTGTTTGTTTTCTAGTTTTTTTGTACAGAAAAGACGGCAAACACCACATGAAGACACAACACATCACAGCACAACAAAACACAGAACATGTAACAAGTAAATGAACTGAAAGGCCCTGCAGTGGTTAAATTTTTGCAGGGCGTTTCCTTGGAGGGGCCTCTTCAGGCTCTCCAAGGGGCCACTTACAAGGCCCAGAGCGCATTTTTTTCATTCTCTTCATCCAAGCCTGCAGCTTCATCGCCCATGCAGGTTTGAAAGAGGAGAAGGAGAGGGAGCTACAGGTGGGAAACAAAGACCCAGCTGTGAGGCGTGAAGTCTGGTGAGAAAGAGGAGTAGATCGAGGGGGGGGGACTGGTTTACAGAAGGCAGAGAAGGAGTCACAGCAGAGGGAGAAGAGTCAGAGTCTGAGTCAGAGAAGGAGACATCAGTGGGGAAAAAGGCTCAGGAGGAGAAAAGTTAGAGTTGGAAGAGGAGTAACAGTCAGAGGAGGTGTCGGATGAGAAGGAGGAGTTGGAGGGGGAGGGGAAACAGTCAGAGAAGGAGGAGGAGGAGTAAGATGAATGAGAGGAGGTGGAGGAGCTGTTATAGCTGCTGGGTGAATAAAGCAGGAGGAGCTTGAGGGAGAGCTAGGAGGGGTGTGTGAGGCTGACTCACGTGAGGGACCTGTGGAGCAGCTTCTTAGGGAGGCCTGGACTTCGGTGTACCTCCTCTTGCACATTGCAAAGCTGGGCTCCAAGGGCTCCATCAGGACTAACTTGGTCTGGGGGCTGCAGGATTTGGCCCGGGCACGCCTAAGCCTTACAACCGTGGGCCTCTGGGTTTCAATCGTTCAATCGGCAGAACACGCCACCGACGTGGATGAGGGATCCTGCGTCTCATCCTTAACACTGTGGGCCTCTGGTTCACATCCTCGATAATACGCCATTGAGCATGATCAAGGATCTAAAGACAGAAACAAAGGTGTAAGGATCTGAAGTTCAACTGGACATCAGCAAATTCATCAGAGACTTTCTATAGGTCATCACAGCTCTGCTGCACAGTTTCACTGATCTATCATTATTTACAGTGGAGATAAGAAACTTTGGCACCAACAGGGACAACATTATTTTGACTCTAGCTGCACCTCATTAAAGAAGACATCATGTCATTACTTCTAAGAAAAAATAAAAGATACAGCTTTTAAAAATTTAGAGGAGAAAATCTATTTGACAAAACCCAAATGCTGATGATAAAAGATGGGTGAACAGTTCTAAACACAATCAAGACCAATCATTGCTTTGTTTTTTTAGATTTACTAATCAGAGCATGTACCAATAAGTGAGCTATGTTTGAGTCATTTTTGAATCAGGACATATAGAAGACTTTTACAGATGCAATTTAACTCAGGTATTCCAGCCATTTAAGGTCATATACATTCAGCTCAATGTGTATTTCCAATTTATACATTTGATCTCTGGCAGCAACTTCAGTTCAAACCCTTCATGGTAAATTGTGGGTGTTTCATTCATCTATTTGTGTTGCCATCAGAGCCTCATTGAGACATATACACATACACAGTAAAACTCTAGAGTTATGGCAAGAAATAGTATGTCAGGAAAAACCAAAGGTTTTGAAGAAATAACTTTGATAAACAATCCCCTGTCCATACGCACTCTTTCTATTAACCCTTGGAAAACAAGGGTTCCCCAATTGGGGGACTTAGAGAGGCAGTCGCAAATACAGCAAAAGATAAGGTGCTAATCATGACCCAAAATAGGGATGCTATACATCAAATTAAACAGCGGAACCTGGGCAACAAGACAATATAAACCTTTTTTAGACAACCAAAACACAAATCGAATAACAACCAAATGAATAACAACATGTCAAACTCTGTACAGCGCCACTGTGTCGACCCACTCGCCATATTATGCCATTTTCTTATTAATATTCATTCTGAAAATGCTTTTTTTTAAGGTACAGCTAGATTGTTTTACATTTTTGCTGTGTGCCATCATCATTTACTCTTCACCCATATCACATATTAACACATCTTAACAAATCGCACAAGAGTCCCCTTTACTGGGACATCAAAAGTATTCCAATAGACCTTGTGGTTGCAGAGCCATACCCATTTTATTACGGTTATGCAATTTCCAGGCAGAAACCTAAAAAATAGGCTCAGGCAACAAAGGGTTTAACAGAAATCCAGAGAGAGGACACAGTACATGCAAGAGCCAAAGAGGAAACCTCCCATGAAATTTTGTTGGTTGAAAAATTCAATTTTAGTGGATTCATGCACTGAATTATACCCTTCTGCAAATCTGCCATTATTTACCCTTTTTGTATTTATCATTTTATTTAAATACTTATGCAAAGGTTATGGTCAAATATCTGCCTCACTACATATTTCTATGTATTTTACTAATATTTATTGACCTATAGCAGACTATGTGAGCCAGATTCATTCACATTAAACTTTATGTTTCAAATCGTCAATGGCCTCTAAAATGAAAGATAAATACATGCAAACCACACTATATGGTAAAATGCCATAAAACACTTTTCATTGTCAGCAGACAATTATTTTGAATATTCCTCCACGAATTAATAAAAACTGATGTTTTAGACCTGTTAATGTTCTCTTTCATGGGAAATAATTAATTAAACTGATCTAAATAAAGAGTGGCATGATTTTTCATTTGTAACGATAGAGGCTGAACATATTCAGGTGTTATATAGCTTATTGAGTTATTGTAAAGCAATGTGTCTTAAGCCCTGGAAATTTGTCAGTTGTTATAAATCACATTTATTTAGTCAAAACCAACCTTTTCTTGACTTGATAAAAAACTTGATCTGACTCCAGTATTATCTGTTTATGTTCATTTGCAGCAAAGCACCTTTTTCTCTTCAGTATATCTTATCAATATCACATTAATGTAGGTCAGAATATTTGAAGATGAACTTAAAATACATCATCTAAAAATCAAATAATGTTTCAATGTCTAGTTTCTTGTTTTAGGACACAAAGACTAGTCCATTGATAAATATTCATTTAGTTTTTGCACAGTCAAAACAATACTTTTGTCTGTAAAAGAGTATAATCAATAAACTCATTACTGTCTTATTGTACATTGATTATTCTCTACACCTTTTACAAGTCATAATATCTGCTTGATAATTTAATGTAAGTTCACTTTTATTATGTATTGATTTTTGACCAAACGTGAGATAAAATGAGATGAGATAAAAATTTTAGCTCAGTTCACATTTTCAATGTAAAAACTGAAACCCAGTTTTTACATTGATAGTGTATATCTGTTTTTCACTGGTTTTGTAAGTGATAACTGATTCTACACTGGTTTTATAATTTGATAATTAGTTCAACACCGGTTTTGTATAACAGAAACTGGGTTTTCACTGGTGTTGTACAGCCAAAACTGGGTTTTCACTGGTTTTGCAAAGTTGTCTACACTGGTTTTGTAAAGTAATAATTGGGTTTCTCTTGTTTTGAAAAGCCAAAACTGGGTTTTCACTGTTTTGAACTTAATTACTGGATGTTCACTGGTTTTTCATGGGGCCAAAGTAAAGATGTCTATTTCAAAGATTAGGTGAATCAAATACGTTTGAGGAGAGACTCTTAAATAGAAAATTGCAGCCCATATTTGGAAGCTTATAGAGAAGCCATTTTGAATCAGCAGAAAGAACCAGTAGAAACCATTTTGAGTCAGGAATAAGGAACTACAATAAAAATTTGGACATCATTGGATTTGAATGAAGTCCTAGGGAAGGGAATATTACACAATTAAGTACAAGAATAAATGAAAGTGAATAGTAAGAAAAGGGATGGAACTTTCCAGAAAAAGGGGGCAGCTCTACCCAAAGGGGAAAAAGATGATGCTTTGTGGCTGTGTAGGCAGTTTAAGTGTTGGTACCACATATTCAACTCATCCTTCCTGGTTTGTTAATGTCCACTGTCCGGAACTTTAATAAACTAGTATTCGGAAGTCTGCTTTCTGCCTCCAACACACAGACTGGGAACTATTTGAGCATCAGGACCTAGAAACATACACAGCGACTGTACTGGACTACATCAAGTTCTGTATGGAAACAACCTGGACAGGGAGCTGCTGCTGGCCTTCTGGCCTTCTACTGCTCGTCCATCGAGAGCCTGCTGACCTACTGTGTCTCCAACTGGTACGGGAGCTGTAGTGAGGCGGACAGAGGGAGTCTTCAGAGGACAGTCAAGGCAGCTCAGAGGATTATTGGCTGCCCTCTCCCCTCCCTGATGGACATCTACTCCACCCGGTGCCTCAGTAGAGCTCACAACATCATCAAGGACACCTCACATCCCGGTGCCCAGCTGCTCGACCTGTTGCCCTCTGGCAGGCGCTACAGGTGCATCAAAACAAGGACAAACAGACTGCAACGACATTACATTTTCACATGCAATAGAAATATTGAGAACTAGAAATAGGACCATTTTCATTATTAATAATGCAATTAGAGCTCCAATTGCATTGTCTGGTAGGATTTTATTTCATCTTGTATATATCTTGTACATTTAAAGTTTTCTTACTACCTTTTTTACTTATTACAACCTCTTTTTTACTTATACTATTTTTGCACTACTTTTGTATTACCTTTTTTCTTAACTTAACCATCCATCTATTGCACTGAAAAGGAGAAGCTCTCAAATCTCGTTCTACATCTTGTTTAATGACAATAAAGGCAATTCTGATTCTGACTCTTGATTCTTTTTTGAGGACAAAGATTGTAATTTGGAACTTGAAAATTTGGGGTCCTAATTTCCTGGCGCAACTCAGGGTGGCGTAGCCTGGCACAGCCTGGCGCACCCCGAGCAGTGGTAATTTTGTCCGGCGCACCACCATGCGCAACCAATTTGGCAATTTGGTAGACTGGCTGCGCTGAGATGGGTGTGACAGCGCGCCAGAGGGAGGTGTCAAAAGATTCAGCTTGGCGCAGTGACACTTGCGTGCCAAAAAAACGCGCAGAAGGTGCGCTGAAAGCTCGCCAGCTCTAACCTGGTCTATTCTCGGCGCAGGCAAGGCGCACCCCGTGCAGTGGTAATTTGGCTGACAGGCACACAGTGCGCACATGTCACCAAAACCTCACAGGCAGGTATTCTCAGTGTCAGGCACATTTCAATGCAATAAACAATCACAGCAACCACTATTTAATGTAACCGTCTGAGCCAGCATATACATTTGTATCTATATTAATTATCCTGTCACATCTGATGTCAGATCAAAGACGTTTGTCATAATGGAAACTCAACCTGACGGCAGCTGGAAGTGTGATGCAAACTAACGAGTTCACATCTCTCAGCCAACCACATACAGCCACATCATCTGATACGGAGTATCTGGCTTCTCTCATCTCATGAAATTCAAAAGAAAAGAAAAAAGAGAGAGACGCTCGCTGAATATAAGTCACTCGGTGTCTTAAGGATTTACCTGTGATTGCCCATATTTCTCTGTTTTAATCTTTATTCTTAACGTGATCAGATTACATCTGTCCTGCGAGGTGGTCCACACGGTGATGCGCATCGTGGCCTCCGATGTGTGGCCCGGTGGCCACGCATCGGAGGCGTTCATTTGATTGGTGAAGATTACACTCAGCTATGTTAAACCCACTCACGCCTTCTCTCCTCCCCCTCTGCCATTTGCGCCGGTGGGAGGGACAGAGGCGTGGGTGCGCCTCGCTGCACCAGACTGCACTGTGCACGAAACTTGCAAAATGCCCTGGACACACCCAGTTGGCGCGGCGCAGGGCAGGTGCACCACGCCTGCGCCTGGTCTACAAAATTAGAGCCCTTGGACTTCCTTCAGTTTTGTTTTGGCAGCCATGTTCAGAACAGATTTTTACGAGTCAGTCTTTGTCTCTGAGGAAAAAAAAGACACCACAGGATCAGGAAGCACCTGGCCCTCTAGCTCACTGTCATTTGACAGCCACTGTCATGAAAAATGGTCTGGTTACTCCGGCGAGCTCAGAGGAGTCGGATCATGATTTTCCACTCATCATCTTCTTTCCCTGAGGAAAGAGGATACAGGGCAATCAGTGTCACAAAATTATCATACAGCTTAAAAGTGGACATTAGGAATATACTTTCATCTGGTTGATGCATTCAAAATTGCATGTTCTGATGTACCTGGATTTATGTAGCCCTAAATGGGTTTTTCCTGGCTGTCTTTACTTGCTTTGTCACTTGATTCTTGCAGTCATTGTTGAAATGCAAATCAGTCCTTGCAGAATTTGCTGGTGGCATGTTTTCCTAATCCTGGACATTTTGTGAATTTATTTTAATAATTGACCTCGCAGTTTTGAATAGTCTTTATTGTTTTGGCTTTTTTTTTTTAAAGTCAAAACTATGCTATCATAATTGCATATGCTTTTCATTTATTGATGCAGTTCATTCAATCTGTGATTTTACCAGTTTCTACCAAGAGCCTTTTTTAACTGGGCTTCACCTCTATATAAAAAAAAGTTCTGAGAGATTAGTCTCTGATTTTATTATGTAGTAAGAACTTTTTTTCCTTTACTCTTTTAAGATGTCGTACTTGGTTTAAACCACTGACATAACTGGATTTGACCTTGTTGTCTTTGGCCACAAGTATATTTTGAATATTGTTGTGTAATCACTCTCCACCACTGGAAAAATATGTCAATAATTCCAGGGTCACTGATTTAATTTACTTAACAGTGGGTTTTCACTGTCTCTTATGAAGTTGTTGGTCGCATTTTCACCAGTTTTTAGAATTTCTTATCTGTATTTACATAGAACGGGTAAATCATATAGAGGCCTCCATGTACTTCTAGTACATGGAGGCTTGATGGATCTCTGTATCTACTTATACTGATGGCTCTAATGGCTGTATTTTGTGAAACAAATACGAAATGAGTTTATGTTTTAAAAGCACTTCCCCAAACTTCCACACAATAGGTCAGATATGGAACAATCACTGAGTTATATAAAAGACGCAGTGCTTTATCATTTAATGAGTCCTTCACTCTGGTTTTTGATATTTTACATTTTATATAAATATATAATTTGAGATTTCCAGTTCAGATTTTAATCAATCATGACTCCTTAAAACTTAATTTAATTTACTTAATGAATTTCAATACCATCTACATATATTGGAGCATTAAGGTTTTTTCCTTTGTTACTAAAAATTTATATACATAAATACATAATATGTATATATGTATTTTCAACATTCGCTGATCATTAATTAATATCAAACCATTTTTTATTTTACTTACTCTATTTTGACCACATCCAACACCTGTTTTATTTTCTTCCATAATAAAACAAGGTAGTGGTCATCTGCAAAAAGAGTGCATTTAAGCAATTAAGATACATTAAAAGGTGAAAGATACATCTTGCGCATGCGCTGGGACACATCATCAGCGATGCAACCTGGAGTCACTGGGTGTTTTGGATCTTTCAACATCAGACACCCTCGCCCAGGCGACCCGACCAGGGCTGATCAGACCCCGGCCTGTGTCCCAGCAGCATTTGCCCACGGCTCTGCCCTCTTGTTCCATCCGCTCTTCCCAGGACACTGTGAGCTCCAGAATGATCAATTGCCTGGTGGAATCTGACATGATAATCATGTCTGGGCAGAGCCGTGTAGATGTTATTCCGGCTGGGAACTTCAGCTGTCTTGCTAAGGTCCACTTCCAGTTGCCAGTCAGTGGCGGAGGTGAGGAGGCCAGACTTCGCCCGCTGTCGTGTGTCAGGCTTCTCTCCGGCTCTGTGGAACCTGATGGTCTTCGGTTTGTGCTGGCCCTTGATGGTGCTGATGGCCATGGCTAATGCTGTCAGCAACTGCCCTCAGCACCTTGTCATGGCGCCAGCGATAGCGCCCATCTCCAAGGGCTTTGGGCAGCTGCTTGAGGAGGTGTTCCAAAGATCCCTGTCCTGGACATTGGGGACAGGATGGTGTCTCTGTCTTGCCCCAGTATCATTTACATACAAACAAAATAGTTTGGGTCCTAGAACTGACCACTGAGGTACTCCACAGGTGTTGTTTTTTCGTTCAAGTTTATATCATTTATCTGAACAAACTGTTTTCTAAATAACATGTTCTTCATTGATGTGCTAGTCCTCCAAAGCTGCCTACACACCAAACGTGACCTGGTCGATCACTCTCAATGTACAATGTCAATGTACAGCCACGATGGGGCGGGGTTAAACCTCTTACAATGCGATGAACGCACTCTGGGTGACCTGGTCACTCAACGCTTGGTCGCCAAAGTTGAAAAATTTGAACTTTTCAGGCGACATAGCGTGTGGCCAAACAGCCAATCAGCACTGTGTGGGTGTGTAATGGTACCCGTAATAGACATGACAGAGTTTTTATTCCAGTTCACAGAGTGACAATCCATGTCCCTGTGGAAACATTAGTTTGTGAGTACATTAGTTCCACCTTGATGGACCATCAGCAGGGCCATCAGCTGCAGTGTTTTGTGGTTGGTTGGTGAGTGAAAATGAAAAATAATGAAAATAATTTATAAATAGAAAAAATAATGTCAGCTAATACATCCTATTATATGATATGATCGCGGTGAAACTCCAGCGGGCGTGACATTACTAAGTGACAGCGACTGTGACAAAATGAGGTATTTATGGGAGCGCGACCCAACTTGGTTGGTTGAAGCGATCTCGGTCACAAAGTCGCATTCGGTGTGAATGCAGCTTTATACCAAAATGACCAAGTTTTTAAAGAAGTATAGTCTGATCTATGATGTCAGGTGCTTTTTTGAGATCAAAAAAGATGCTTAAAGTGATTTTTCATGTTAATTACTGTGTATATTTCTTCAGTTAAATCAATAAGTGCTATTGCTATAAATTATTTGCCCTAAATCTTAACTTACTGCTAGTAAAACATTGAATTTGTCAAGAAATGCATCTAACCTGGCAACAAATGATTTTTCTAATATTTTAGGAAATTGTGGAAGCAAGAATACTGGTCTGTAGTTGTGGAATCACGCAGTTTTCATCTCATCAGGAAATACTCCTGTTGAAAAAGACAGATTACTTTTATACAGAAGTGGTTCAATAGCACATTCTCTCTTTATGAGTATCATGTCAGTGCTTTCACAATCAATTGATCCTTTACTTGCGCAGTTTTTTAGAGTATTCAGTATGTTAGCATTACCTCTGATTGAGTTGCCCTCAGCCTTATTTTCTGTTGATTTTGGATTTTTTTTTTTTTTTTTGCAAGATTAGGACCCACTTCTCCAAAGAATTCATTAAATTCAATTACTATTGTGTATTTCACATATGTCTTTATTATCTTTCACAAAATAGTTTGTAAAATCTGTCTTTATTACACTGTGTACTATTCCCCATGTAGCCTTAATATTTTTACTACATTTATTTAATAATTCACCAAAGTATTGTTGTTTTGTTTTCTTATTATCCATACCAGCACATTTTATATGTCTTATACCTATCCTCTGCCTCTTTTACTCTTATTTTTTGTGATGAATTGCCCCTAATGCACTGCCATCTTTACCCTGAGACTGAGCAATTGTGACTAGTGATGGGAATCCCGGCTCGTTTTAGAGAACCGGCTCTTTCGGCTCGGCTCACTAAAAAGAGCCGGTTCTTTCGGCTCCCAAACGGCTCTACAGATTTTTTTGTTGCTTTAATCAATATATTACCAATAATAATGTAAAATTATGCACAAAATGAATTAATAATGTAAAAAAAGCCTGCATTATACTTTTTTATATATATATATATGTTTATTATATAAATATGTCTTTATTTTTTCACTATACAGTGCAACAAAAATATAAATTATAAAATACAAAAACAATCTTTTAACTATTTACAATTGAACTTTTAACAAATTTAAACTTTCAACTTTTTTAAACTAAAAAAAATTAAAGTCAAGCCACACAGAATCCCTGAAAAACACACAACACAACAAAACATAAATTAAAATATTTAATTTATTGCTCCGTGTTGCTCCTTGCGCTCTATCTCTCTCATCTCCCTGACTCTCTCTGCTCTCTTGACCTGCTCGTGTGCTGCTGCTGTGTGTGTAACTGCCGCCCCCTCCCCCCTCTGCTCAGCGCACTAAGCGCAGACACAGAGACGACACCACACATATTGACCAATCACATGTGGCTTCAAGAGAAAAAAAGAGAGAAAAAACAACAACAAAAAAAGCGGCTCCCCCAATCAGGAGCCGGCTCCCGTCATTCACTTCAAAGAGCCGGCTCTCAGAGCCGTTACGTTCGCGACCGACACATCACTAATTGTGACAGACAAAATGCACAGCTCTATAACAAGTTTTCACACTATGATGTACATTCATTTTCATTCTTCGCTGCATTAAAGGTGTTACTGATAATACTTTATGTTATGTGACCTTAACAATTTCAAACTAAGTCAACTTTACCACATTTGGAAGTAATTTGATCATTTTATGATGTATTTAGTTTGAAAAATACTAGGCGGATTTTCACATATTTCATTGATATTGATAGTCTTGCAATTTGATGTTTAAAAAAGATATTTGCCAAGGGCTCCTAAGCTAAAATTCAATAACTGACCCTTAGGAATCATCATGCAAAAAATGGCGCTTTTATCCGAAATTGCACAATCCTTTCACTAAGCCACCGGACTATAAGGATGGTCGCCACCGTCCCAAGCAAAAATCTCACTCTGACCCCAGATGAAAACTTGAGAGTCCTGGGGATTACTGAGCTAGCCTAGCTAACCAATAGGCTCTTTAACTAACATTAGCAAACGTTAGCATTCGCCAGCATTACAACTGTGACTAAAGTTCTACTTATTAAATAACATTCATGAGCACCACAATATGTTTCAACACAAACACAGCAGCCAGCATTTTTCAACATTCATGTGGTTATGTTATCCAATGTTTTAGGCAAGTTTTACCTACCTAAAATAATCAAACACAGCACAACGAAATATTGGCTTCAGTAAGCTAGTAGCTCCATTGAATTTGAGTGAAAGCTGAATGCTTACTGACTCAGCTGAACAAGCCCCGGCATGTAGAGTAGACTGCCATATTTATAATATATCTAGAATAGTTTAAACAAAAGTAGAAATGCAAATTTGGCCAAGTAAAAAAGCATATTACAGTCCACCCGGCACCATTTGGATTCAAACTCAGAGGGGGAGGGAAGAATACGTCAGTTCCCGTTGATGTGATGATGTGCCCCCTGTCGACCAATCACATTTCCCCTTTTTCGCTCAACATGGCTTGCAGTGCATCTTGGGGCTAGCCCATACATAACCCTTATGGTACCCAGACATGGGTGATCATCTCTAATCCATGTCACTTAGCCCATATCAGGGGCGTCACTAGGTTTAAAGGATGGGGAGACGCACAGGATGTGAGCAAATGTAGCGCATGACCACAAAATTTCCCAAACTGCTGACAAAGACTCATAAATGATTTATTATTACTGTTTCTGTCTTTTTTAAGTACAGTACAACAAAGTTTAACGATAAGTGTATGTTAAAACATTAACAACAAAAATACTTAATACTTCTTCGGACTAAATTGGAACAGTTTGAAGTTTCTAAAAGTATACTTTAAGTTTACTTTATAAGGTCATTTTAAGTTTACAAAAGTACACTTTCAAGTATACAATAAATACACTTATCTATATACTACTAGTGTACTAGGTATATACTTCTAGTCTACATTTTAGATTACTGAAGTATACTTTAGGTATACTTTTATGAATAGAAAGAATACTATTTTTTGCTATTTTACTTGTTATACTTTAAGTATACTTGCGAGTTTGCTAAGTATATTACTTGTTGAATAGTATTTATATACATGAAAAATACTTCAGTATTCTTGAAGTACTAGTGTACTGTACACTAGACTGCAATGTATTTACAAAATCACAGGACAGAATGTTGAGAATAAGTTTGATATATTTAACATCTTTAAATACTGTGCATTTACAAATACCTGTTTAAAGCATTTAAGATATGCATTTCAAAAACAAAGAGCCTCTATGAAATCAAGCCCTTCTTTTTCAAAAATGATAAAGGATAAAGTGCACATTTGCATGTAAAAATGTAAAAATAATAGTCTCTCCCAAGATCAAGCTCTTCTTTGTCAAAAATGGATTCATAGATCATTGTACTAAGTACTTTAATATATGAGGTTAAAAAAACAAACTGTTAATGCTGTCTGGCCTGATATGATTAAAACAAAATGTGTTCTTGTTGAAACAGATGACGCGAAAGGGACTAGAACTTGATCAATAAAGTCAAGTCAAACGTTCCTCTGTTTATGTTTTTAGGTATATAAAGATAAGGACATTGAGCACACATACTGTTTACTGTCAAATTTTAAACTCCAGCACTATGATGGAGTTTATGATCTTGAACATGTATGTTTATAACAGGGGTAATACCTCAAAGCAAATGTGTCAAGTGAAATACAGTTTTAATCTGCTAAATTAAATGTAAGCACCATGACTTGACCTTATTCTGTACCCGGACCAAGATCTACTAAGTATTAGTACTTTGTGGCAAAAATAAGTAAAAAGTATACTAAAGTACAAGTTTTAGTATTGAAGTATAAGTGTACAAGTCTAAGTATTAATTTACTTACGAGCCAAGTGTACTTCACTGTACTGTTCTTAAAATATAGAACATAAAAAGTAAACTTCAAGTACCTCAGTTCTAGTATAAAATAAGTATACTCATAGTACACTTGAACAAACTACTTTTGCTAAGGGCTTCTCCTGCCTGACCCTTCAAGATACGATGACACACAATGAATTGAATTAATAACTGATTGACATAGAGGCTAAGACCATGACTTTTGCATACAACACAATAATTTTTGCATATTTTAAAGTCACATTGGTAACATTTGGGCACATTTGTGTCTAACAAGGTTGTAAATTCAAGCCCTGAAAAATATTACTAAATTACTTGAATTAATATAATATCGAGGTACTCTTGATAATTTTTGGGTGAGGCTAATTTGGCTATATATATCTTGACTTTCTCCGCTTTCTAATCATTGCACTCCTAAATAAAAGCTCAAGTTAACTATGTCTTACAAGGTGCGTCTTGACTGAAATTTTTCGTATTTCATATTATTCAAATTCCAAGACTGTCTACATCACAAATGTCTCTATCCTGTGAAATCGTTAGACTTACCTTTCCAGTGGAGGTCTCTCCTTTCTCACTCCCTGTGCTCCTCTGCCCTGACTCCCACAGATCAATAGGGATGGTGGAGTGATATTGTTAGTGTATTATTAATGATATGATAATAATCACATGTGAATGAGCTCAGCTCCTGTTTCACAGTGTGCATCCATGTGTAAATTGAGAAACACAGCTGATGCTCCAGAAGAAAGTCACCCCAATGACAGAATATGGTAAAAAGACACTCTTAACTCTATAAACAGCCAGGACCTTCACAATGCATTTCAGACTCACTTGTTAGCTATGTAGCAGCGTTCCTTTAGAGCTAGAATGTAACTTTTGTCCGCAAAACAACATAATTAAGATGTGCGCAGAGATGTCTTGTGTACAAGCTAGGTTTTTATTTGTCAAACAGGGAGCATTTGGTTAATTAAAACGTGGATCAACTGCTGTTATAGCTGGGGGCTGAAGATAATTGTTACTTCCAGCAGTGATGAATACTTACTTAAAAAAAAAAATATATAGCCCATATGAGACCCAGACATGGATTTCCAGCCACCAATGTCTGTGCCACTAAACATTTCAAACATGATTTTAAAGTTATTCTTTATCTTCCTCATTTCAATCTTGCTGCACTGTCCATCATTTTCCATCATGGAGCACACCACACAGTAGTCTTCTGCATTGCCGAGAAAAACATCAAGGGTATTTTTTGTTTTTATATGTGTAATTGCAGGAGCCATTTCTTTATTTGGTCAATTAATGACTGCTTTTATTTCCATCTTTTGTGAGCATGTGCACCTACAGGTCAAGAGGACACTAAATTATTTATTTCCAGTCTACCTTTAATTTAAGTTTTGTGCTGGCTAAAGGAGCTGTGTACAACTAACTTTGTAATAAACAAGAGCTTCTTAATTTTGGAAACTTCATCCTTTGTTCCGGTTTTGATTTGTTTTTTTCCAAAGCAAACACAAGAGTCAAAAGATTTCTCGGTCAACACCAACAGTGACAAAAAAAAGGAGTAAAACAATGGATAAATTGTCACTTCAATGATCATGAACATTATTAAACAATGAGTTACAGTATATATAAGACTACATCATAGCGATTCACTTAAATTATTATTTATTGACATTATCTGAAGTGTAGCTGATATGTAATAAGCTAAACTGAGACCAAAATGCACACTGGCTAAAATTCTGTACTGTTCTATGGCAATGATACAATATATGATATATTCATCATCCATAAAGCATTGTACATTTTATGTTATGCATGACCACATGACAAGGCTTTGGCAAGACAGGGCTTCCATCAACTTTATGTTATTGGTGTTGTTGTGAGGATTCCTGTGCTCTCCCCCTCCCTTCCCCTCTGCCTTCTCTGCTGCTGGGGAGTGGGCGTGGCCTCCCCTGCACATGATGCTGCAGCCTCACACCTGCAAGGGACACCACTCAAGTTCCTCATCCAGAGTGGTTTGTTGGCCGTATCCTTCTCTTTGTAACTTTGTTAACCTGCTGGCTTTAAGCCTTTTGTCGTCTCCTCTTTGGAGTTTTCCTATGAAGAGTGTTTTCTGGATTGTGCTTCTCTTGTTCATCGCTGGAGAACTCATCTATGTTTTTGCTCCATTTTCTTCACAGTGTCTCCATGAGTTCTCACCACGCCAACCTGTAAATATTCACCTCTCGCACAAGGATTCCTCCATCAGCACTGGACTTTCCCCTCTCACTCTCTTTTGAACTGTGTTAACCAATAAATTGATTGACAACTTTGATTTGCCTCCGTCATCAGCTTTTGAGTCCTGCAATAAATCTTTTGGAATCAATTCCTTGACAGTTGTAGTTGCAAAACTGAAGCTACAAACTATAAAAGTATCTCTAAACTTACCCCGATGTTCTAGCAGGGTACAGGCTATCTGCCTTTGATGCCGCTCAACAGCTTCAGCTGTTGTCAGCACCCCCATGACTTCATAAAACGAGATTTAGTTTTCTGCAAACTATAATAGATTTTTAGAGTTTTATGTAGACATTTGAATAGGCAGTCACCAAATGAAAGGGAAATATCCAGTGTAGTTCTTCAAAACTTCTCAAAACAATAAAAACAGAATAAAAAAACAGAATGATATTTACCAACAGAACCAGAATAGGGTTACTATCTAGCCAGAATATTCTTCTTATAAATCATTACTTTAGAAACATAAATACCTCCAACTGCGGAATTTTTTTTTGTTTGTAATAGTCCTCATTTCCAATGGGATCTATCAGAATCAGTGTCCTCATGGGGATGTTGATCTTAAAAATATAATTTACATTCAAACAAAACAGTGTTTTCAAAAAACAGCTTCTGTAAACCAAATCAAGGGTAAACACGTACCACAAGAATCCAGTGTGCAGAGACATTCACAGGGCAAAACCAAATGTCCTCAACTGGAAATTTTGTCTGCAGGATGT
The DNA here is from genome assembly GCA_037902135.1 of Cetoscarus ocellatus. Classification (NCBI taxonomy): domain Eukaryota; kingdom Metazoa; phylum Chordata; class Actinopteri; order Labriformes; family Labridae; genus Cetoscarus; species Cetoscarus ocellatus. Next base: position 54,133 of record JBAMNC010002075.1, read on the forward strand.
TTTACAGCAAGTTATAAATGACAGAAATTTACTTAACATCCAACAACTTTAGAATTCATTCATTTCCTTACCGAGACTTCTGAACCTCCCTGACAACAATGCCGTTGAAACAACAGCAGACAAGTGATACACAGGTTTCTGTTTAAAGCAAATACATGAACACATTATTATATAAGTGGAGGTCCATTAACTCTCAGATTTTAAAGACCAGCTTTAACAAATAGTTCAGATTGTGTATCGAATAGTATATATGTTCATTATACATGAAAAGGACCATGTAATATTATAACTTGGAATACCTATTTTTCACTTGCCTTGTGTTCCACAATGAGGCACTGTCTGCAGGTATGCATCAGTTACCTAAATTATGAGCAAAGGGTTGTTAATACATTATACTGTACAAACACTGTTACAAGCAACTAGTAATAAAAATGATAATAACACTTACTCCATCCGACAGCCATTCTGTTCCCTGCAGCATTCTGAATGACGAATCATAAAGTTTGTATGGACCAACCACTGCCGCCACATGGCCATTGTCATTTGCTATCAACAGCCTGTGGAGTAAAAGAAAGTTATGATTAAGTTAGTTAAATCTATAATGTTTCCTGTAGAAATAGTCCAAGGTCAACAGGGCAAAACTGAATAGGTCATGAACCTTTGAGAGTGCAAGGTTTTCAACATTCTATATATTTTATGGACTCCATCATCCTTTAGAACTTTAAATTCTCCCAACATTAACCCATAAGGTTAAACACAGACTAACTGTTACAGGCAAACCCAAGTCGTGCCTGTATGGTTGTTTAACCTGGTATGATGGCAAAACTGGCAACAGATGACCGAACAGTCAAGAACAAATTTAACAGGGATTGACTTGTACCTCTCTACTGGGGGTGACACTTAAGGGGGAAAATTACCGAGGGTCTGGTTGTGCATAAAATGCCAGTTTTGTTTTGACAACACCAGTGAAATCCCAGTCATCACCCAATTATATACTTTAAAAAATGTTTTCACATAAAAATACCAGTTAAAACCAAGTCATCACTTTAAAAAAAAAGCTAAAACCCAGGTTTCACTTAAAAAAAACTGAAACCACAGTAATCAAGTTCAAAAACAGTGACAACACAGTTATTGCTTAACAAAACAAGAGAAAACCCATTCACCAATTTTCAAAGCCAATTAAACACCAGTCATCATTTCACAAAACCAGTGAAAATCCAGTTTTGGCTTTACAACACCAGTAAAAACACCGTCATCACTTTGCAAAACCAGTGAAAAACAGATATCAATTTACAAACACAGTGAAAACCCAGTTTTGGCATTAAAAAAGTAGAAAAAAGCCATTTTGGGTTTGAAACAAACAGTGAAAACTGAGTCATCACCCAGGTAATTGCTTGAAAAATGTTTTCACTTAAAAAAAACCCCGTTAAACCCAGTGCTCACTTAAAAAAAAAAAAAAACTGAAAACACAGGTTTGGCTGAAATGAAACAAGTTTAAACCATGTTTCAGCTTTACAAGACAAGTGAAAACCCTGTAATCAAGTTCAAAAACAGTATCAAAACAGTTATTGCTTAACAAAACAAGAGAAAACCCAGTCATCACGTAATTATTTTCTTTAAAAATGTTTTCGCTTAAAAATACCAATCAAAGCAGTTATCATTTTAAAAAAACCCACGTAAAACCCACTTTTCAATTTAAAAAAAACCTAAAAACCCAGTTTTGGCTTAATGAAACAATTTAAACCCCAGTTTTGGCATCAGAAAACCAGTGCAAAACCAGTAATGAAGTTCAAAACAGTGAAAACCCAGTATTCACTTAAAAACAACAAAAAAACAAAACCTCAAAACCCAGGTTTCACATTAAAAAAAACTGAAAACACAGTTTTGGCTTCATGATACAAGTGGAAATCCAGTTTCAGCTATACAGCACCAGTGAAAATTCAGTAATCAAGTTCAAAAACAGTGACAACATAGTTATTACTTAACAAAACAAGAGAAAACCCATTCATCAATTTTCAAAGCCAGTTAAAACCCAGTCATCATTTCACAAAACCAGTGAAAATCCAGTTTTGGCTTTACAACACCAGTAAAAACCCTGTTTCAGCTTTACAAAAGAATTGAAAACCCAGTAATCAAGATAAAAAGACTGGCAGCACAGTTATTGCTTAACAAAACAAGACAAAACCCAGTCTTCACGTATTAATTTGCTTTAAAAAAATGTTTTTACTTAAAAAATACCAGTTAGATGAACTACCGGTGACGTCATGAGAAGAACAACAGGTTAGAGACGAAGACCGGTCAGAAAAAAACTAGAAAACTGTGACAACTATAGATACTTAAAGCCCTCAGATTGGAAACCAACCTTTGAACAAGATGCCCTCCTCCTTGAGGAACAAAAGAGCCGGAAAACAGGACTTTGAAAGAAACAAGTGATAAAACACCAAGCTCGGACAGCGCTAGCTTAAATGCTACTAGCCACAAGATGTGCGAGACTGAGTCCCTGATCGTAGGGGAAATGAGAAAACTTCGCGAAGAAAATATTCAGCGGCATAAACAAACTACACAGACCCTTGAACGCCTGGAAAAAGCTATGACGGATATTAAAGAGCAGTTTGGTGACCATCAACAGAAGATTTGCGAGCTGGAAGGAAGAGTGAGCGGAGTGGAAGATGCGGGGGCAAGGCAGCATCGCGCGCTAAGGTATCTGCTTCAACGCGATCGACAACTCACGGAGGTATGCGACGACCTACAAAACAGGCTGTGAAGAAATAACATGAGAATATTCCAAATACCAGAGATGAGTGAGGTGATAAGTGTTAACGCTGCCCAGACCTGGATGTTAAAATTGAATGAGCACACTACTCACTCCAGGTCAGACCGACAGGCCCGGAGGCACCCCATCAATCATTGTGAGATTTCTGGAAGCTGCAGTAAAGGACATTGTTTTGCAACAAGCATTGACAGGTGATGTTTAACGACAAAAGGATATTCTTCGATCAAGATTAGCTGAGCTACAAAAGAAGCGAGCCAAAGTCCATGCAGTCATCAAGCAGTTAAAGCAAAAAGGCATGCAGGCAAAGTGCCTATATCCTGCGCGACTGAAGTTCAAGATGGACCGGGAGAGAAAAACTTTCCCCTAACTGACGAGTGCCGTTGACACCCTGAGGGAGTTGGGAGTCCAGGTGCAGTGTGGAGAGAAGGAGCGCATTGAGGAGAGACTGACTGAAGGATGGAGCATCAGCGCAAAGAGGAAGAGAAACAGCATGTTGGCAGCATCAGATCTAAAGGCCATGATTGATGAGGAGGAGGGAGGCAAATAGTTCGAGCAAGGTATAACCAGCGGCGTCATAATGCCTATTTTAGGGGCGCTGAAGCCCCCCTAAAATAGGCCAAAGCCCCTCCTAAATAATTTGGGGTTGTTTTATAAAAAAAAAAATAATTGAAAAATTACAAAAAAGTGCCAACAAATTCGATATAAAGTGACCAGAATATGAGTTTAAATTAAATAATCATATAACTTTACATTACTCACATAAATACGATCATAAATCTGTCAGGTTCCCTTCACTTTGTAGAGAGAGTCCCTTCAGTGCGTCGATATCCAGTCTATTCCACTTGTTCATATGGAGAACACCCACATCACTTAAAATCCAGTCCACGTTTCCCCAGCAACCTTGCTTGCACTCTCGGTACATGCAGCGTGTGTGTATCGTCACTGAAGCACACAGAGCCGACTGTAGCAGCATTAAACCATCAATCAAGAATGGATATGAGACAGTTTTTCAAAAAAGTAAGTATTCATCACTGCTGGAAGTAACAATTATCTTCAGCTCCCAGCCATAACAGCAGTTGGTCCATGTTTTAATTAACCAAATGCTCCCTGTTTGACAAATAAAAACCTAGCTTGCACACAAGACATCTCTGCGCAAGTCTTACTTTGTTGTTTTGCGAACAAAAGTTACATTCCAGCTCTAAAAGAACGCTGCTACATAGCTAACAAGTGAGTCTGAAATGCATTGTGAAGGTCCTGGCTGTTTATAGAGTTAAGAGTGCAGTCTTTTTACCATATTCTATCTTTGGGGTGACTTTCTTCTGGAGCATCAGCTGTGTCTCTCAATTTACACATGGATGCACACTATGAAACAGGAGCTGAGCTCATTCACATGTGATTATTATCATATCATTAATAATAATACACTAACAATATCACTCCACCATCCCTAATAATCCGTAGGAGTCAGGGCAGAGGAGCACAGGGAGTGAGAAAGGAGAGACCTCCACTGGAAAGGTAAGTCTTTCGATTTCACGGGACAGAGACATTTGTGATGCAGACAGTCTTGGAATTTTATGGACCTCAACATGAATAATATGAAATATGAAAAATTTCAGTCAAGACGCACCTTGTAAGACATAGTTAACTTGAGCTTTTATTTAGGAGTGCAATGATTAGAAAGCGGAGAAAGTCAAGATATATATAGCCAAATTAGCCTCACCCAAAAATTTTCAAGAGTACCTCGATATTATATTAATTCAAGTAATTTAGTAATATTTTTCAGGGCTTGAGTTTACAACCGTGTTAGACACAAATGTGCCCAAATGTTACCAATCTGACTTTAAAGTATACAAAAATTATTGTGTTGTATGCGAAAGTCATGGTCTTAGCCTCTATGTCGATCAGTTATTAACTCAATTCATTGTGTGTCATTGTATCTTGAAGTGTCAGGCAGGAGAAGCCCTTAGCAAAAGTAATTTGTTCAAGTGTACTATGAGTATACTTATTTTATACTAAGAACTGAGGCAGTATACTTGAAGTTTACTTTTTATATTCTATATTTTATATACTTAAGAACAGTACAGTGAAAGTACACTTGGCTCGTACTGGAGAGTATAAAGAAAAGTCGAAGACTAAGCACATTAATACTTAGACTTGTACGCTTATACTTCAATACTAAAACTTGTACTTTAGTGTACTTTTTACTTATTTTTGCCACAAAGTACTAATACTTAGTAGATCATGGTCCGGGTACAGAATAAGGTCAAGTCATGGTGCTTACATTTAATTTATGTATTTCACTTCACACATTTGCTTTGAGGTATTACTCCTGTTATAAACTTACATGTTCAAGATCATAAACTCCATCATAGTGCTGGAGTTTAAAATTTGACAGTAAACAGTATGTGTGCTCAATGTCATTATCTTTATATACCTAAAAACATAAACAGAGGAACGTTTGACTTGACTTGACTTTATTGATCAAGTTCTAGTCCCTTTCGCGTCATCTGTTTCAACAAGAACACATTTTGTTTTAATCATATCAGGCCAGACAGCATTAACAGTTTGTTTTTTCAACCTCATATATTAAAGTACTTAGTACAATGATCTATGAATCCATTTTTGACAAAGAAGAGCTTGATCTTGGGAGAGACTATTATTTTTACATTTTTACATGCAAATGTGCACTTTATCCTTTATCATTTTTGAAAAAGAAGGGCTTGATTTCATAGAGGCTCTTTGTTTTTGAAATGCATATCTTAAATGATTTAAACAGGTATTTGTAAATGCACAGTATTTAAAGATGTTAAATATATCAAACTTATTCTCAACATTCTGTGCTGTGATTTTGTAAATACATTGCAGTCTAGCGTACATACAGTACACTAGTACTTCAAGAATACTGAAGTATTCATGTATATAAATACTATTCAACAAGTAATATACTTAGCAAACTTGCAAGTATACTTAAAGTATAACAATTAAAATAGCAAAAAATAGTATTCTTTCTATTCATAAAAGTATACCTAAAGTATACTTCAGTAATCTAAAATGTAGACTAGAAGTATATACCTAGTACACTAGTAGTATATAGATAAGTGTATTTATTGTACACCTGAAAGTGTACTTTTGTAAACTTAAAATGACCTTATAAAGTAAACTTAAAGTATACTTTTAGAAACTTCAAACTGTTCCAATTTAGTCCGAAGAAGTATTAAGTATTTTTGTTGTTAATGTTTTAACATACACTTATTGTTAAACTTTGTTGTACTGTACTTAAAAAAAGACAGAAATAGTAATAATAAATCATTTATGAGTCTTTGTCAGCAGTTTGGGAAATTTTGTGGTCATGTGCTCGTTTGCTCACATCCTGTGCGTCTCCTGAGGGCAAAGACCCCCCCCCCCCCCCGTCCTTTACACCTTGTGACGCCCCTGGGTATAACTAACTATCAAACTATCTCACTGTGACTTGAGGCTTGAGGTTATTAAAGCTACATAATTTAATATACTTGGACAATGACTGAAGACTATTAAAAACTTGATATAAATCCTCAAGTTGCCCCAAAAGTCTTGTTAAATAAACAAAAGATATGTTCTGACAGAGGACTCTTCATGTCTATGTGAGTGATTCACATCTATTAGACCTTTAATTACACGTTAATGTACATTGGTCATTATTGCTCAATGTGTGCTATTTACCACAGAGGGGTCAGGTCACCACTCTCTGTCCCATTATTACCGGGGTTCAGACATAGTTACTGACTATGTTCTGTGTCTGGCTGGAAATGTGGAAGTTCTGTTCCATGTTCTTAATGTTCTTGTTTTGTTCTACCTGAGACAAGTGGTGAATTTCAGTCTGTTTAGTTTTATATGTTTGGATCTAATAATAACGAAGAGAAAAAAAAAAAAGAAAGAAAGAAAAAAAAAAAAAAGAGAGAGGAAGAAAGGGGGCAAAGGGAAAAAAAAGGAGGCAAATGGAAAGGAAAGAAAGAAAAGGGGTTGAGGGCAGGTTTGTGTTACATGAAACAATTAACGTACAGTGATGAGATTACTTTTTTTAATTACCTTTAATGTGAAGGGCATAAATAGCCCAATTTAAAGAAAAAAAGATACTGGGACAGTTGAAGAAAATGCACTGTTCCATAGCTGTACTTCAAGAGACGCATCTTTACAGAAATAGAACGCCAAAAACTAAAAAGGGAATGGGTGGAAAAAGTTTATAGCAGCTCTTATGGGAAACACAAAAAGAGAGGGGTAGATATATTATTTAGTAGAAGGTTGTGTACTTTCATTGTGAAAAGGTCTGTCAGGATATAGATGGCCACTATGTTATGGTAATAGGGACAATTGCTGGAATTAAAATGACAATTTTGAATGTTTATGCATCTTATGAAGACTGCCTTTACTTTTTCAAAAAGCTCACACATCTGGTAGCAGATAGCATGGAAGGTATTTTTATTATGGGTGGGGGCTTGAATTGTGTACTGAATAATAAATTGGATAGATTACCAGTATCCTCAAAACCTCAAACCAGAATGTCTAAAAGTTTAACAAACATGTTGAAAGAGTTAGGGTTAGTAGATGTATGGCGCCATTTTCACACAAAAGTGAAAGATTTTACTTTTATGTCACAAGTGCATGGGAGTTATTCATGGTTAGATCACTTTTTAGTTTCAAAAAAAGACATACACCGGATTAAGAAGTGTGTGATTGAATCAATGACCATTTCAGACCATAGCCAAGTTGGAATGGTACTTGATTTGGGATTGGAGCTGTGAATGAAATATTGAGAATTAATGTCTCATTACTGACAGATGTTAGAGTCAGAGAAGAAATAGGGTCGGCTATATTTTAATATTTTTCTCTGAATGATAAGGGGATGGTCTCACCCTCCATTTTGTGGGATGCAGGAAAAGCCACAATAAGGGGAAAATAATACCTATAGGATCAAGGCTGAAGAAAGACAAACTTAACAAACAAGTTGAATTAGAAACTGAAATCAAGAGATTAGAAAGGGAACATAAACAATATCGGAAACAAGAAGTGCTTGATAAACTTAAAGAAAATAGAACCAAAGTTAGATGAGATATTAACATATAAGGCAGAGGGTGCCCTCAGGTTTATTGATAGGAAATATTACTAACTGGGAAATAAGGCCAGCAGGTTACTATCATTTCAATTACAGAAGGCACAAGCGAGTTGTATGGTTCCTAAAATTAAACAACCTTATTCTAATGCTGTTGAAACAAGCCCAAACACAATATCAGATGCCTTCGCCAAATACTATGAACAGTTATATAAGGAAGGGTCAATCACAAGAATCAAAAGAAGAAAAAATAAAGGATTTCTTCAACAATCTCAAGTTGGCCAAACTGACTGTTGATGAAGCCTCTGCATTAGTAGAACCAATTAGAGAAGAAGAGATTAAAGAAACAACAGCTAAATTTAAAAAATATTTAGTCACCTGGAGAATATTAAAAAGTATTTGTAAATGATGTCACTCATGTACTATGCAAGCTATACTATGTGTTAAGCTCTGGAAACCCTCCATAATCATGGTCAGAGGCTATCATTACAGTCTTGCACAAGGAAGGAAAAGATCCATCACAGTTGTTGTAGTTATCATCCTATAAGTCTTTATGTGTGGACTACAAAATAATTAACATCTATTCTGGCAACTAGAATACAAAATTACATTAAGAAATGAATAAATCCGGATCAGACAGGGTTTATTTCAGGTTGCCATGGGACAAATAATATAAGGAGAGTGTTAAACCTGCCGTCACTTATGGCCAAAGATGTACAAACGTGAATGCTTCTCATCTTAGACACTGAGAAAGCATTTGACCGGGTAGACTGGCAATTCCTAGAACAAACACTTATTGAAATGGGATTTGGTGAAAAATTTGCTAGTTGGTTCTGGTTGTTATACAAAAATCCCAAATTGAAAATTAGAGTAAATGAGCATTGCTCTGATTTTTTTTGATGTGGAAAGAGGACTAAGACAAGGACTCTTTCCCCTGCCCTCTTTATTCTGATTATTCTCTATTCTGATTGAAGGGATTGAGGACGGTGGGGGTAAAATTCACAAAATTTCCTTCTATGCGGGTGATGTACTATTCTTTATAAAACATCCTATTACTACAATACTCGACTCATGAAAGATTATGGAGATATCTCTGGATATAAAATTAATCAGAATAAATCAGAAGCAATGATTGATATCAGGGATGTGGCCAAATCAACTTAACGAGACAGTATCATTTCACTGGTCAAAACTGGGGTTTAGGTATTTAGGAATCATTATAACACCTCAAACAACAAAATTATAATTATTATTTTTTGAAGCAAACTATAATAAGATAATTAAACAAATAAGGAGTGATCTGACACGCTGGAAAGTCCTCCCCCTATCTCTGTTCGACAGAGTCAAAATACGATACGATACAGATTAATCTGTTTCCTTATCTCCTGTTTTTATTTCAGTCACTGCCATAAGAGTTCCAATTTCCATTTTTAACATGCTAGACAAATTAATCTCTCAATTTATATGGCAACATAAAAGACCCAGACCCTTAAAATACTTAATTTAACTAAAACAAAGGAGACAAAGTGGACTCAAATCGAACAGGGTCAAGTTAAGGGTGCAACATTATCTGTCTTAACATTTGTGGATTTGAAACAGGTCAATGAAATGAAGATTGGAAATGAATGGATAAAACATACTGTAAAGGTCTGGGCAGAAGTTAACAAGATGTTTAAAGATAGTGTATCTATTTCTTGAGCTATGCCAACAGTGGGCAATATTGATTTTCCACCTTCGGTTTTAGATCATGGTTTTAGGAGATGGACGGCTAAAGGTCTCATTATCTTTAATCAGTTATTTGAAGAAATACACTTGAATTCCTTTACCCAGCTCTGGGAACAATTTGACATTCCCACTAATGGTTTTTACAGATATGTGCAAATTAGGCACTATATTATAGCTGAACTAAACTGAACTATTATAAATCATAAAGACAAAGAGCGAATTGCAAAACCCCAAATAGTATAGAACAATATTTTATTGAAATTTGGGAAAAAACGTCTCCCATTACGTAAACATGTCTCCTACCTCTATAAAAGACTTTCATCGGACTTATGTGAAAATACCTATAATATTAAGGAAAAATGGGAGCTGGAATCTAATACTATAATCGAAGAAGTTTGGGATAAACTTTCTAACAGCAGTCATAAAGGTACCAGCAGTCAGCAGTGAAAGGAATTCGACTGGAAACTCAAAATCAGATTTTTTCATACCCCTTTGGCGGTTTCAAATTTTGTTAAAGACCCATCATTTGCTCTGTGCTGGAGACAATGCGGTAAAACAGGTGATCATAGGTGCATATTCTGGGACTGTGCAGTGATTTTTGAATTTTCGCCAAATGGACCTTTTTGATTGGAGGTGGAGCATGGTCGGAAAATACCTATAATAATGTGAATTATTTAGGTTGTTGAGACTGTTCTTTAAGTCATGGAAAGGGATTTTTAAAAATCTTTTATTAATTAATTTATTTATTTATTTATTTATTTACTTATTTATTTTGTTTGTCTTTTTGTTTATGTTTTTCCTTATTCGTACACTGTGTAATGTATATTTGATATACATTTGCATTATATGCAACAATATCTATGTATGTGAAATGTTCTGTATTTTTTTTTGTACATCACTGTTGTGTTAGACACTGTTCAATGTTTGATGAAAATAAAATCTACATACAAAGTTCTATAAAAAAAAAAACAGTTAAAACCAAGTTCTCACCTTAAAAAACAGGTTAAACCCAGTTTTCAATTAAAAACACTGAAAACCCAGTTTTGGCCTAATGAAACAACTTAACTTAAACCCCAGTTTTGGCTTCAGAACACCAGTGAAAAACCAGTAATCAAGTTCAAAAACAGTGACAACCCAGTATTCACTTGAAAAAAAAAAACACTTAAAACTCAAAAGTTTTCACTAAAAGAAAACCCTGGAAACACTGTAGTAGTTTTAATGAAACAAGTTAAAACCCTGTTCAGCTTTTACAAAACCAGTAATCAAGTCAAAAACAATGACAACAAAGTTATTACTTTTCAAAACAAGAGAAAACCCAGTGTTGCATGCCAGGCATGAGACAGACTGCTGCATCTTTCTGTGTTCCTGCCTGCACATTCTCCCACTTCCCTTCTTGTTTCCCGAGGTAGGTAAGCTGATTGAGCCACACCTGGGGCTCCACGAAGCTGGCTAAAAAAGGCTGGGCTATCGCCGGTAAGCGTGGCTTGAATAAACAGCCACTTTAATCTCAGCTGCAACTCGTTCCACTAACGAGGCTAAGCTGTTTTTCAGAGACGCTTATTCTAGCCAGGCTGATCCAAGCTGCGGCTAAGCACGCGTCCGGGGTAGATAAAAACCCCCTGATGTGCCGATTGTCGAAATGACGAGATCATGTCAAAACCAAGAGCGAAGACGTTTTCCTCGGCGGAGCAAAAACTCCTCATGGAGTTGTATGAGAATTACACTGGGAAAAAAAACAAATATGGGCAACAGAGTTGCAATTAATAAGGTAAAGCATTGCAGACCGTTTAAATGTGTAAATAATTGTTTTTTTTATTTCTAATGAAGCACTTAGCCTATGCGTACACACGCACACATCTGAAAATTTAGATTTTCAGACGGCATGTTTTTGAACACTGATTAGGGATAACCCACAACTTGGATCGGCCTGGCTAGAAGACATATATATATATATATATATATATATATAGACGTGTGTGTATATATACATATATATATATATATATATATATATATATATATATATATATATATATATATATATATATATATATATATATATATATATATATATATATATATATATATGTATGTATATATATATATATATATATATATATATATATATATATATATATATATATATATATACACATACATACATATATATGTATGTATATATATATATATGTACATATATAAATATATGCATATATATTAGTATACACATATGTATATATTTTTATATATATAGATAGATAGATATAAAATATATATATGCATGGGTGAGACAGCATAGTTTGTTTTATAGTTTTTGTGTAATGTGATGGTGGTATTCACTATTTTATATGTAAGCCTAATTCATGTCCTTGATTTGACAAATATGTATCCATAATGGATGAATATGGCAGCAACAAAGGTAACACCTAAAACCAAAGTAGGCAAACTTAGAAAAAAATGGGCTACTTCATGTGGTGATGTTTCATCAAACACTGAATAACACAGTAGAAAAAACGTGTAGGCTATAGAGGAGATGTCAGGGTTTTTTTTTATTAAGGAAGATAGTGTTACAGTGCCCTACATTTAAATAAGGGAGAAGACACAAATGAGCTTGTACACAAATAAAGTAGTTATCTCATCATTTGGCATCACCTTTAGATTATCAGCATGATCAGAATGGACCGCTGGTAAAAGGAAGGTATTTTTTATGGAAAACTGTGGCTGTTGTCACCTTCAGTTTTTTATAAGACAATTTGTGCCTTTATTCTGTTATGTGTTGACTGTACTTTGAGGGTGACAGAAGAAAGAAAATCAGATATTTTCAAATAGTTACCGCTGGTGGGATCGAACCCGTGAAAAGCACAGCTTACTTGCGACTCATCACTCTGCACTCTAACCATTCACCCACTTACTTTCTTTTATGGATAGCAAATAGTTTACTATCTGACATGTCTTGATTCATGGTTATTCTGGTGTTGTTTAAAAAAGGTCTCATTTTATGTTTCCGGACAAGAATATTATTCATTACAGATCGAGATTAATTTAATGTGAGACATGCAGTTCACAAGGCGTCTTTTGGAAGCCCGTCGGACCTTCTCTGAGACGCAGCTAAAGTAAGCTTGACCGTAAGCCTGCTTGTCACTCTGGCTGATTTACCATGGCTACCAAGCCATGCTAGCCCTAAGCCTCGTTAGCGGAACCGAACTCTCACTAAAGTTTGCTAAGCTAACTGAAATAAGCCAGGCTTTGAGCTAAACCAGCTTCATGGAATACCCCCCTGCGAAGCTCTGTCTACTGCTGATTTTCAGGCCAAGATGGAGGAGCTGACTGCTGATAGGCTGAGACAGCTATAAAAGGTGCAGTTTTCCTGCAGCCTCTTTCTCCTTTTCTCCCCAGTCATTTTACAATCCCAGTGAAAAATCCAGTTTTGGCTTTACAACACCAGTAAAAACACATTGATCACTTTGCAAAACCAATGAAAAACAGATATCAATTTACAAAAACAGTGAAAAACAAGTGTTGGCATTAAAGAAATAGGAAAATGTCAGTTTTGGTGAAAATCCAGTGATCACCCAAGTATTTGCTTTAAAAAATGTTTACTTAAAAATACCAGTTAAAAGCCTGTTTCACTCACAGAAAAAAAAAAAAGTGAAAACACATTTTTGGCTTCATGAAAAACGTGAAAAACACCTTTTCAGCTGTTGTAACATGTGCTTGCAGATGCACAAAGAATACAAAAGTAATAAAAGAAAAAAACATTTACTGCCAGATAAACGGTTGCGATGTTGCAAACTGAAGTGCCAGGAACATGAGATCAGATATTTTCAAGACCAGAATTTTTGATCAAATATTAGTGTATTTCACTGAGACAACACCATTTTGATATTTTGTACTCTAAAATGCAGCAACAATTTGGAATTGGTTTTGAGAGACAAAACTTGTCTCCAAAAATGCGTAAATCACTGGGAAAAGGGCTAAAAACTGAAGTGCCAAGAAAATATCAGTTTTATTCAAAAACAGCATTTTTGATCAAAAATAAGCGTATTTCTCTGGAGATAACACCATTTTGGTATTTTGTACTTTAAAAAGTTGCAAAAATTTTAAATTGCTTTTTAGAGTCAAACTAGCCTCCAAATATGCTTTAAATCACTAGGAAAAGATCATTGAGGGCTTAAAACTGAAGTCCCAGGAAAATATCAGTTTTATTCAAGAAAAGAATTTTTGATCAAAAATAAGCGTATTTCTCTGGAGATAACACCATTTTGGTATTTTGTACTCTAAAAGGTTGCAAAAATTTGGAATTGGTTATGAGGGACAAAACTTGTCTCCGAAAATGCGTAAATCACTGGGAAAAGATCATTAAGGGCTTCAAAACTGAAGTGCCAGGAAAATATCAGATTCATTCAAAAACTGCATGTCTGGTCCAGAATAAGCTTTTATCGCTGAGATAACACCATTTTGATAGTTTGTACTCTCAAATGCAGCAAAAATTTGGAATTGATTTTTAGAGTCAAAACTTGTCTAAAAACTGAGTTAATCACTGGGAAAAGATCATTTACGGCTCAAAACTGAAGTGCCAGGAAAATATCAGATTTATTCAAGAACTGCATTTCTGGTCCAGAATAAGCTTTCTTTGCTGAGATAACACCATTTTGATAGTTTGTACTCTCAAATGCAGCAAAAATTTGGAATTGATTTTTACACTCAAAACTTGTCTAAAAACTGAGTAAATCACTGGGAAAAGATCATTTACGGCTCAAAACTGAAGTGACAGGAAAATATCAGATTTGTTCAAGAATTGCATTTCTGGTCCAGAATAAGCTTTCTATGCTGAGATAACACCATTTTGATAGTTTGTAGTCTCAAATGCAGCAAAAATTTGGAATTGATTCTTACACTCAAAACTTGTCTAAAAACTGAGTAAATCACTGGGAAAAGATCATTCACGGCTCAAAACTGAAGTGACAGGAAAATATCAGATTTATTCAAGAACTGCATTTCTGGTCCAGAATAAGCTTTCTATGCTGAGATAACACCATTTTGATAGTTTGTAGTCTCAAATGCAGCAAAAATTTGGAATTGATTTTTAGAGTCAAAACTTGTCTAAAAAGTGAGTAAATCACTGGGAAAAGATCATTCACGGCTCAAAACTGAAGTGACAGGAAAATATCAGATTTATTCAAGAATTGCATTTCTGGTCCAGAATAAGCTTTCTATGCTGAGATAACACCATTTTGATAGTTTGTAGTCTCAAATGCAGCAAAAATTTGGAATTGATTTTTAGAGTCAAAACTTGTCTAAAAACTGAGTAAATCACTGGGAAAAGATCATTCACGGCTCAAAACTGAAGTGACAGGAAAATATCAGATTTATTCAAGAATTGCATTTCTGGTCCAGAATAAGCTTTCTATGCTGAGATAACACCATTTTGATAGTTTGTAGTCTCAAATGCAGCAAAAATTTGGAATTGATTCTTAGACTCAAAACTTGTCTAAAAAGTGAGTAAATCACTGGGAAAAGATCATTCACGGCTCAAAACTGAAGTGACAGGAAAATATCAGATTTATTCAAGAACTGCATTTCTGGTCCAGAATAAGCTTTCTATGCTGAGATAACACCATTT
>JBAMNC010000826.1:0-348529 GCA_037902135.1 Cetoscarus ocellatus
TGTGACAATAAAGTTTATCAGTTTTAATAGGGTGCCATTTGTAAACAGCTCATGCTAAAAAAACCCAGCAACAAACCAACGTAAAAACAACTGCCGTGATTTTTTTCTGGTGACCTTTAAGGACATTTACTTGTCATCTTAGAAATATCTTAAATAGTTTAATGTAAATGTTAAATGTCACATGTAAATGCTAAATATAAATATAAATATTAATGCTAAAAATATAAAATGTGGCGCACCCCGCACAGTGGTAATTTTGTCCGCGCAATACCATCCACAGCCAATTTGGCACATTTGTAGACCGGCTGTGTAGATTGGGTGGGGCGGCGCACAGGGGGGAGGTGTTGACAGATTCAGCTTGGCGCAGTGACAATGTCGTGCCAAAACACTGCGCGGAAGGTGCACTGAAAGCTTGCCAGCTCCAACCTCGTCTATTCTCCACACAGGCGTAGCGCGTGCACGAAAACTGAAAAATGAAAAAAATTGAAAAATGCCCTGGACACACCCCGTTGGCGCAGCCTGGTCTATCGAAATTAGAGCCCCCACATGCTCTAGAGACCACCAGGCCAAGAGATCAGCAACAACTACACATTCTTTCATTCATTACCTGGCCTGGTTCTCTATTGTGCAGTAGGGAGGTGTTGAGGGTAGCTCATACCTGGATAAAATAGACAATGATCATCAATATGGGAACTCTGCTCAGTTCTGCGTCTCTTATTGCCTCAACTTGGAAGATTTTCCTCCTCTAGCTGTACTCTCAGTCCTTCAGCCTTTGACCCAGACTTCTTTCTCCTGGGCTAAGATCAGCTCCACTGCCAAAGTGCCTTTTTTCTTTCTTATGTGTAAGAAGCCCAATTCAGCAACAATGCTTTTAGTGGTCTTCACTGCAGTCTTGCTGCATTTCTGTAAGAGGAAAAAACAAGTCTTTTTATAGGTACTCTATTATCATGATGAATCTGGTCTCTTTACTGAACAAACCAGTTTACAAAATAAAAAAAAAATGAAAATACCAGGTTTGACAATTTAGAACAAGTCTGAGATGGTAGAAAATCATCCTGGCCATGACAATTCAATGATGGAAAAGAAGAGAAGGGATGGAAACTGTTGCTGTTTTGATGTCAATGTCCAAGTTGAATCTGCTTTTTGATTAAACTATTCATCTGGTTTTTTTTAACACTTGGCACTCCTGATATTTCATGGAGGGATGCACAATATTATTGGCACAAAACCAAACTACCAGCACCTTAGACTATCAGCAAACATGAAAATTTCTGCCAACATTTACAACGGATTTATTGTATATACCATACATATCTGCAGAGAAAAGAGACACAGGTACTAAAGGGTGAGCTTAGAGAACATTTTCTGTAGAAGCTGCCTCTGTTCCTCTCTGTCGAGTCCTTGGTTGTCATTCATGCCAGTGTCAGACGCATGATTTTTTTTCTTTATATCCATCAAGGATGAAGTGATGAGGGAGCTGCAATACTGTGACTTGACCAACAGGCATTAACCTTTTCATACATGGTGTCCACCACAGTAGACCGATATTTGGAATAATTTTATACCCTTCAGGTTGCAGTACATGTGACTCACAGCAAGAAGGTCGCTGGTTCATCCCCAGGTCGTGCAGGGTCTTTCAGTGAGAAGTTTGCATGTTCTTCCGTGCACATGTGGGTTCTTTCCGGCACTCCAGCTTCCTCCCACAGACCAAAAGCATGCTCATTAGGTTAATCGGTGACTTTTAATTGCCCTTGGGTAGGAGTGTGAGCATGAATGGTTGTCTGTCTCTCTATGTTACCCTGCAATTGGCTGGCGACTGGTTCAGGGTGTACTCGCCTCTCGCCCAATGACAGCTAGGATAGGCTCCAGCCCTCCCCACAACCCCAAAAGGGATAGCCGGTATAGAAAATGAATGAATGAAAGGTTGCAATACAATGTCCAACTACAGATGATGTAAATTCCCAAACCCTTGTATTAGATTTCATAAAAATATTTTCTTTGCACATTTTTACATATCGAGATATTGCATCATAAAATCCAAAATAGCAGATGTGCTGTTACTCAGTTTATCTATATTAGGTTCTAATTTGGACTCTTTTATAAGTTTAGGTTTCGTGTTTGTACTGTGTGTCTTTTAGAAGCGTAGATACTCAACTACAGGTAGTGATGTTATTAGATTAAACTAGGAAGCGGTGAGAAAATGAACACAATGGCGATGTACCATAGGCATGTGAGAGAATCCTTGGGACATCTGCATTAAGTCTTTTGATTGCATCATGGGGATGTGCTAATTAGTTTGATCATAGTCTCTTTATCCGTCAGATGGTGTATTTGTAGGAGGAATGTTTTATTTGTGTTTGATGCACCATTTATGTATGATGTCTCCCGCTCAGTAGCTTACCGTTCTTTAGGCCTATCAGAAGTACACAATAATAAATATTTTAAATCATTAAGACAATTGAGTATATTACCGCTGTGCTTTTGTACACGTTTAACGTTAAACTCGTACACGTTAAAGCGGGAGCATACGACTCGATTCACACTTTCCAGCATCTTCAATAAACCTGTAGACAAGCGGACAAGGTTTTCAGAGTCTTGAAGTTAGGGAAGAGCTTAGCTGTCTGTCAAGATATATAAGGCACATGTATTGAGGACAGAACAGCCGACCAATGGCTAATTGGGTATAATGCCTGTATTCAGATTTCACATAATTTTAGATTTTTTAATTTTAAATTTTGGTGTGGTTCACAAGTTTGTTTAATTAAACAGCAATAATACATATACTACATATTTTGTTTTTCTTAATAAATGTTTGTCAAAGACATTTGTTTGTGGAGCTTTATTAAGTTCCACTAAATTACTATTCATACCATAATGCATGGCATCCACTATACTGTACAGATGCATAACTCCCTCAAATATGACACTGAAAAAAAATGGACATGATTTTTGACTTGTTTGAAAGTAAAAACAAACATTTCAAAAAGTATTCCTTTGTAATTTAACAATTCATGCATGAAAGGGGTAAGAATTACTCTGGTATCTGTCTGCACACTACATTATGATTATAAAAGCAAAGTTTGTACCAAAGTCTGTAAACAAACATACTGTATTTAAAATTGTATTTGTGGACAAAGCCTCAGATCACTGCCACAAACAATTATCCTGGGTATGTTGCACCTACTCTGTGGTACACCCCTCCATGAAACTGATTTGTACCCCAGAACAGACTACTTCCTGTGAAATACTAAAAAAAAGAAAACACCAGAAGAACAAAGAATTCCCAAACCTGAAAATCCTCCAGAGCTTTCAGCACTGATGTCAGTTCTTGTTCTCTCTCCTTTTGTCTCTCCTGGACTTTCTTCTGGCTTACACTCAGCTGTGTCTGTAACAAATTGTTCAGATTGGATGTTAGGATAAACCACATCTGATTACAGAGTGAAAGAGTTTCTGTTGTGTTTTGTTTCTACCTGCTGCTCATCCCTCTCTGCAGCCGACACTGTGCTGTGTTTCTTATGCTCATCCAGAACACACAGATAGCAGATACACTTCCTGTCTGTCTTGCAGTAGACCTCCATCAGTTTGTTGTGCCTCAAACACATTTTCTCCTGCAGTGGGACTGAAGCAGAGACTAGCTGTGTGTCTTCAAGACTGGGATGCTGTAGTGAGGCTTGAGGTGCTCAGGACACAGGAAACCATACATGTCAGGCATGACATGGTGGCTTTGTTGGGAGTGGTCCCACAGCAGAAGTCACAAGGGATGTCTGCAGGTCAGAGCAGGCCTCAGCAGCAGGGGCAGACCCAGGAGTAGATGGAGAGGCCTGCTTGATGTTTGTTCTTTTAGGCTACTCCACAACCTATGAGTGATTAAAAAAAAAGTATGGTAAACATCCTTAAATAAGGTAGAGCACAGGGGTGGGGAGGATGATTTAAAATGTTTGCTATAATCAATGTTTTGGCATCAGGATACTTTGTGTCACAATGAAAACTCAGTATTACTATGAGTAGGGCTGCTTAACAGTAAAAGAAATGATAATCTCAATTATTCTGACATCTACTGAGAAAATGACCATCAAGCATGATTACTTCCTGATTTTAAAACTTCACTTGCATACATTCTTAATGAATAAATGACCAGTTTCCCTTAAAAAGCAGTCAAATCCTCTGAAATCAGGGTGGGCGAGCTCTGTCCGTCTCTTCCTTGTTAATGCACACACAGTCAAAGGAATGGAGTCTATCTGCTTGTCATGGATTCAGGAGTGAGGCAAAATGAGAAAAAAAAATGTTGGCGTATCCCTTTAAAAAGCAACCAAATTCTCTGAAATCACTGTGGCTCACCCTAAAAACAGGTTCAAAAGATATTGTGTGCTGCTTGACCACAGCCAGATACCATCCTGAAACATAGAAAGAGGCTAATTGAAGAATTAATTAGATTAGATTAATTAGAAAGAATTACACTCATTCTTATCAGAAAAACAAATTCTTATCACTCATATCCTTGCAATAAGAGGAACCTAAAAGGTGCAAGTTTAATCTTTTTAACAGGTTCACAAGGAGGAAGGTCAGATTGAGAACACGTATCTCTTTGAAAGATTTTGTGAATTAAAATCTATTGATAACAATAACAAAGTATCAGGTGAAACATATTTTAAAAAAAACAGTTTTTTGGCATTTATGAAATATGGAAAATTTCTTTGACACTACAGCTTATATAACATGACCTGGAACACGGAAGTATAGCCTACTAGCCCCCTTGATGAAATAAATTATATAAAAAATCAACTAAGTGGCAATGCATTAATGTGTTTTTACGGTAGAGTGAGGTTAAAGATGTAAGAAAAACTTTAATTTAATCCTAACAAACCTTTGGAAATGTACACCATACTATGCACTAAGAACTCAAATGGTACCAAACTAGGAATGAGTCAGTCATACATGTCAATTTAATTAAAGCAACAACAGACTGTGTGCAGTGAGGTTACCTCAGCTAACATGTTGTTCCTCCCCAGAACAGGTCTGGGGCTGAAAACCTGGCGGCACTGCGGACAGCTGAAGTCTCTCCTCTCTCATTCTGGTCCCAGAAGCCCTCGATGCAGCCTTTGCAGAAGCTGTGTCCGCAGGGGACCGACAGGGTCCTTCAGCAGGTCCAAACAAACCGAACAACTGAACTGATTCGGTCCAACTCGGTGCCACGCACCGGCTCACAGTCCGCCATTTCAGGGCCCTCTTCCTGGACTCTGTCAGGCTCGCACAGAGGTTAATGGAGAGCCGTCTGTTTGGTAAGTTTCAATTTCCCAGAAAAGGCGTTGGGGAGCGCCTCATCTCAAAGGCGGAGTCTAATGATGAATCTTTGCGGTGCTAAAAGTCCTGCGTAAAAGTGAATTCAGACCCAAAAGACCTGCCTCAACTGATACACTTTTTTTTAGCAAGTTTGTAGGCTATGTGTATATGGGACGAATTTTGACGAGATTGTGTATTTATATTTGATCAACTGTTCTTGTTTTTTATACTTCATCTGTGGTAGAAAAAATGGTTCTTCATGGTTTAGTCATGATGATGTTTTGACAACAGATAGCAGTAAATGTTTAGATCTGTGTCTTGCGTGAATGTTGAGGGGCTGAACCTTTTTAGCAGTAAACTGAAAGTGGAAAGAAAAGGGAACCTTTTTTTGGTACGGTGATCGACAAACATTTCTGATTAACTCTTCAACGACCTTTCTTCTACGAACATGGCCGAGTAAGTGAAAGTTCATTATTCTGTAACTTTGATTTACTTTGGTTAAAGTCCACCTGAAGCTGTCTGCATACACAATGAAATGAAATAAATATCCTTGCGGTGATCTTTCATCCTGGAGGCTAATGCATTTTGTTCAGAGTCATTGAATGTGGCATCCATTTCCTGGAATCTGCGGTCTTGTGTAAATACTGTTTTACTCCGGTGTTGTGCACTGTCACACTTACAGTTGTAAAGATCAGTTGTAACAAAGTATTTAGCTGTAGAGTTTAAGCAGGTTTTTTAGTGCACGTATGTTCATTCTCACGTAAAATCAATATTCCATCATTTTTGGGCCGTGTTTGTTTCCACACTGAGGAGCTTTGAACCCAGCTCTTTGAATACCATCGAACTGTAGTAACACCTATTGTTGGTTAATTTCCAGCTCTTGATTTGAACGAGAGCAGAGTTTTGTGAATAAAACTTACATCAGTGCTGTCATCATGCTTTGACTCTTGTCTCAGTTTTAGGTTTTTAACAGGTCATACTGAAAAAAAAGAGTAAGACCAGATAAAAACAAGCACATGGGGCAGAGGAGTTTTAAGGTCCATTACACAACAACAAAAACGCCTGAAAACAGAGTTTCCGTTGCATTTGCACCTCGGTTTACATGAGAACTCTGCCTGGAGTACCTGAATCCACAAACTTTTGAAGTTTTGAGAACATTTTCATAGTTGTCTCTTTGTAAACAGCAATCGCTGTTGTCAGAAAACGGGGACATGTGGCGCATGTGCAGTTCTCAGTGATCAATTCAAGACATTTTTAGAGTCAAATAACATTTTATCATTGTTTCAGTCAGGTTTTACAAAACAGCATAGCACTGTTACAGTCTGGTCTTAAAGTTTTAAATGATTTTATTGACAGGCTCTGGACAGTAAGAAATATTGTGTTGCTCTTTTTATTCGATTTGTCAAAAGCCTTTGACACAGTATACCACAGACACTTGATTAAAACCTTACATAACATTGGTATTTTTAAAATCTGCTTCTTATTTGTTCTGAGATTATTTAACAAAACAGATCACAGTGTGTGCAGGTGGCTGATCCACCTCCACTGTTCTGGATGTTTACCAAAGGGATGACACCCCAAGACTCAGTTCTGGGACCCATCTTGTTTTCAGTATATATCAACAGTCTGTGTTAATACTGTGTCATATGCACTTAATCATTTTAGCAGCTGAAGCCATTAATTTATTGCTGTTCATTCTCACTCACTCAGCTTTTGAGTTTTTACAAGTTGCTTTTAATGTTGTTCAGTCTCGTCTAAGAAATATTTAAAATTGCTTTTAAACAGAAAAGACTAAGCTCATGGTCTTCTCAAATTCAAGTGAGTTGCCAGTGAGCATACTATGGTGGCCCTGAAGGCCAATAGGAATAAACATTTCAAGAAGCGCAAAAACATTTCAACAGAACACAAATACATTTCACAAAACACAAATTCATTTTCCCCAAAACACAAAAAACATTTCACAAAACACAAAAACAAACCACAAAACATGAATACATTTTAACAAAACTAAAAACCATTTCACAGAACACAAATACATTTCACAAAACACAAAAACATTTCACAATACACAAAAACATTTCAGGGATCATGAAATACATTTCAAGAAACCGGAAAGGGTGGGACCATAGTATTTTGTCTCTGATTGGACAAACTTGTGCCATTCATGAATGCCATTTCTGGAATATGGGTTTTACGGCGTCAAACAGAGCAGGCAATAAAAATGGTTCTCAGGAATCGATGGAGTCTGCTGCAATATTAGACTGTGATATCAAAAGGGCATTTACGTAATAAAAAAAAAGCAGTGGTGAGTGTTGTTCTTGGATATTGAAAAAAGCGTAATGACTCTCTGTTGGAAGGAGGGACTACTAATTAAAATCTATGATCTAGGGGTTAAGGGGACCAAATGTTTGTAATTGGATAAAAGGATTTTTTTAAAAGAAATGTGGCAACACTAGGGTAAGGCACTATTTGTGACAACACCACCCTAGGAGTTTCACCCAGGGAAAATATTGGGAAAAGTTTTAAACCATACAACGGTATGCAGATTTCAACATACACAGGTCTGAAAAATCAATTTACAGAGGAGCTTGAGACGAGGGTTCACAATGAAACAATTATTTTATTAACAATACATTAAAATTGTCTTTAACACAAAAGAAAACCATTCACTTATAAAATGGGGGAGAATAAAAGGGGAACGTGGCTGAGGCTCACCGAGTGTGATGGATCAAGGGGAGGGGTCCCAGTGAGAAAATCAAATGGAAACACCCAGGCACACGTGAAGAACCTACACACACACTCCTGTGATCTAACTCAAGTACGGGCACACATGCAAAAGAGAGGAACCACCATCCAGACCACCAACACCACCACCAGGGCTCAGCCACCTGAAATAAACAGAGAGAAACACTATTTAGTAAAAAAGAAACAAATTTATGACACAACAAACCAAAACAATATATTCTGGCAGATTAAAGAAGAAAATAAAGAGGAATAAATTAACAGAAAATACTACTGCTACCCAAAAACCAAATGATTTAATCTAACTAAATTAATTAAACAACTAAAATAACTCAATTGATAAAATCAAGTAAAACAAATTAAATGTTAAACTATACTGATAATAGGTGACACAAGAAAACAGAACAATCACAAGGTTAACAGAAATACAAACAAAGAAATAATCAACTCAAACAAAAGGAGAACACAATCCAACCAAAAAAAAAAGGGAACCCCTCAGAGTCCATTCACCCCAAAAGAAGTAGAAAAGTTAAAATAGTTATAGTATATATGTTTATTATATAAAATATGCCTTTATTTTTCACTCTACAGTGTAACACAAATATAAATTATAAAATACAAAAAAAAATCTTTTAACTATTTACAATTGAACTTTTGACAAATTTAAACTTTTAACTTTTTTTCTACTAAACAAATTTAAAGGCAAGCAAACACAGAATCCCTGAAAAACACACAAACACAACAAAACATAAATTAAAATATTTAATTTATCGCCTCCGTGTTGCTCCTTGCGCTCTTTCTCGTCTCCCTGACTCCTCTCTGCTCTCTTGACCTGTTCGTTGTGCTTGCTGCTGTGTGTGTAACTGCCGCCCCTCCCCCCTCTGCTCAGCGCACTAAGCGCAGACACAGAGACGACACCACACGTATTGACCAATCACGTGGCGGGCTTCAAGAGGAAAAAAAGAGAGGAAAAAAAACAACAACAAAAAAAGCGGCTCCCCCAATCAGGAGCCGGCTCCCATCGTTCACTTCAAAGAGCCGGCTCTCAGGGCCGTTACGTTCGCGACCGACACATCACTACATTGCAGAGCTAATGTGAGGGTGCAGGGCTCGGTCCTGCCACAGAAAGAACCATACAAGTTCGGATAGGTTTCAGGATCTCAGTGTCCAAGACTAAGTATGTCATCTTTGGCTTTAAGTAAACTTCCTGACGGGTGTGAGTGGGGGGTGATAGAGAAACGGTACTGCACAAACATGACAATATAAGTTTTAGTTGGCTTTGCGAACCTGCTACGAACAAGAGCTGCATGGCGCACCGACATAACCATGGCGCACTTCCAACGCAGACTCAACTCTCAAGCCACCTCCACCATAGGGAAGGAAGAAACAACAAATCTGCTGCATCACATGCAACCGCTCGCACCAATTAGCAACCGTCAAGCTGTATGGATCGCGTTAGAATAACATTAAGCTCGCTGGTCAAATTGCACAAGTGTGATGGCGTTGCTTAAGCTCGTGCAATGCAAAAGCACAATCTCTCATCCTTTAATGTCAAATATCTTGCATTTAAGTTATTGAGCCCCTATATTGAGCCACATCATTTTCATTTAGCTGTGCTGTGCCTGTCAAACACACTTATCTTTAGTGTTCGTCATGGTATAAACAGGGAATCATTCAATACTTTATTAAATAAAGTCCCAAACAAGCAAACACTTGTGTCTATTCAGTCCTTTATTGGTCAAGTCTGCATTCACAACAACAAAAAAAAGCCAATGTGGCTCAAAATAGGGGAAAAATATGGAAAAAATTGAAAGTCAGGGCAAAATGAATCCGAAAGCGCTGTATCATATTAAAGTGAGATGTAAAGTTATTGTTTATTAGTTGCTACTGTGTACCTTTGAATGGAAAATGGAAAAACTATATTATGCATAAGGTGGCAGGGTTATTTGACACAAGACTAGTTTATTACAATGAATATGGTTTTAATTGGTTTTCACTTTCCTTTGTGTTGCAAGGTATTTAGAATGAGCCGATTGTTATTTTACAGCGTAATATCATCTGATTGTAGTTAAAAGATCAACCTTTTTCTAAAGGATATTATTAAATGAAAAAATACATTTTTATGAGAACAAGTGACCTTGCGCTTGTTTTGACCAGCTTAATGTTATGCATTGTGCAAGCCAGACTGCAAGACGGTGCTAATCATCAGTGCGGTTCCAGGATGCATTTTATTTTGTAATTCATGCAATTTTTTTTTTTTTAAATTTGTTGTATCTTCCTTTTGCTATGGTGGAGGTGGCCTGAGAGTTGAGCTGCACCGGAAGTTGCCCCCACGGTTTAGGTCTGCAGCCAGAACGTCTTGTTTCGAAGTAGGTTCGCAAAAGCAAAGCAAAACTTATATTTGTCATGTTTGTGCAGTACCGTTTCTCTATCAGCCCCCCACTCACACCCGTCAGGAAGTTTACTTAAAGCCAAAGATGACATACTTAGTCTTGGACACTGAGATCCTGAAATGCACCCGAACTTGTATGGTTCTTTCTTTTAAAAAATCCTTTATCCAATTAAACATCGTCCCCTTACTCCTAGATCATTGACAGTGGCAGCTGGTGCCAAAAATTTTAAGGGGGGCGCAGCCTTGAAGGAAACAAACCAAAGAAGCGCTCCATACTACAGTGAAAAAAAATAATAAAGACAAAAAAATAATCAAAATGCAACCTACTTGGAACAATGCAATATTTGAACAGAAATTTTTGCCCTCCTTTCCTTCTGAGCTGCAAATATCTCAGTAACCCTCTAATTGAAGTCCGTCATCTCTGTCTCTTTTCCCATTTACAGCAGGGCCAGTGCATTCAGCCTGTCCTGGTTCATGGTGTTTCTCAGGAAAGTTTTGATTATTTTTTTAGGTTTGAGATGCAGCTCAGTTTTCTGCAGTGTTCATGGGTGTGGTGATGAGGATCTTTAGGACAGTGACAGTCTCTTAAAATACCTCTCCAAGATTATTTTCCATGAACAACTGGATAAGGTCCACAGCACCACAGCAGGCCTTGAACTCCTCCTTGCTGTAGATTAAGACTGAGCTCTGTCTTCAGCTTTAGTTGAGCACTGGGTCGGCCTTTAAGGTGCTGCTGAGGGAATCTTCAGGAAACATGGTGTGGTACTGTGTGAACCTGTCATTAAAAAATACATAGAAAAGCACATTTTATTACCAAAAGTTAACATCAGTATTTACTGAAAAAAATCTATAGAACAGGCAAAGCTTAACCTGCTCCCAGAGAATAACGCTGTAATTTATGTCATTTTCACCATTTTATGAACATTTCCTGTGTCACCTGAACAGTGTCTTATTTTATACATGATGCCTCAAGGCTCAAGAGTGTAAACCCAAACACAATCTTATGTACCACTAAACTGATGCTTTAAAACTATGGGTAAAACTATGTGATACAGTTTTTGGTATAGACTAACAGTGAAAAGTATGAACAAAACAAAAAACAAATAAGAAAAAAAATCAGATTCAAGCATGCAACACAAGAGGGCAGACGGCTCACACCAGCTGACCTATTCTAACAACTGAAATGGAGGCTGTCAATACATAGATGACATTTATAGTTTTCAGCAAAACTCCTTCAAATTCAAAAAGTCAAAATAATAAACTTAACATTACAGTAGCCTGTTTCCATCTGCTGTAGCTTTTGCATACTTTACTTTGTACCGTTATGTGCAGTATTCAGTCAGCAAAAAAACACCAAAAGAATGTATAATGTCTGTATCCAAATAGAACATTTTATTACAGCAACTACACATATGATATACAATTATATAAAATAACAATATTTTATATATTCATATTGATATTTATTATTTTTTATCACATGTTTAGTTGCCATAATAAAACTACATAATTTAGAGACAAGATATACATTTTGTTGGTCTGTTTTCATTGATTTTTTACTGTGCACAATGATACAAGCTGGAAAGGTACAAGGTAAGAGTCAAATCTAAAAGCTCCAGTCCGTTAAAAAATAATTCTGTAATGGACATACACCTAAGAGGTAAAGAATTTGTGTTGTTTACACTTTTGGGGCTAATAAAACCCCACTGTTTTTCACCAGTAAATTGCAACACATAACTTGATAGCATTATCAATTGTTCTTTTTGTTATTTTTCAAAGGCTTTCACACAATGTAACAGTAATATTTAATGAGCAGTGCAATAAACCTCTGCAACAATCTGCATGCACTTGTGTATAATATTAAAATTACAATTTCTCCTGTCTTCAATATGTTTCATTGAACTTCAGACTTCGTGTCTATCTGTTTTTACTCTTCATTAGTGTGCATTGTTCCTGTTTTGCCATGATTTTTAAAAATATATTTTTAGAGGTCCCTTTATTTAATATTTTCATTAAAATAATGAACCAATTTTGTCAATTAAATTTAAAATGAACTTCTAGTGGGGTAAAAACAAACTTACCCACCCATTAAAAGCCCCAATTCCTCCTAAAAGTATGTTGTTTTTGTAAAAATATGCAAGAATTAAAAAACTGTATCGATTTTTTAAGAACTTAAGTCTGCAAAGGATAATGTTCTACTGATCAAAGCATTTGTATCCTCTTGGCAAACTCATTTTGTAGCTTCTAATCTATAGTTTAGTGCTATGTGTGACATAAAATGCAAAAACTTTACCCCTGAATTATGTTATGTCTACTCGATAAGACACATCCTAATCTAATCTTCAATGTAGCATAGCCTCTTAATGGTTTTCTTCTCCAATGCAATCTCACCTCTTCTGTGATCCTCTGATTGTTCTCTGGACGACGCCTCTTAAGTGCATGGGAGCGTTGGTCGGAAGCATGAGCGTACGTGAGACACTTGCACATGAGTAAATCGTATCTGCTGCGGTGATGTGTTGATATGATTGACAGTGCTCGTTGTCCAGTCACATGAGGAAAAGAAACACCAGAACAATACTGATTTGCTGCCAGTCAAAGTGGGAGTGTGCGGGGCGCGCTTGCCTGCGCCCCACAGGCAAAGTTGAAACGGCCAATCCCTTGCCTCAGGTCACATGCTGAGCAAAAGTTTGAGGACTTACATTGACTCCCATTAGGCCGGCGCCCCTTCGTACGTAAACTGTGTATTCACAACAGAGTTACTACGTTGCTACGTAAAACATTTGAAACCCTTGGTATTGAATGGTGACAGGTGCTGCTGACAGACTATTACTGTGTAGTAAAAATAAATGTTTTTATAAGTTATTTTTTTACTTTAATGACCAATTATGTTGTGTTTAAGAAGACTTTATCTGTTGAATTTTGGAGGGGGGCGGCGCCCCAGCGCCCCCTATTGACAAACCGCCACTGATCATAGATTTTAATTAGTAGTCCCTCCTTCCACAGAGAGTCATACGCTTTTTCATATCCTAGAACACACTCACCACTGCCTCTTTATTATTACGAAAATGCCCTTTTGATATCACAGTCTAATATTGCAACAGACTCCATGGTGAACCGTCTATTCCAAAAACCATTTCATTGCCTGCTCTGTTCAAGCTGTAAAACCATATTCTGGAAATGATGTTCGAGAATGGCACACGTTTGTTTCCGGTTTCTTGAAATGTATTTCATGATCCCTGAAATGTTTTTGCGTATTGTGCAATGTTTTCGCATATTGTGAAATGTATTTGTGCTTTGTGAAATGTATTTGTGTTTTCTTAAATGTTTTTGTGTTTTGTGAAATGTATTCGTGTTTTGTGAAATGTTTTTGTGTTCTTTGAAATGTTTTTGTGTTTTGGGAAATCTATTCGTGTTTTTTGAAATGTATTTGTGTTATGTGAAATATTTTTGCGCTTTTTGAAATGTTTATTCCCATTGGCCTTCAGGGCCACCATAGTATACTGACTGTTGTAACTTAACAAGGAAACTCAATTGAGTTGGTCTCCAATTATAAATACCTGGGTTTTCTTCTGGATCATGAGCTTTCTTTTAAAGCATACATTGCAAGGTTAGTTACCAAACTTAGGGTGAAGCTCGAGTTCTACTACGGAAATAGATCCTGTTTTTCACTCAAAGCCAGGAAACTGCTTGTGCCAGCAACATTTCTTCCCTTGATTGCTGATGGAGATGTGCTGTATATGGGTGCTTCATGTAAATGTCTGTAGTCCTTAAACACTGTTTATCACAGTGCCTTGAGGTTTGTCACTGGTGATGGCCGCCTCACACATCATTGTGACTTGTATATCTGGTTTGCCGTCTTTAAGTGCACGCAGGTTTACACACTGGCTGACCCTGATTTATAAGGCTCTTCTTGGCTTAGTACCAGCTTATTTATGTAGTTTTCTTCAGAGGACTAAAAGCCACTATGTCTCAAGGTCCTGTGACCTTCCCCATCTTTCTGTTCCTCGTGTCAGAACTGAACTGGGGAAGAGACCATTCAGTTTTGCTGCTTCCACAGCGTGGAACTCTTAACAGACTGAGCTGAAGCTCTCAGAACTGATTTCACTTGAAGACCATTGAACAGTGCCTGTGTTTCTAAATTGTTATTTATGTGAAAGTTACTGCACTTTATTGCAAACACCTTGCACTCACAAAAAATTTGTGTATTCTAACTTATTGTGTATTACCGCCATTCAATATGTTTTTTTCATGACGTGTGCTGGTGACCTCTTGGCCAAGTCACCCTTGTGAAAGTGATTTTGATCTCAGTGGGTTTTTATCTGGTTAAATAAATGTTGAATTAATACAACATTTAATTTTTTAACATTGAAAAAAGTGCTCTTTTAGATAAACATAACGCATACACCTAGGAACAACAACGGCCGACTACTGGGTTTGTTATCGCTCCTCCAACAAAATGTTGGATTTGCTGCATCAATACTCTGACCAGCGGAGACATGTGTTGTATCGCTGCTGTTTCACAACAAACTTACATTGCCAAATACTGGCCTGGCATGTACGCTAGCATGTTTTCAGTCGCTCTCGTGGATAAATGTGAACGCGCATTGTTATCACACCTTCTCTGTGTGAATGCAGAGCACTTTTAAAAAAGGAAAGGAAACACCTTTCAGTGACAACATTGTCGAGTAAATGGACCCTTAGATACGTGCAGTTCTGAATCTTCAACTCCTTACAACATGGAGGGTAAGTTTAGTTTCTGTAACTGTTTGTCAATCTAAAATTTCAAACTTGCAGGTTGGAAACCAGGGTCGTAAACTGTAAGGATTAAGGCCAGAGGCCGCGTGACCCACTGCACTCCAGCTCTCAGGCAGTGTCCAACCTCCAGGACGTGGTTTAGGTTTCATTTGTACTGAATAGCTCAGGTAATAAGTCAACAATTAATGATTCAACATGATTCTTTTTCAGAATTAACCAAAAGAATCGTCCTCTTGGGCAAAACTGGATCTGGGAAAAGCAGCCTGGCCAGCACCATATTTGGAGAGGAAGTGTTCACAGCAGACCATACCTCTAAGTCTGGAACAAGAGAATGTAAAGCAGAAACCAGATCTGTCCATGGAAGAAGCATCACTTTGATCGACACCCCCGGGTTCTTTGACACCAACCTGTCTGAGGACAAGTTGAAGGCTGAGATCGTGAAGTGTATCATTGAGTGTGCTCCTGGGCCTCATGCCTTTCTTATTCTGCTGAAAGTGGAAAAATTCTCAAAGCAAGAGGAGACTATCATCAAAAAAGCAGAAGAATACTTCAGTGATGAAGTCTGCAAATATGCAACATTTGTCTTCACTCATGGTGATCAGCTACAGGAGGGACAGACGATTGAAGATTTTCTCTGTGAGAATCAGAGTCTGATGGAGAAGTTTGCTGGCCGCTGTCATGTCGTCGATAACAAATACTGGAACAAAGAAAATCCAGGAGATGAGTACAGGAGCAACAAGTTCCAGGTGGAGCAGCTGCTGAAGTCAGTAGATGAGACCATCAGGATCAACAAAGGAGGCTACTTCACCAATGAGATGCTTCAAAAAGTCAGGGAGGAAATACAAGAAGAGAAAAAGCGCATCAGATCATCTGCAGAAAACATGTCAGAGGTGGAGATTGAAGAGAGAGCAAAGGAGAATGTTTTCAAGAAGCTTTTGATCTTGTTTGCGGGTACATCAACCGGTGCGCTGTTGGGGGCTCTGCTGGGAGTGACAGTAATGGTTTTGACAGTCGTGAGTTTATACAAATATTGTAAAGTTAATGCAGAGGCAATAAGGGCAATTACATCAGCTGGAACAGCAGCAGCAGCAGGAGCAGGTGGAGCAGCAGGAGGAGCAGCAGCAGCAGGAGGAGCAGCATCAGGAGCAGCATCAGGAGGAGCAGCAGCACCAGTAGTAGGGGTAGCAGCAAAAGTAGGAGTAGGAGTGTCTGCTGTTGTGGGAGGAGTGGCAGGAGCTTTTGCAGGATATAATGCAGCCAAAGATGCAGAAACTCCTCTGGAAGCGATGCGGAAGGCAGCAGAGGCAGTCTTTGAAGGAGCCAGCAGTGCTTTCTGTAAAATAAAAAAAGAGTGTGAGAAATACTAAACCCAGATGTTAGACTCTAAAAAAAATCAGTAAATCATTTTCTCATTGATGACCTGGACAATTATTTTCAAGAATTAAACATCTTCTTGGGCAGCACGGTGTGGCTCAGGTAGTGCAAGTGCCTCACAGCAAGAAGGTCACCGGTTCAATCCCCGGATCGAGCAGGGCCTTTCTGTGTGAAGTTTGCATATTCTTCCCGTGGGTTCTCTCCAGGCTCTCCGGCTTCCTCCCACAGACCAAAAACATGCTCATTAGGTTAATCGGTGACTCTAAATTGCCCTTAGGTATGAGTGTGAGCATGAATGGTTGTCTGTCTCTATGTTGCCCTGCAATCGGCTGGCAACCGGTTCAGAGTGTACCCCGCCTCTCGCCCAATGACAGCTGGGATAGACTCCAGCCCCCCCGCAACCCTGAAAGGGATAGCCGATATAGAAAATGAATGAATGAATGAACATCTCTGATTTTGATAAAGGGTGAATCAAGTTCTATCTGTATCCTGCATTTCTGCTTATCCATGTACTCTCTTTACTCTTTGACCTGAAGATGCTTACCTGATGTTTTATTGATGATTGCTGTTCAAAGTCTATGTACTAACTGCTGATCATAAACATCTTGATTGTTCTTGTTTTTTATAAGTCCTGATAAAGAGAAACCCTGTTCTGTCTCATAAATATATGATGGACCTTTCCTTCACCAACCCTGATGACTCCTGTGTTATGTGATATAACTGGTTCGTGATTGTATGCACTGAAAGATAATTTGATGATTAAGGAGCAAAGTCTGCAGATTTCTCAGTTTTGAATAAATATCTCTCAGATTCACAGGCTCTGTCATCAGTGGTTTCTGTCTCTGTTTATTTTGGGCTCAGGTTTTCATCACAAAATAACTGAAGTCAGATTCACGTCATCATCGATCTTTCTGTTAATTGATAATTGTAGGAAGTTTTACATCTCTGTAGAGCAGTGATCATTAAATGGAGGCCCCAGGGCCAAATCAAGCCCCTCACTGCTTCTCACCTGGACCCCAGAATCTTGTGAGGAGGTGAAAATCTGGATAACACTGTCTATGACCCCTTTTAAAAATGCATTAGAAACACATCATATGCATGTTTACAAGATATTATGACGTGTCATGCTGCTCTTTAAATGCTGTTTGATCATGGTTATAAGCACTCATGATCATTTATGATGATTTATAACAGTAGTTTTAATTCATTAGAGTTAAAGTGTTTGCAGTGAGTTGTGAGCATTTATGTCATGTTAAATTGTGTTTAATTACTCATTAGAATTAATCTGACTCACATTAAACCATGTAATAAAGTCTAATTAGTTGAGGTCTGAATTCAACTCATATGCAGGTCACTGAGACTGAGTTTACTGAGACTGTCATTCTGGTAATACATTATAATCAATTTATGACACCTTAAAACACTTATGATTATTTTCATTTTGACATCATTAGTTACTATCAGTGTCCATTGGATCTTCTGCGTTAAGTAAAAAAAATATGATTAACTTCATGCAAGAAAAACAAAACAATAACAATTACAGTCATGTTTCAATTTTATTTTATTTTTTTCATTTTATCCACATTTTTTATGATCAAAATTTCAAACTCTCCATTGGCTCAAATTTAGGAAAATATATTTCCTTTTAACATTGAACACTTGCAAAAAGATCTCCAATGAAATTGGCTTCAACAGCTTTACCTCTCCCGCCCCACCCACTGTCCCCCTGACCAGCCCGCTCTACTGTCTAACAGCCAACACCCCCACCAACATCACCCTAGTAGGTTTAGTGGACCCCAAATACTGTTCAAATACAGACTGACGTCACAAACAAACATCCAAAATACAAAATCATTAATAAATTTTCCACTCATCCAACTTGTTATTCATCTCCCTTCAGCCATTTTCTCACCCTAAACATTAGACCAAGTCCCACCATCACCTGAAACTGTTCCTACTAAACACGTTGCCTTGATAATAAAAGCCTCACCCTCTACGACGTCACAATAGACGCCAGCCTGGACTTTCTCTGTCTGACTGAAACCTGGAACGCACCCTTGGACAACTATTCATTAAAGCAGACCACTCTGCCAGGATTAACCTACAATGAAAACCCCTGTCCCGAAGGGTCCTAATATTAACAGTGATACAAGAGAAACAAGAGAAAGAGGGAAATAAAAGAGCAATAAGTAGTTACAGAAATACAAAACATAGACATATACAATCAAGAAAGTAGCTTGTGGCTGATGTAAGGCACAACTAGGTAGGTAGATTTTCTTATCAGATATCAACAAAGGGAGAGCAAAAGACAAAAAAAAGAGATAAAAATTCAGCAACAACCAATACTGTGTGTATGTCTTACCATACACAGTTCTGTGTATACATAACCACACACATATCCATGCCTCCATATTAACCCCATGATACATTTCATAAAGTGGAGTGTAGGTTTTTGAAAAGCATGAAGAAGAATGTCACATCTACATGTTTGATGTTAAATTATGAAGAGAGGATATTGGATTGTTGTATTTCTTTATTTTTTCCTTTGTAATACGGCTGGATTTAAAAAGAAAATAGGACATTGTTGTAATGAATTCTTCTGACAAGACAGTAAATAATGTTGGTGAAAATATAGAAAAAAAGAAACATACATACATATACATACACACACACAAACATATGTATACATACGAACATACATGTACACACTCGTGTACACATACATACATACACATACATTGTGCCATAAAGAGACAGTGGGCAGTTATGAGAATATCAGTTGGATGCAACCACCAAGACGCCTTTTGTCTTAATTTCTTCTTCCCTATTTGTTGTCCCTGTCAGAGACGAGACCTTAAAGATGCTGCAGTGTATGATATACTTTCAGTCAAATTACATAGAAATATATCTAGAGGGCTAAAAAAGGATTTTTGGGGATAGGGGGTGCCAATGGGTGACAGACATTATCCCCCTCTGACTCCCTTTATTGGCCTCACTGAAAACAACCAATCAGCTGCTTGCTCACTTCTTAACAAAGTCAACAGAGAAAAGGTTCAGTGATGAGGGCAGTCATACAGCCACCTACCATCATTTATTTTTTATTTAACATTTATTTAACCAGGAAAAAACGTCATTGAGATTATGATTGTTGAAAATACTCCATCAATAACTTGATTCACCATCAGTTAACGAGGACAGGGACATTAGTCCAATTATATAGCCCTAATTAAGCTCTTACAGGAGTTTCTCTCAACTCTGCATGTACACATACTGACATCAAATGAAAATTTTAAAAGAGCTGTTGACGGCGTGATAGACCCCGGTTCACAATAAATTCCTTAATCAGTTTTGTATCCCTCCCATTTCTTCCTTTTGCATTTTGGAGCTCTACTTAGAACCTTTTTAATATCCAACAGTGCAGAATGTAAATTCTTGCTATTTTTCAACTGGTCTTAAAATTTTGATCAGGAATGTACAGTGATGTTATTCCTAATGTTTTAATGCTTGACTTTTAATACACCATTACTCCTAAACATGCACATTAAACATTCATGATTTTTTTTTTTTTGAATTTATTAAACCCCTTAAATGTCAGGTTATTGTCATGATACCAATGTGTTTTTGGTCAAAAACAAGGAAAACAGAATTATTTTCATGTGGTTAAAATGTCACCACCTGGTGGAGAGTAGTAAAAAAGACACTCAGACAACCAGAAAATGCATGCATTGTGCTTTAATGGAAAGAAGACTAAAATCACAGTTTGAATGGGATTCAGTGGTGCAGTTTTTGCTCTTAACAGTCTGAATGTAACACTTGTTTGTACAAAGTGTATCTTAGACTTGCTGTAGGAGCTAAGCTGGAAAAAAGATCACATAAAAACACACAATACTACAAAAACCTATGCCATATCCATGAACACAGCCAAAATTATCAAAAAAATAATAATGTCAGGCACATAAAATGCATAACAGTCCCAGAGGGTTAAGGAATGACATATTGTCATTGTTCACTGTCAATCATTTTTAATGAACATTTAACCAGGGCAATGAATGTTTTTAAGAACCCAATAATGTAATAACAAAAAAAAAAACAACATAATACCAGACTAAAATATTCAGATTATTTCAATTTATTTCAAAATCCTGCACCCACCCCCCCATATTTCAAAAAACAAAATGGCCCTTGTACAAATACAGTTGATGACCCCTGTCACACGTCATGGCAAGACTGACAGCAACAAGACACAATATTTTATTGGCACACTTTGGGCCCCTGAGCCACAGCCTCCCTGAGCATTGTTATTGACCATGTCCACAGGGTATCCCATCCTCTGATGGCTACTTCAGGCAGGATGTAACGCCCCATGTCAAAAAGCACAAATAATCTAAACATGGATTCTTGAACATGACAATGACCTCCACAGCCATCAGATCTCAGTCCAATAGAGCACCTTTGGGATGTGCTGGAACAGAGGATTGGCATCACTGATGTGAAGCAGATAAATCTGCAGCAACTGTGTGATGCTCTCAGGTCAATAAGGCAAAATCTCTGAGGAATGTTTCCAGCACCTTGTTGAATCTACGACAGGAAGAACTGAAGCAGCTCTGGAGGAAAAAGGAGGTCAAACATGTGTCGAGTCCAGTTTTCTGGTGAAAGTACCAGGCAATGGCACTCCCAGGCTCTGGAGCCTCTTCTATCTTCTATTCTCAACACTCCAACACTTTGCTGCTCTAAATCTAATCTTAGAGATGTGCAGGAACAAAAACTTTGTTGAAGGAAAAATCAGGAGGTGAATCAAAATCAGAGAAGAGTCCAACCAACTTGCAGCTAGCGGTCTTTATTCAGTCAACAAACGGACAGGGAGTTAAGTGTGCAGAGTCAACTCCAGAACAAAGGCCAGACAGCATTTTTATAATACATTTTCTGGGCGCATATGATTACACAAGACACGAAAGACAAAACCCTTTTTCTTTATAATATTTTCTGATTGGAAGATTTCTACTGGTGTCATAACTATGACTGGATAAATAATGCTCCACCCAGATGTAGTACTCGAGGTCACATTTCAGAGTGACACCTCAGGCTCCATAAAGTCTACCTATACAGAGATGCGGGTCGCCCCTTCATGTACAAGTCACTACTGAAGTTCTTCTGGAGTTCATCAGGGTATTCCCCAGCCTCTTCAAGTCACAGAGAACCCGCCCCTACTGTATATCTGATAATACCTTCAGAGGGAAGTTTGAACTATTTGGCAGCAGCCCTCTCCGCCCATGGATGGGGAGGAGATTTGAGAGAAGAGCACTGCATGAAGAGTTCAAAGCTAAAGTGAAGAAGAAAACACCAGCTGACACGTCCATATGATGGCCGCGCTGTGTGCATATGTGTCTGTGTCCTTCATAGCCTCAAGGCTACGAAGGACACAGACACATAAGCTCTGATTTGCTCAGATAGACTGACAAATACAGTCAACTGGGGGTCAGGACTGAGTGAAGTCATAAGAAAATCAGCCTCAGAAGGCCTAAAGAGAGTGAGACAGCTAAGTAACTTTATTGGTGACCTAATTCTTTAATAAACTGACAAACCTGTGGTGAAGTTCAACTTTGACTAGGCATTGTCCTTCCTATTTCAAATACAGACTTTAATCTTATTATCAGACATCAAAAAATGCCACCACACATGGTACGAGCAAGGTGTACCTGATAAAGTTATTGGTGAGTGTATGATATACTTTCAGCCAAATCAGAAATATAAGTAGAGGGCTAAGAAAAGGGTTCCTGGGGGATGGGTGGTGTCACTGGGTGGCATAAATCATTTGGTTTACATATACAAGGACAGGGACATTAGTATTACTATTATACATTATTCCGGTTTTATAGCCCTAATGAAGCTCTTACAGAAGTTTCTCTCCTCTGCATGTAACTGTACTGGCAGTTTGACATCAAATGCAAATTTTAAAAGAGCTGTTGGCGGCCTGATAAACCCTGGTGTCCATGAACAACAGCAAAAATGAACTTCATTGCCATAATGTCATCAGATTTGCGTAATAAGCAGAAGCTTTGTCAGAACCATCTTCTCTGAACCCGATGCAAGGGTAGAGAGGTTCAGTAAAGGTTGTTTCTACTTTGTGGATCAAAGTCATGTAAGTGCCACTAACACTATAAAAAGACAGAATACCTTCAGCGACATCCAAGTAAACTCCAATTGTTGAGTGCACAGAGTTAGACACAGGCACGCTTTGATTGTTGTGTCTGAAGGAGCAGCCATTGTTGGAGCACTCTAAACTCCATGACCTGTCATTGATGCCAAACTGAGAATTTAATGACGGCTGACTGTTGCTGTCCTTGTATGACACCGCCACACACCAGGTGGAACCAGAAAAACTGATCTCCCAGTAACACCGTGCTGTCAAACCCTCTCTGCACCACATCTGCTCAGTGCTTGTGATCCTTTGATTAACACGATAACCATAATTGGAACTATATGTCTGTGACATTTTACAAGTCACTGTGAGGTTTTCATTTGAAAGGGCCATGTTTTGAGAGACTGCACTCTCATCCAGTTTTAGACGACAGCAATCTGAAAGAAGAAGAAAATTCTTAGTTAGAGCACCATGTTTCTTAATGAAACAAACTGATATAATCAAAGTTTACTCACAGCGTAAAAAACTCTCCTCTGGTCTTTGGCTCAGGTTGCAGCAAAACATTTACAGAGGACACTAAGCAAAAAGACAAAGATCTGTCATGCTTCTGGATTCAAATGAAACCCATATACAGCATTGCTATACTTTTTAATGTATATATTTACATATATATATTTTTTTGTACCTGTGGCTGAGATGTTGGGCCATGTTTCATTCAGGAGGTCCTCCAGGTCACTCTTCATCCTGGACATGCAGTCAGTCACATTTCTGAAGGTGCATTTGGAGCGAACAAAAGGACCATTCGGCAAGTCTGGAGATTCGCAGGAGGCCGACAGCAACTGGAAAGTCTGGAGAAGATGAATTCATTTAAAAAAAAAAAACATAACAATAATGATAATAACACTAACAGCAACAATAATGTCCGAAAAAATATTGTTATTATTATTTTATTACTATTATTATTATTATGACTATTACTCTTGTACTATTGTTATTATAACAGGCAATAGAGATAAGAGGAATTGGAACTCACTGATATTGCAGTATTTTTCCTTTGGGTAATAGTATAAAAGATAAACTGTAACTTTAAAGAAAGGACACGATATTTACAAATGTATGTTTAAAGTTTATCCATTATCTTCACCACTCGTCCCTTCCAGGGTCATATGAAACTAAAGCCTATTCCAGCTGCCATCATGCAAGAGGCCAGGTTCACCCTGTACTGGTCACCAGCCAATCAAAGGCAATCAAAAGCATTGTAGTTTCATGGACATTAATCAAAGTTCAATTTTTTCTTTTTTCTTTATTTGGATATATAACTTGCTTAATCAAATTTCAATTTCACTTTTTTGTTGTTGTTTTTTGGATATATAATTTGCTTTGTATTCTAAATCCCATCTTTCTTAGGTGAAGCCAGTGAGTGGCTGACACGACTTAGCCCCAAATGTTTAATCAAACGCTCTGTTGTGAATTATGAATATTATTAGGAATACAACTATCACTCTTGTGCTATCCTGACAATCTCACATTGATTTTTACCTCCGCCAAGGAGGTTATGTTTTTGCTGGCAATTTGTCTGTCTGTCTGTCTGTTTGTTTGTTTGTGTTCAAGATAACTTGGAAAGTTCTGAACGGATTTGGAAGAAATTTTCAGGAATTGTCGGAAATGGGATATGG
Organism: Cetoscarus ocellatus; assembly: GCA_037902135.1. Lineage (NCBI taxonomy): Eukaryota > Metazoa > Chordata > Actinopteri > Labriformes > Labridae > Cetoscarus > Cetoscarus ocellatus. Next base: position 24,359 of record JBAMNC010000826.1, read on the forward strand.
AAGAACTGATTAAATTTTGGGGGTGATCCGGATCACCGTCTGGATCCAGGAATTTTTTAAGGGATTCTTTAACATTGCCAGATAAGACCATTTTCGCCAAAGTGGACCGAAGGTGCTTGGCGAAGGTCTGCGCTCTCTGAGTGCTTTTCTAGTTGTAGCTGAATAATCAAAGTCATTTAATAATGTTACAGAGCTAGAACAAAATCATTCATATTCATTTTAATTTATCATGATGTCAGAATGATGAGGACAGTATGAGAACCATACCATAAGCTCAAGGTGCTACAGGAGCATTGTCAGGTAAGTTATTGCTAAAAATGTCCCAGCTTTTTTGGAACATGTTGCAGAAATCAAACTCAAAATGAGTGAATATTTGTGTGACAATAAAGTTTATCAGTTTTAATATGGGGTGCCATTTGTAAAGCAGCTCATGCTAAAAAAACCCAGCAACAAACCACGTAAAAACAACTGCCGTGATTTTTTTCTGGTGACCTTTAAGGACATTTACTTGTCATCTTAGAAATATCTTAAATAGTTTAATGTAAATGTTAAATGTCACATGTAAATGCTAAATATAAATATAAATATTAATGCTAAAAATAAATATGTGGCGCACCCCGCACAGTGGTAATTTTGTCCGGCGCAATACCATCCACAGCCAATTTGGCACATTTGGTAGACCGGCTGTGTAGATTGGGTGGGGCGGCGCACCAGGGGGAGGTGTTGACAGATTAAGCTTGGCGCAGTGACAATGTCGTGCCAAAACACTGCGCGGAAGGTGCACTGAAAGCTTGCCAGCTCCAACTTCGTCTATTCTCCACACAGGCGTAGCGCGCCGTGCACGAAAACTGAAAAATGAAAAAAATTGAAAAATGCCCTGGACACACCCCGTTGGCGCAGCCTGGTCTACGAAATTAGAGCCCCACAGCTCTAGAGACCACAGCCAAGAGATCAGCAACAACTACACTTTCTTTCATTCATTACCTGGCCTGTTCTATTGTGCAGTAGGAGTGTTGAGGGTAGCTCATACCTGGATAAAATAGACATGATCATCAATATGGGAAATCTGCTCCAGTTCTGCGTCTCTTTGCCTCAACTTGGAGATTTCCTCCTCTAGCTGTACTCTCAGTCCTTCAGCCTTTGACCCAGCTTCTTTCTCCTGGGCTAAGATCAGCTCCACTGCCAAAGTGCCTTTTTTCTTTATGGAAGAAACCATTTCAGCAACAATGCTTTTAGTGGTCTTCACTGCAGTCTTGCTGCATTTCTGTAAGAGAAAAACAAGTTTTTTAAGGTCATCTATTATCATGATAATCTGTCTCTTTACTGAACAAACCAGTTTACAAAATAAAAAAAAATGAAATACCAGGTTTGACAATTTAGAACAAGTCTGAGATGGTAGAAAATCATCCTGGCCATGACAATTCAATGATGGAAAAGAAGAGAAGGGATGGAAACTGTTGCTGTTTTGATGTCAATGTCCAAGTTGAATCTGCTTTTTGATTAAACTATTCATCTGGTTTTTTTTAACACTTGGCACTCCTGATATTTCATGGAGGGATGCACAATATTATTGGCACAAAACCAAACTACCAGCACCTTAGACTATCAGCAAACATGAAAATTTCTGCCAACATTTACAACAGATTTATTGTATATACACCATACATATCTGCAGAGAAAAGAGACACAGGTACTAAAGGGTGAGCTTTAGAGAACATTTTCTGTAGAAGCTGCCTCTGTTCCTCTCTGTCGAGTCCTTGGTTGTCATTCATGCCAGTGTCAGACTGCATGATTTTTTTTCTCATGTTATCATCAAAGAGGTGATGAGGGAGCTGCAATACTGTGACTTGACCAACAGGCATTAACCTTTTCATACATGGTGTCCACCACAGTAGACCGATATTTGGAATAATTTTATACCCTTCAGGTTGCAGTACATGTGACTCACAGCAAGAAGGTCGCTGGTTCATCCCCAGGTCGTGCAGGGTCTTTCAGTGAGAAGTTTGCATGTTCTTCCCGTGAACATGTGGGTTCTCTCCGGGCACTCCAGCTTCCTCCCACAGACCAAAAGCATGCTCATTAGGTTAATCGGTGACTTTTAATTGCCCTTGGATACGAGTGTGAGCATGAATGGTTGTCTGTCTCTCTATGTTGCCCTGCGATTGGCTGGCGACTGGTTCAGGGTGTACTCGCCTCTCGCCCAATGCCAGCTAAGATAGGCTCCAGCCCCTCCCCACAACCCCAAAAGGGATAGCCGGTATAGAAAATGAATGAATGAAAGGTTGCAATACAATGTCCAACTACCAGATGGTAAATTCCCAAACCCTTGTATTAGATTTCATAAAAATATTTTCTTTGCACATTTTTACCATATCGAGATATTGCATCATAAATCCAAAATAGCAGATGTGCTGTTACTCAGTTTATCTATATTAGGTTCTAATTTGGACTCTTTTATAAGTTTAGTTTCTGTTTGTACTGTTGCTTTTAGAAGCGTAGATACTCAACTACAGGTAGTGATGTTATATGATTAAACTAGGAAGCGGTGAGAAAATGAACACATGGAGATGTACCATGGCATGTGAGAGAATCCTGTGACATCTGCCATTAAGTCTTTGATTGCATCATGGGGATGTGTAATTAGTTTGATCATAGTCTTTATCCTCAGATGTGTATTTGTAGGAGGAATGTTTTATTTTGTGTTTGATGCAACATTTATTTATGATGTCTCCCGCTCAGTAGCTTACCGTTCTTTAGCTATCAGAAGTACACAATGCATATTAAATATTTTAGATCATTAAGACAATCGTGTATATTACCCTGTGCTTTTGTACACGTTAAAGGGAGCATACAACTGATTCACACTTTTCAGCATCTTCAATAAACCTGTAGACAAGCGGACAAGGTTTTCAGAGTCTTGAAGTTAGGAAAGAGCTTAGCTGTCTGTCAAGATATATAAGGCACATGTATTGAGGACAGAACAGCCGACCAACGGCTAATTGGGTATAATGCCTGCATTCAGATTTCACATAATTTTGGATTTTTTAATTTTAAATTTTTGTGTGGTTCACAAGTTTGTTTAATTAAACAGCAATAATACATATACTACATATTTTGTTTTTCTTAATAAATGTTTGTCAAAGACATTTGTTTGTGGAGCTTTATTAAGTTCCACTAAAATACTATTCATACCATAATGCATGGCATCCACTATACTGTACAGATGCATAACTCCCTCAAAATATGACACTGAAAAAAAATGGACATGATTTTTGACTTGTTTGAAAGTAAAAACAAACATTTCAAAGAGTATTCCTTTGTAATTTAACAATTCATTCATGAAAGGAGTAAGAATTACTCTGGTATCTGTCTGCACATTACATTATGATGATAAAAGCAAAGTTTGTACCAAAGTCTGTAAACAAACATACTGTATTTAAAATTGTATTTGTGGACAAAGCCTCAGATCGGAGAGGTGTGTGACGGAGAGGTATCGCAGGTCCTTCCTTCCTGCAGCTGTCAGACTTTATAACAAAAACCTCTCCAGTGTGCAATAAACCACATTTATATTTATATGTGATAATGTTTCTCTGCAAAATACCAGACATGTACATAGCCACCATATTTATATTATAATATCACAAATCTCATCCTGTAAAATATCAACATGTACATAACCATCTGTCAAGCAACAAACATGTACATCAGGACTGTAAATATGCCACTGACTGTATAGTATATACTTTTTTTACATTTTTCAAAAAAATTTTATTTCTATTTTGCATTACTGTACTTGATCTGTAATTACCTTATCTTTCAGTACTTCTGTTGTATCCTGCAGCTGCTGTATTTTTTGGAATTTCCCCCTGTGGGACTAATAAAGGATATCTTATCTTATCTTATCTTATCTTATCACTGCCACAAACAATTATCCTGGGTATGTTGCACCTACTCTGTGGTACACCCCTCCATGAAACTGATTTGTACCCCAGAACAGACTACTTCCTGTGAAATACTTAAAAAAAAGAAAACACCAGAAGAACAAAGAATTCCCAAACCTGAAAATCCTCCAGAGCTTTCAGCACTGATGTCAGTTCTTGTTCTCTCTCCTTTTGTCTCTCCTGGACTTTCTTCTGGCTTACACTCAGCTGTGTCTGTAACAAATTGTTCAGATTGGATGTTAGGATAAACCACATCTGATTACAGAGTGAAAGAGTTTCTGTTGTGTTTTGTTTCTACCTGCTGCTCATCCCTCTCAGCTGCAGCCGACACTGTGCTGTGTTTCTTATGCTCATCCAGAACACACAGATAGCAGATACACTTCCTGTCTGTCTTGCAGTAGACCTCCATCAGTTTGTTGTGCCTCAAACACATTTTCTCCTGCAGTGGGACTGAAGCAGAGACTAGCTGGTGTGTCTTCAAGACTGGGATGCTGTAGTGAGGCTTGAGGTGCTCAGGACAGTAGGAAACCATACATGTCAGGCATGACATGGTGGCTTTGTTGGGAGTGGTCCCACAGCAGAAGTCACAAGGGATGTCTGCAGGGTCAGAGCAGGCCTCAGCAGCAGGGGCAGACCCAGGAGTAGATGGAGAGGCCTGCTTGATGTTTGTTCTTTTAAGCTACTCCACAACCTATGAGTGATTAAAAAAAAAGTATGGTAAACATCCTTAAATAAGGTAGAGCACAGGGGTGGGGAGGATGATTTAAAATGTTTGCTATAATCAATGTTTTGGCATCAGGATACTTTGTGTCACAATGAAAACTCAGTATTACTATGAGTAGGGCTGCTTAACAGTAAAAGAAATGATAATCTCAATTATTCTGACATCTACTGAGAAAATGACCATCAAGCATGATTACTTCTTTTTAAAGCATCACTTTCATACATTCTTAATGATTAAATGAATCAGTTTCCCTTAAAAAGCAGTCAAATCCTCTGAAATCAGGGTGGGCGAGCTCTGTCCGTCTCTTCCTTGTTAATGCACACACAGTCAAAGGAATGGAGTCTATCTGCTTGTCATGGATTCAGGAGTGAGGCAAAATGAGAAAAAAAATGTTGGCGTATCCCTTTAAAAGCAACCAAATTCTCTGAAATCACTGTGGCTCACCCTAAAAACAGGTTCAAAAGATATTGTGTGCTGCTTGACCACAGCCAGATACCATCCTGAAACATAGAAAGAGGGCTGATTGAAGAAATAATTAGATTAGATTAATTAGAAAGAATTACACTCATTCTTATCAGAAAAATGAATTCTTATCACTCATATCCTTGCAATAAGAGGAACCTAAAAGGCGCAAGTTTAATCTTTTTTTTTCAGGGTCACAAGGTCTCACAGGGTCAAAAACGGTTTTTAGGCATTTATGAAATATGGAAAATTTCTTTGACACTAACAGCTTATATAACATGACCTGGAATACGGAAGTATAGCCTACTAGCCCCCTTGATGAAATAAATTATATAAAAAATCAACTAACTGGCAATGCATTAATGTGTTTTACGGTAGAGTGAGGTTAAAGATGTAAGAAAAACTTTAATTTAATCCTAACAAACCTTTGGAAATATACACCATACTATTCACTAAGAACTCAAATGGTACCAAACTAGGAATGAGTCAGTCATACATGTCAATTTAATTAAAACAACAACAGACTGTGTGCAGTGAGGTTACCTCAGCTAACATGTTGTTCCTCCCCAGAACAGGTCTGGGGCTGAAAACCTGGCGGCACTGCGGACAGCTGAAGTCTCTCCTCTCCTCATTCTGGTCCCAGAAGCCCTCGATGCAGCCTTTGCAGAAGCTGTGTCCGCAGGGGATGCCGACAGGGTCCTTCAGCAGGTCCAAACAAACCGAACAACTGAACTGATTCGGGTCCAACTCGGCGCCACGCACCGGCTCACAGTCCGTCATTTCAAGCTCCTCTTCCTGGACTCTGTCAGGCTCGTACAGGCGTTAATGGAGAGTCTGGATACTAAGTTTCAATTTCCCTGGAAAGGCGTTGGGGAGTGCCTCATCTCAAAGGTTGAGTTTAATGATGAGGGAGTGTCAAAGATTAATTCAGACGTGCCAGGCCTGTCTCAACTGATATTTTTTATCAGGTTTGTCTGTGTATATGGGACGAATTTCGGTAAGGTTGTGTATTTATATTCGATCTTGTTATATCCAGCTCATATCCCACAATAAGTCTAAATACACTGTGTACATTCAAGTGTTTCACTCATACTATTAAAGGGACAGTTTGGGTTTTTTGAGGTGGGGTTGTTTTTACTGACCACGCTCAGTAAATTAGACAAATAGCTCAGTTTACCCACAACAACAAACATATCGTGTGTTATCATGAAGTAAACTTATCATTGAAACTGTGGCTTCTCTTTATAAAATAAATAATCAGCAAAAGCTGAATACTCACTCTGAGAATGAGCTTTCAAAGAATGAGGCTCTGTGTGATGAGAGCTGCTCCCTACAGATATAAAGGGCAATCAGAGGATACCATTGGAATGGAAAAAAAAAAAAAATTGCAAAAAATGCACCACTGGAACTGCAAATTTGATCTCACTTCTTCTTAATGCACAATAAATATATTTTATTATATCTGGGTTTCAATCTGTGCCTTAGAATTCATCATTTTACCTACTCTCCACCAGATCGAACCATTTGAACCACGACCTTGAGTGTGAGTATCTGACACTGCACAGAAAATGATAATGCATAAAAATTAAAGTTGCTGCTAAATTCAGGTTATCATGATACAAAAAAAGTGTTTTCTCACCTGAAAAGTGAAAACATGACGGCATCATGGTGAAACATGAGCATTCAAAGGGTTAAAATCTTTAAAGATGAATCAGTAGTTGATCTCATGATTAGGTCTTGTTTGTATTTTTGTATGTTATGTAACCTTTGAAAGTGAGACCAGTCCCTATAGATATAGTTGGCACTGTGTCAGAGTTGCTGGTGGGGCTTCAGCATGAGGAGAAACAGTCATTTTTTCCAGCCTGCAATACCCTGACGCTAAAGCTAACAAGCTGTCATGCCTGTCAGAAGCATCACATGCACTGACATCAAGTTAAATAAGAGTTTTTACCGTCAATGAAATCAGAAAGACTTATAAATCAGAATAGGATCTGGTTGATGTCCACTCCTTATGAAAGACAAAATAATGAATGTCTCTCTGTGGCTGTTTTGTTATTCCAGATATCCTGAAGATTCAAAGGCAAGGCAACTGGACTGTGTAGAGTTTGTTGGGAAGATGTTTCACTTCTCATCCAAGAAGCTTCTTCAGTTCCAAATGGCTGGTGCTGGAAGCAGGTATTTATCTTGCTAGAGGAAAAACAACAACAAAGGAAGGGAGGAGTTGGAGAACGACCCATAGAAACTTATCCCAGGGTGATGTAACCCCTGAGAGTCGTTACCCTGAATGGGTCATTAACTCCCCCTGTCATGTGAGGTGTTATGGTCACATGTGCCCAGGTGAGAGTGTTTGGAGAACTTCCTGGGGAGAGAGCTTAGCACTGCATTATATGTAGGTGAGAGGTTGTGTCTGAGTCCACCACCTCTGTTAAGAGAAGGCTTCTCCAGTCTGGTGAAGATGGCTTCTTTAACTCCTCTTTCAAACCATCTATCTTCTCTCGCCAACACCTGTACATTGCTGTCCTCAAAAGAGTGTCCCGTGTCCTTTAAGTGAAGGTGGACTGCTGAGTCCTGACCTGAGGACGTGGCTCTCCTGTGTTGAGCCATACGCTTGTGAAGCGGTTGTTTAGTTTCCCCAATGTACAGGTCTGAGCATTCCTCACTGCACTGGACTGCATACACCACATTGCTCTGTTTATGTCTTGGTGTTTTGTCCTTGGGATGGACCAACTTCTGCCTTAATGTGTTTCCAGGCTTGAAGTGAACAGGAATGTGGTGTTTGCCAAAGATTCTCTTGAGTTTTTCAGATAAATCTGCAACATACGGTATCACAATGTTCTTATGTCTCTCTTCCCTTTCATGCTCCTTCTCCTTTCTTTTCTTGTTCTTCAAAAAGGCCCACTTTGGGTATCCACAGGTTTTCAGGGCTTCTCTAATGTGTTTCTGTTCCTTTTCCTTTCCTTCCTTACTTGTAGGAACACTCCCAGCCCGGTGGTTGAGGGTTCTGATGACACCCAGCTTGTGCTGAAGCGGATGGTGAGAATCAAAGAGTAAATATTGATCCGTGTGTGTGGGTTTCCGGTACACTTCAACGTTGAGACCCCCATCTGTCTCCAAGTGTACTGCACAATCCAAAAAGGCCAAAACGTTGTCCTTAACATCTTCACGTGTGAACTTAATGTTGTTGTCCACTGTGTTGATGTGGTCTGTGAAGGCCTCCACTTCATGTGTCTGGATTTTGACCCAGGTGTCATCCACATACCTAAACCAGTGGCGGGACACTCTTTTTAGGAAGTCAATAAATGCATGGGACTGCTTCCCAACACCAAGTGAAACATCTTCCCATCAAACTCTACACAGTCCAGTTGCCTTGCCTTTGAATCTTCAGAATGACCATGACCTGGATGAATGAGAATCTACACAGACGTATTCCAGATATCATTTCACACTCATTTGAATCTCCTTGCATTTTCTCATTTGGTTTGATTTTAATGTATTCTTCTGTTTGGGATTTGTTTTAGCGTCGTAGTAGTTTGTCAGTGCTGTATTTTGGTTTTGCCCAGTGATGGTTGATATCACACTTTTTCATATCTATACATTACTGATACTTTTCGTATTTTATTAATAATGATACTAATACCAATCATCTCAGATCTTAAAGTGAGTTAAGTTTCCAGTCTTATTCCAAAAAAATACATTTAGCAAATATTCCACCATAAAAGACTTAAGTGACTTGTGGTTTTTTTTGGATGACTTAAATATTATTCTATAAATGCAAATATAAATTAGAGAACTATCCTAAGGAAGGCCTACATTGCACTGATTTATAAATCTTTGAAAATAAACAAACTCAATTCTCAATTTAAAGTATTTCTGGGAGAGGGCACCACAATAGAAATGGTTCTTAATTTTAAGTTTTAAGTTTTGTCATGATGATGTTTTGACACCTGATGGCAGTGTTGTATTTGTATTTGGTTAATATGAGCAGCTGAACCTGTTACAGTAAACCAGAAAAGAGAGAAAAGTGGTCTAAGTTTTTTGGTTATGGTACAATAACAAATACTGGAAAAAAAATTAAGGAGATGAGTACAGGAGCAACAAGTTCCAGATGGAGCAGCTGCTAAAGTCAGAAGATGAGACTATCGAGATCAACAAAGGAGGCTACTTCACCAATGAGATGCTTCAAAAAGTCAGTGAGAAAATAAAAGAAGAGAAAGAGCACATCAGATCATCTTCAGAAAACATGTCAGAGATGGAGATTGAAGAGAGAGCAAAGCAGAATGTTGCTAAAAAGCTTTTGATCTTGTTTGTAGGCACATCAACCGTTGTGCTGTTGGGAGCTCTGCTTGGCGTGGAGATAATGGTTAAAGCAGTCGAAATTACTGAAAATGTGAAGTCATTGCAAAGACAATAATGGGACTTACAGCTCTAACAGTTGGAGGAGGAGCGGCAGCAGGAGGAGCAGTGATGCTGTCTGCTGTGGGAGGAGTGGCAGAAGGTGTGACAGGATATTTTGCAGCCGTGGATGCAAAAAGAAAGGCGGTCACTGAAGGAGCCGACAGTGTTTTAGATGAAAAGTAAAAGAGTCTGACAGACAAACACGGCCAGAGCTCAAACTCTAAAGAGAAGCAAAGCACATACTTGAAATCTGACTCATGAGGGAGTGTGTTTAAATGAATCATTTAAAGTCAGATTTTCTAGAGGGTTTTAATCAGAAATCATTTTCTCATTGATGACCTGGGCCTTTATTTTCAACAATTTAACATCTTCTCTGATTTTGATAAAGGATGAATCAGGTTCTATCTGTATTCTGCATTTCTGCTTATTCATGTCCCATCATCACTCTGTGACCTGAATGATTAGACTGTTTGTGCTATTTGTGGTCGTTCTGTTTTTTTCTGATTTAAAGGCCTGAAAAAGAGAAAACCTGTTCTGTCTCATAAATATGTGATGTACCTTTCCTTCACCAACCCTGATGACTCCTGTGCTATGTGATATAACTGGTTAGTGATTGTAAGTGTGTAATGATAATTTAGTGATGAAGAAGGAAAGTCTGCAGATTTCTCAGCTTTGAATAAAGTTCTCTCAGATCCACAGACTCTGTCTCCAGTGGTTTCTGTCTCTGTTTATTTTAGACTCAGGTTTTCCCCTCAATTTTGAAGTCAGATTCACATCATCATCAGTCTTTCTGTTAATATTTGATCATTTGTAGGATGATTTACATCTCTGTAGAGCAGCAATCATCAAACAGAGGCCCCAGGGCCAAATCAGGCCCCTCACAGCTTCCCATCTGGACCCCAGAATCTTGTTATGAGAAGGTGAAGATCTGGGAAACATTGTCTATGACCCCCCTTTTTAAAATGCATCTTAAACACATCATAAGCACCTTTACAAGGTATTATGATGTGTTATGCTGCTCTTAACATAAACATTCATAATGATACAGTAAAATTAATCTGACGCATAATAAAGCATTTAAATAAGGACTAATAAGTTAAGGTCTGACTTTAACTCATATGCAGTCACTGACTGTATTTAATAAAACAGAAGAAAGTTTACTGAGACTGTCATTCTGGTAAAACATAATCAGTTTACAACACCTTAAAACACTATTATGATTATTATAATGACATCATTAGTCACTATCAGTGCGTGCAGAGGCTCTACGCTAAGTAAAAAAACAAGATTAACTAAATGCAAGAAAAGCAGAACAATGACAATTACAAACTGTCTTTTTTACACTTAGTTAAAACTTTTATGATCAAAATTTCAAACCCTCATTGGCTCAAATCTAAGGAAATCTATTTTCTGTTAAAATTAAATACTTGTAAAAAGATTTTCAATGAAATTGGCTACTACAGTTTTACCTCCCCACCCCAGCCACCATCTAAAAGCCAACAGCCAACTCCCCCACCCTCCATCACCTGAGCTGATTGTGTGGACTCCAGCTCCCTTGAGTTTCCTGATCTAGATCCATCAGAATCAAAGCTAACTGTCCAAATACAGAATGTCAACAAATATCCAAATTACAATGTCTGCAAACTTATCCAACTTATTCATCTCTCTTAAGCCATCTTCTCACCCTCAACATTAGACCAAGTCACAATAGACATCACCTGGACTTTCTCTGTCTTACTGAAACCTGGAACACACCCTTGGAAAACTACTCATTAAAGCAGACTAGACTCCCATGTTTCACCTACACTGACAAATCCTGTCCTGATGGTGTGTGTGTGCGTGCGTGTGTGTGTGGGTGGGTGTATGCGCGTTGATTCATATCAACATATTGTTTGTAAACTGGTCCCCGTCCCCCCATCCTCCTGTCCCCTGGTCACTGCTGTAATCTATCACCCACCAAAGCCTAACCTCACTAATTGCCAGCATGAAGACCACCACCTGCCTTCTTGACCCGTCCCATCCAACCTTATCAAAAAAATGTCTCCCTACCATTTCTTCCCTCAAAACCTCCACAATCAACTCCTCCCTCAGCTCTGGCTCTGGCAACCATCACCCCCATCCTCAAAAACCCTGGAGAGCATGTCCAACTTCAAACCCATCTCCAACTTCCCCTTCCTGAAAAATCCCTGAATGAATAGTTGTCTGCCAAATCAAAACCCACCTCAACTATTGCACCCTGTATGAACCTTTTCAGCCCAGCTCTAGATCCCAACACAGCACAGAAACAGCTTTCATCAAAGTCACAAATGACCTCCTTCTGTCCTCAGACTCCTCCTCCATTGCCCCCCTGCCTAAGGCGTCCTCCAAAGCTCAGTGCTCGGCCCCCTCCTGTTCATTTTTGTATTTACTTCTCCTTGGTAACATCAACTGTCAACATGGTCTCAATTTTCACTGCTATACCGAAGATGTACAATTAAAAATTAAAATAAATATGACAAAATAATCATCAGCCCCAAATCCCTCAACAAATTCACTGAAGACCTCCACCTCAAAAATGACAGCACCACCCTATCTCCCTTGGTTCATATATCTACAACCTCAGTATCATATTTGACAGTCACCTTTCACCTCAAAAACATAGCCCACATCCGTCCACTACTCCCCTTCTCTGCCACTGAAACACTTACCCATGCCTTTATCTCCTCCAGACTCGATTACTGCAATAGCATCTTCATCATCTAAAGTCTTTAATATATTGCTGAACAAACAGAATCCTGCAACCTGTCTTCTCAGTCAGACCAGATCACACCAGCGTATAACCCGGACACTACAATCAAGAAAACAAGAGAAGAAGAAATTTGGTGCATTTTATTGGTCAATAGACTGGTGTAAAGATGTTACTTTCTCCAAAGGTCAAAAGTGAGGTCTAATAATATTTTTACTAAGTATTCATCTAGAAAATGGGATTAAAAATATAATCAGTACAAATTTGGGGATTCACAAGCACAAAAACAAATCCACTGAATTTGGTAGCCAGATGAAAATATTTAGATGGGACAAACTTGACCTGAACCTTTCCAAAGATTGGTGAAATAGTAGGCTTTCAAATACAGTTGTCCCCATGAAGATCGGTTTTACCGCTGATCCAGTGGACGGTAATTTATTATTTAAAGGGGACACATTATGCAAAAAATACTTTTTTAAGGCTTATGAACATATTTTTGGGTATTTGGTCTTCCTCCCAGCTCACAAAATGTGATAGTAGACAACAAAACCTATATTTAGCAAGCTGCATAAATCTAAACTCATGGCATTCGGCGAGCTGTTGAGTCTGTGGATATACTGTTACGTAACAGTATATTTTTGATTTACATACCTAACCTGAATGGTCTACCTGAGTATTCCCCCTCCCCCCTGCTGGAGAGATTCCTCTGTGAAGAGCAGCCATGTTGTTTATATTCTTAGTGAGAGATCGGTGTTCAGCATGTCTCAGAAGCTTTCACTGCTCGGTTGTTGGCCGTAAACAGCCACATATATCTTCACATATAGGCTACCAGCCTCAGAGGACCAAAGGGCTCAATTAATTAATTTTATTTTTGAAGGGAATGAGCAGCTACAGTCGGCTAAAACCTGTATGTGTGTGCCAGTCACTTCACGTCTGACTGCTTCTTCAACTTCAGTCAGTTCAACACAGGACTGGCAACTAGACTGTTCCTGAATCTGGGCTCAGTACCAACAATTTGTCGGCAAACGGAAATGTGAGTATTTTAATGTTGTGTAGTAGCCTATTTATTTTGCTCATTGTTATGAGCTAATGCTAACAGCAGGGTGAAGTAAACTAGAGGTAACTGCACAACATGTTCGTCAATGTTCTCATTACTTGTTGAAAGTCTGAAGGATAAACTTGAATGTATGAGCATTCTTACATTAGTCAAGAGAAGTTTAACAGTTGGCTGAATATAATCAGTCCCACTGCGGTGACTAGGCCAAGGTTAGTATGTTTTGCGTTAGCCTGTAATGTCTGGGGGAAATAAGACCGCTGTTATCAGTTAAACGGCATAAATTAAGGGTTTGTATTTGCTGCAGGACTGTAAGCGGTGTGTGGGTGGAGCGTCCACTTCGCTCAAGTTACACTGCAGGACTATTGTGAATTCCCTGTATATACGCTGCTCTGCTCTGGCTCATTAGCATATGAAGGTGACCGCCCTCAAAACCAGCTGTTCTGAATAGAGGGGCTATGTGAGTGTGGACAGAATGCAGCTGTGCTTCATTCACAGGCTTTTTGGACCAAAGCATGTTACTAACGTTTCATGAAGACATCAAAGATCCGTGTTAAACTGCAGAAAAAGGAGCGAAATATGGGACCTTTAAGTTGCTTATATTTTAGGTTCAAGTGGCAACCCAATTACTTTTTGTAGCAGCATGTGCCACAACACCAGAGGTATATTTCACAACAATATAAGTTTAAGTCAAAGGTCCTATGTCCTGATGTGTTTGACCATTTACATCATGTCTAGGGTGTCTATCAATCAAGAATTTGAATTAAGCTGAAGAAAAATGAAAAAATGTTATCTCTGTAGAGGATCAGGTATGGTTCTGTTTCCCTACCCTTTGGAAACACTCGCTTATATAATAGCAATCTGTTCTGATTGGTTGCCCAAACAATGCCTGATGAGAGGAGGGGAGGAAGGGTGACAGGCCATGGATCAGACTTCCAAAACAGTCATGGCATATCTGCCTGTGACATGCGGAAAGCACACATGTAGGTGGTGCCTGTATAGCTATGACATCATAAACCCCAGGAAGTAAAAAACTGAGCACTTCAAGGGAGTTTTTTGATGAACTGAGAGTTAGTTAAAGGTGTTATGCTCCACTGTTCCCCAAGCCCCTCTAACATCATTAAAAGCAAACAAACATGATTTTGTCGTACATGGGACCTTTAAACAAACATATAATATCATATTTTATAGGACTAGTTTTTGTAAGTTGCACCTAAATGCTTTTAAAAAATATTAAAAGAGATTCCAACCTCACAACTAAAAGATTGCAAAACTGCCAAACGATTATTATATAAAAAGTTCTGCCTAAAAATGATCCAAATGCATGAAAGAAATGTTTGATCCTGAAGAAATGTCTGCAAAAGACCCTCGGACCCCCACCCCACTTGATGGTGTTAACTAAAAACTTTTCATTGCCCCATTGCAAGTATAGCACAATCCTGTGAGAAAAACACTGAATACACAACATTAGTGACATTATCAGTAACTTCCTGTCAATAGAGATTCACAGTACAATAACTGTATGCACAGTGTTGTCTTCATTTACTTCTAAATCCATACACATAACACAATATGGTGTAATAACAATAATGCAAAGTTAAAGCAACATGAAATAACATGCTCCATTAGGGAGCAGTCAGGTCAAGTGGTAAAACAATTCACTCATCAATCAGGCAGTAGGGAGTGGCACAAAAAATGACCTTTGTGATAGAAAAGGTCAAAAACCCCTGTTCTAGGTTGTCAACTTAAGGCGTTAAATTAAATAAGTATTATTTTAATGTGTGATTTGGTACAATTTTGTTTTGTTCAACAAATATATCAAAACAACCACATTATGTTGAACTTTCTGTCTGCGAGATCTTTGTGGAAAGGACATCACATTCAGGAAAAAAACGATATGGTCAGGTCTTAAAAAATTTGAAACATCGTCATGTAAGCTGCTTTCACAAAATGTTTGTGCCTCTTTGAGTGGTTGCAATTAAAGTAGTATTCAAGCACATTACTAGAACGGAGACTCTGACTGACCTCAAAATAATAAACTAAATGATATTTTGTTTTTACATTAACATGTCAAAGATTTGTCCTTCAATAATTCTAAATAATTCCCCCCAATAAAATAGCCTCTCTTAAATAGACTTAAATATTATCAGTCATTATTCAAATAGATTTTTACACAATTCTGCCTGTTGAAATAAAGCAGCGGGTAAAAACCTTCAATGACAAGTAGACTTTTAAGTCCAGCAGCCAAAAAGGTAGTTGAGAAAGTAGGTTTACAATCCTGCTTTCCACACTGCTGTTCTTTAACTATAATTAAAAGAACAGTCGTGGAAACTAAACTTACCATCACAATCCATCTTTTAAAAGGAGTTAAAGATTCAGAAATGCACGTATCTAAAACTTCTCTGCCCCACTTGTTCTAATCTGGTCTAAGTCTTTTTTCAGTATGACCTGTTCAAACCTAAAACTGAGACAAGTGTTGAAACATGATAACAGCACTGAAGTCATTCTTATTCCCAAAACTGTGCTCTTGTTCAAATCAAGAGGTTTCAAAGCTCCTCAGTGTGGAAACAAACACGGCCAAAAATTATGAAATATTGATTTTATGTGAGAATGAAATACTGAACTAGAAAACATGCTGCTTAAACTGTCAGCTAAACCATTTGTAAACCAGTTTTACAACTATGTAAGTGTGGACTTGCATTACACTGAGTACAAAGGTATTTTTACAAGAACAACAGTTTCCAGGAAATCATTGCCACATTCAGGAACTTGAACAGGTGTGTTTGCCTCCAGCATGAATCATTCAGATAATATCTATTTCCTTTCAGTGGCCTTGTTTTAGGAGAAATTCGTTGGAGAGGTTATCAGAAATGATAATCATCGACACCTGTAGCTGAAAAGGTGGACCACTTTCGTTTCTCACATCAACAGACAACATAATGCAACATCTTAAAGGAAAACAAAAGTCAGTTACAAACCGTAAATAAAAACATAACAAAGATTGATTGGAAAAAACATCATATTGGAAAAATCTCACTTAAAAGTTTTAAAGACTGAACAGAATTTTTAAAAGAAGAGCAAAACTAGGGATGGGAGTATCAATACTGACTATCACAAATACTCTTTTAGTGTAAATTACTCCCTCAAAATATTGATTCCAAATTATACAAAATGTTTATCTGTGAAGTTCTAAGACTGATTTCAGTCTATCCTCATAACAAGGCAGCGCCACTCTGTCATGTGACTGTGGAAACCAACCAGGCCTTCCTAAGTAAAGTTCTTTAATTTATTTGCATTCATGGAACAATATCCAAGTCATCCAAAAAAACCACAAGTCACTGATGTTTTTAACAGTGGAATATCTGCTAAATGTAATTTTCTGGATTAAGACTTGAAACTAAACTCACTTTAAGATCTGAGATGATTGGTATCGGTATCATTATTGAAAAGTTATGAAAAGTAGGCCTATCAGTAGCGTATTGATTTTAAAAATTATGGTATCACCCATCACTCGGCAAAACTAGAATGAAGCAATGACAAACTGTTAAGACACCAAAACAAATCCCTAAACAGAACAATAAATAAAAAAACAAACCAAGTAAGAAAATCCCAGATCTGCTACAGGACAAGCTTGACTCCACTTTCAGGAGGATCACAGACTTCCTGTCTGTCTGCAGAACCACCGGCACCAATTCCCCTTGAGGCTGCGCTCTTTCTCCTCTGTTCTTCTCCTTGTGCACCAACAACTGCACCTCCTCTCATCAGTCGGTCAAGCTTCTCAAGTTTGCAGACAATGCCACCCTCATATGACTCATCTAGGGGGGATGAATCTGCCTCCAGGTTGGTGGTTGAGCACCTGGTGACCTGGTGCAGTGAGAACAACTTCGAGTTCAGTGCTCTATAAACAGTGGAGACTGTTGTGGACTTCAGGAAGGACACCGTCTGCCCCAGCCCCTATCACTCTTTCTGACTCTGTTGTTTCCACTGTGGACCCCCTCCGTTTCCTGGGGGCCATCATCACCCAGGACCTGAAGCTGAACATCATCAACATCATCAAAAAAGCACAGCAGAGGATGTACTTTCTGAAGCAGCTGAAGAAATTCAACCTACCAAAGACGATGATGGTCCATTTCTACACCACCATCATTGAGTCCATCCTCACCTCCTCCATCACCGTCTGCTACGCTGCAGCCACCACCAGGGACAAGAGCAGGCTGCAGCGTAGCAGACGGTGATGGAGGAGGTGATTGGCTGCAACCAGCCATCTTTTTGTGACCTGTACATCTCCAGAGCCTGGAGGCCTGCATCCTGATGTGATTTTTCTTACACACTCTTATTTCATTCAGTTTAAAAACATGAGCTCATGATTTATTCACTTCAATCAACAGGTAACATGTGTTTGTCCAGTTGTCAGAGCAGATTCCTCCATTTTCAGTTCAGACCTGTTGACTCTCCATCTACAGAAGTTTCTCCTGTGTACTCCAGTTCATATAAGTACCCAACGTAAACAGCGGTCATATTTGCTGCAAAAATCATAGATTTTTCCCATTTAGCAGCAGCTGTTTCCTCTGGCGAAGCAAACTAGTCGGCACTGCTGGTGGAAGGATACATAGGCTGTGCTGTGTCTTAAAATAGTGCTTAATCAAAGCAGCGGTGTGGCGGAAAATAAAGCAGATGTTAACAAACAGTTCGTAGCGTTGATGACTCCGCGCCGTTTTAGCGGCTTGTTTTCTCCCACAATTCTTAGAGAAAATAAGCCACAGAGAGTTTGGCATCATGTACAGCGATACACATTGAGGCTCATGCCATGTTGCTCACACAACCCCACTAGAAAAAAAAAAAATGTATCCCTTAAAAACTTCTGCTTTGAACACTGATATTGTTGACAGCTGACTTTAACAGTAACATAGTTTTGAGCAGAGTTAACACGTTTTGACGTGCCAAACGGTATGCTTGGACACTCCCAGGTTTAGGATTCCGCACGTCATACTGAAAGTGAAGGTAAAGATAAGACCACATAAAAACGTCCACACGGGACAGAGGAATTTTAGATGAGCTGATTTTACTCTTCAACTTCTTTGGAAACATGGATGGTAAGTTCAAACATTTCAGAGACTTTTCATGTAAACTAAAATCAAAATTGCAGTGTTGAGATCAGAATTGTAAATGTACTTTTTCCATCCTTTCATCAAAATCATCCTGCAACTCAAGTTTTCTTCTGTATGTAAACCAGTTGGATAGTGTAAAAACATAGAGTTAGATTACAATGACTGATGGTATTTTTACAAGGAGGAATATATTTCTTAATATTGAAGGACATATTTTGATATGCTCCTAAAAAGAAAAGAAAAGTGTGATTTACTTCATTATTTTGAGGTCATTGAGGGTCTCTGTTATTGCTGTTTCCACAATGCTGATTGCCTTCACCTTTAATGAGGGGCATAGTCATAACTTTAAAAGCAGTTCGCTTGTGAATGTTTACTTTTTTTCTTATCTGACCTGTTGATACAATTTTTTCCTGACTCAGATGACCTTTCATGAAGATATGTTTCCTTTCCTACACAAAGTTCAACAGAGTCAGATTGTTTTCATGTATTTACAGTGTGGAAAAAATAAATCTAAATTACTTATTGAAATAAAAGAAGATGAAGCTAGGTAGATCCAAAGCAACAGGCTGTTGCAACAGCCAACAAGACAAAAACTATAGATGCGAGCAAGAACAACAAAGAGAAGGACAAAGAGAGGAAAAAAACAGAGAGAGAGTACTGGGGAGACAAGCTCAACTTATAGTACCTCTACGCAAAAGCACAGGTATAAGGCTCTGTTATAATGACACCTCCAAACATTCACTTTAAATCTGTAATAACATAACATCTTTGCTGATTCACACAACATCATGAAATATATAACAATTTTAATTATTTTAGATCTCAGTGCAGCCTTTGATACTGAGGATCCCGTCATTTTAATTGAACGTCTTAAAAACTGGGTGTGTATCAGGGTATTGCACTTGTCTGGTTTCAGTATCTTTCAGAGGGAACCTTTGTGGTCATCGATTCAGCAGGTCTGGCAGTAATCCGGTCTGCGTGTGGTCAGTAAAATTGAATGCAGCTTTCGAAAAAATCTGCTTAATCACAGTTAACTCATGATTTAACAAAGGGGGGCAATTACTTTTTCACATAGGGTCATGTAGGTTTGGAGAGCTTTCTTTCCTTAAAAAATAAAATCATCATTTAAAACCTGCATTTTGTATTTACTCAGGTTATCTTTGTCTAATGTTAAAACGTGTGTGATCATCTGAAACATTTAAATGTGGCAAATATGCAAAAAAGTAAGAAATCAGGAAGGGGGCAAATACTTTTTCATGGCACTGTGTATACATATAAAACATAATAAAAAACAGGCGTTTGATATCATCTGCTTCCAGTGTCACCATGGAGACACACAAACAACCCTACTTGCATCAGCTACAATCCCACCAATTACCTTTGAGTACCAATGACGATGTTAAATGCTTACACTCTTCAGTAAAAATAAATGGTAATTCTATGCACTGTTCTTTCTTTAAACGCTCCCATTTAGAAAGAACAATAAATTTTAACCTTAGAAACTACCAATAGAATTTCCATCTCAACATACAGATAATGAACCAAAAATAATGAACTACAGTATAATGACCACTTTCAGCTCAGAAGGAGATATCTTATCAATAGCTGACCTATACCCACCCCCTTGTAGCTACTCTTCACTAAAACCACGAACTTCTGGATGGGTCTTTCAAACATGGATGGTGTCTTAAGATGTTTACCCCTTTGTCCTAACTTGTGTTCTCAAATCTGCGCTATTGCTTTTCGAACAAGTCCATCATCTACTTTATGTGCTTCAACTACTCTAGCAAGTTTCCATTCACTCCGTGTGACACCATGTCCACATTACTTTGAGGAGCATGCCATTGTTGTCTTGGAGTAATGTTGTCTTGGAGAAATGTTTCCCAGATACTCTTAGGGTGAATCCCAATTCTACCCTTAGCCCTTCCCCTTCGTCTTACCCCTTTCCCTTGGCAGTCTGTTTTGAGGGCTAAGGAGAAGGGGTGAAAACACGCTCCTGAGAAACAAGACGCCACTCGATTCCTGCTACGTCATCACCCAGAGCTGCTTGCTGGCTGTGACGTAGGCAGATGTGACAATAACTGTAGCTACGGCTGCGAACGCTAGCTTGCTATAATGAGAAATTTTAAAATACAACCAACAATTCAAAACATGATAAATATTTACTTGATTTAATAACTACTTATAATTATGCGCTTCCTTATTCGCCTCTCATATCCCTTCCTTTAAGTGAGGTCCTGGTCTGTCTTCATTTCAAGGACTGTGTAGCACCTTTGTCTTCGCCCTTCCCCTCAGCCCTACGGAGAATTGGGACACCCCTTCACTAAATGTGAACGCGCAAAACCAAGGGGTAAGGGGTAAGACAAGGGCTAAGAGGTAGAATTGGGATTCACCCTTAGTCTCCCCGATGCTCGTCTATCTGCATCTTTAAGCTCAACGGCACACAAAGGAGCAAGCGCACCAAGATGCTAAGTGATTTAGGAGGCATTTAGATCAAATGTTCACATTTACATTGGGTGCACTGCAAAATAACATAACTGACAGACAAAAATGACAACGGCCACACTTTAAATGAAAAATACTGTATCAGGCCTGTATCCACAGAGCGGTGGAGCATCAGACATCGGCTCCACTTCAGATATGTTTTCCTTCCTTTCTCTGCTTTGTGTGAAAGTGTCACTTAAATCAGTGAACGTTTCATTCATGTGCGCTCTTTAACTGAAGGCATAGTTTATTTTTTTGAATGTTTTTGCATAATCAGACTGTGTGAGAAAGACTGGATGGCTTGCGCAGTGAGAAGCGTAAATAGTTAGACGTCAGGTTGGAGAAGGGTCAGGAAACTGTCCCGGGCATGGATTTAACTCACACAGTTAAACGTCAAGTACTCTATGTACTTCACGTTAACTGTCTGTACTCAGAAGTGTCCACTTCGTAACACAGACAATGTGAATTTATGGACAGGAAAGTGAAAGTTAAATCAAACAACCATGCTTTGCGTATCTTTCCACATTTTGTAGTGGTTACACAGTATTTCGAGGCATTTTCTAGTGGGTTAACAGGGTTTACCTGCAAATCATGTAGACTACCCCACTGGTTCCAAAGAAGAGGAGCCAAAGAACTGATACCTCCCATTCTACTTTTAGAGACTGAGTCTGCCACCAGCAGGCCACCTCTATGGCACTACAAGCTCTTTTGGATAAAATGGCACCTGACCACTGAGAGCTTTGTCGGTGAGAAGGAGAATCTTGAGTTCTATTCTGTATTTTACGGTACACAAATGCCACAAAGCTAATACAGGAGTAATGCGATCTCTTAATTCACTTGCTGCGGCAGAGACTACTGCTTTGTTACTCATCAGAGTTCAACTGCCAAGTAAATCCAGCCTAACATCCAATAATATCACAAAGACTCTCCAGAACTATCTGAGTGCTAAAACATTTATTTGGATCAAGGCCAGAGAGAAAGGCTCAAATGAGCAGTGCTGTGAGAGGAGGAGGGGCAGTGCTTCTGCCGCACATGAAGGAAAGGGGATGCAGCACTGCAATCATTTCATAATGATTATCATCTTTCTATGGTAGTAAGAGGCCAAAATCATGATCATAACTGAAAATGAATTAATTGCCCTGCAACTCTTTTAGGTATTTCCTTAAGTTTGACTCACTCTGATTCAAGTAAGAACCGATAAGTGTTTGATCCATATAAGGCCAGAGGCCACATGACCTGCTCTCCAACTCTCAGGTCTGACCTCCAGGATGTGGTTTAAGTTTATTTGTACTGAAGAGTCAAGGTAATAAAGTCAACAATTAATGATGCAACATGACTCTTTTTCAGCATCAACCAAAAGAATCGTCCTCTTGGGCAAAACTGGATCTGGGAAAAGCAGCCTGGCCAACACCATATTTGGAGAAGACGTGTTCATGGCAGTCCATACCCCTGAGTCTGGAACAAGTGAATGTAAAGCAGAAACCAGATCTGTCCATGGAAGAAGAATCACTTTGATCGACACCCCCGGGTTCTTTGACACCAACATGTCTGAGGACAGATTTGAAGGCTGAGATCGTGAAGTGTATCGTCGAGTGTGCTCTTGGGCCTCATGCCTTTCTTATTCTGCTGAAAGTGGAAAGATTCTCCGAGCATGAGGAGAGTATCATCAAAAAAGCAGAAGAATACTTTGGTGAGAATGTCTGCAAATATGCAACAGTTGTCTTTACTCATGGTGATCAGCTACAGGAGGGACAGACGATCGAAGATTTTCTCAGCAAGAAACAGAGTCTGATGGAGAAGTTTGCTGACCGCTGTCATGTCGTCGATAACAAATACTGGAACAAAGAAAATTCAGGAGATGAGTACAGGAGCAACAAGTTCCAGGTGGAGCAGCTGCTGAAGTCAGTAGATGAGACCATCAAGAACAACAAAGGCCACTTCACCAATGAGCTGCTTCAAAAAGTCGGGGATGCAATACAAGAAGAGAGAGAGCGCATCAGATCATCTTCAAAAAACATGTCAGAGAAAGAGATTGAAGAGAGAGCTAAAAATAATGTTGCTGCAAAACTTTTGATCTTGTTTTTGGGCACAACAACCGGTGTGCTGTTGGGAGCCCTGATGGGCGTGACAGTAATGGTTAAAGCAGTCGTGAAATTATTTATAAAATGGAAAATGGCTGCACGGGCAGCAATGGAATTTAAAACTGCAATAGATGAGGTACAAGCCATAGCAGTAAGAGGAGGAGCAGCAGCAGCAGCAGCAGCAGGAGGAGCAGCAGCAGGAGGAGCAGCAGCAGGAGGAGAAGCAGCAGGAGGAGGAGCAGGAAGAATAGCGCTCACAGCCCTGGCAGTGTCTGCTGCTATGGGAGGAGCTGCAGGAGGTGTAACAGGATATTCTGCAGCCAAAGATGCAGAAACTCCCCTGGAAGGAATGAAGAAGGCAGCAGAGGCAGTCAAGGAAGGAGCTGACATTGTTTTAGATATAATAGAAAAGAGTCTGACAGACGAACACAGCCAGAGTTAAAACTCTAAAAAGAAGCAATACAATACTTAAAATTGCATTAATGAGGGAGAGTCTGAAAAAGTAATACAAGATCCAAGAAATGTTTATTCAGTCAAACTATTTAACAACAGTAAACTGTGATGTCAAATTGGCTCAAGACACTTAATAGACAATTAGTGATATTAAAATAAAGATTAAAAGAGTTTTGATGTATAATCATAAATTACCTTGAAATATTAATCTTTGTGCAAGTGGAACTTGGCCAAAAACGAAGTAGGCTATGGGGGGTAATGCAGTGCAATGCAAATATAAAGAGAGCCTTTTGGGTCTTTGTCTCTCTCCTGAAAATTCTGAAAGATATGAGAGTCTTGGCCTCACAGACAAATGCTTTTAATGGGTTTTGTTTTTATACTTTTTGTTCTTTTTTTCCTTTACTTTATTATTTCAAATAAATCTGATTTTGAATTTAATGTAAATATTCAGAAGTTGTTGATCTTTTTGACTCTTCAATAAAAAGTTAACTTTGAGAGAGAGTTTTGAGTGAACTTTGTCTTGAACGTTTACATAGTTGGACGTTAGATAATCTTACTCGAATAAAGACACCAACTTCCCACAACTTTGGAGGCCTCTTCAGACAATGTACCATGGCAACCAAGAGGTAACTAAGGGATCCACACGACAGCATGAACTACTGACTGACCATTTAGGGCTCATTTAACATCTCACACCACTTATAAATATCCAAGTGAGGAAGGTTTGCAGGTAGTTCTCCACTTGAAGTCAGGTTTTTCATGATTTCAGGAGTTGGTCTTAAATACAAATAAATGGCATATTTAAGCTTCTGAGACAAATGAGTCTTACCTATTCTTCTAAGTGTTATAAATTAATTGATGATAATAAAAGTAAAAAAAAGAATATATATATTTTTTTTATCATTATCTAACATTTTAATGCTATCCATTATTTAAGATACAGAATATATATATCTTTATCTATATATATCTATATGTGTGTGTGTGTGTGTGTGTATACATATATATGTATATATATACATATATATTTATTTATTTATTTATATTTATATATATATATATATATATATATATATATATATATATACATACATATATACACACACACACATACATACATATATATATATATATATATATATGTATGTATGTGTGTGTATGTGTGTGTGTGTATATATGCAGTGCCATGAAAAAGTATTTGCCCTTCCTGATTTCTTATCTCAGTTCACGAAGTGTCCAGCACTTCATAAACTGAGGCTCAAGCTTACTTGGGTTATGCAACAGGACAACAACCTGAAACACACTAGCAAGTCCACCTCTGAATGGCCTAAAAAAAACAACATCAAGGTTTTGGAGTGGCCGAGTCAAAGTCCGGACATAAATCCAATTGAGATGCTGTGGTGTGGCCTTGTTCATGCTCGAAAACCCTCCAATGTGGCTGTGTTAAAACAATTCTGCGCAAAAGAGTGGGCCAAAATTCCTTCACAGCGATGTGAAAGAGTCATCACCAGTTATCGCAGCTATTGATTGCAGATATTGCTGCCAAGGGTGACACAACCAGTTATTAGGTTCAGGGGGCAATTACTTTTTCACACAGGGTCATGGAGGTTTGGACTTTTTTTCCCTTAATAAATAATTTTGTATTTACTCAGGTTATCTTTGTCTCATGTTAAAATCTGTGTGATGACCTGAAACATTTAAGTGTGACAAATATGCAAAATGTAAAAAATCAAGAAGGGGGCAAATAGTTTTTCACAGCACTGTAATGCTGTTTGGTTTTAACCAAAATCATATAATGGAAATCTTATTATTGTGACAAAAAAATCACAATATTTATTCTATGTCTTCAACATTTTTTAATTTTTATTAACATTGACAGGTTTACAGTCATTCACAGATCTGACAGATTAATTTACCAAATATCATTTCTTCAAATACAGGTGAGAAAAGATTTGAAAAAAAGGAAGAGAAAAACATTACAGGAATGTACAACAATAGTCATGTGACATGCCTGTTTCTCTCTTTAATAATCTCAAATCTCTTTAATAATCTCAAATCAGTATTTGCCTCATCCAGTGAGAAGTGTCCGTCTGCAGGCTGCAAGACAGAGGTGTGTCACAGAGTAGGACAGTAGGCGTGTTGCAGAGTGACGTCGCTCGAGTGACGCCACTCTGCGACACACTACTTAATGGGGAGACGCTAGTTAATGGGAAATCGCGTAGAGCCACGCAAGATCTGGAAAGTTTTAGTGATGAACAATGGCGGATCGTGTCCAGACTGTAAGTGTTAGCATATTTCATGTAATAAATGTAAAACAGTTGCTGCACTTAGTTGTATTATTACCTAACCCTTACCCAAACCCTAACCATCTCGCCACAACCCATCTTGCACCTAACCTCTTACCCTAACCCTAACCCTTAACTGCATTTGAACGTATTTGAATGCATTTATTATAGGGCAAGCAAAAACTCTGACGTTCGGCTGGACCGTGCTGAAGCTGTTATTATATCCCTTTAAGAAGCGCATGTAGTAGACATGTAGTCACAGAGTGACATCAGTCAAAGTGACGTCAGTCAAAGTGACATCAGTCTGCGACACACCTACTGTACTCTGCGACACGCCTCTGTCTTGCGACCTGCAGACAATTGCATCCAGTGTCCAAGGTGGGACAATAGAGTGCGTAACTGTCTTACTTACTCATACTTTTGTCAGGTATCCTACTCTAACCCTGTTTTATTTTAATTGTTCAATGCTCCTCCAAAACGTTGTACTTTTGTTTTGGTGGTCATAAAAATGTGCTTTGAAAATAGTCCTGTCAAACGGTTTGATCTAATCAGGGACGTCTTACAATAATATGAGAGTTTTAAAAACACAGGGAGTGCTGCAATTGGTTTTAATTCAGCATCAAAAGGGGAGGGGAGGGGAACTCAAATTTAACATATTTTCCACAGTGGAAAGGCAACTGGTGGATGACTACGCGTTGAAAACTGGCAGTGCAATGTTCTGACTTTCTGGAGGCGCGAAAAGAAGCAGTGAGGTGGGTACTTGCTTGTATTAAACAATTCAGACAAATTAAAATAGAAATATGTTACAAAGGTCTGTTCCCGTTCCGTTGCTTAATGGTGCATTGTGTAGAAATTGGCATTTTAGCGTCATCTAGCGTTCCGATTTTGGAATGAACCCGACAGCCCGTCTGTTACATCACTGAGCGACAAGAGCCAGTGAAGACCAAAAAGGATTGTGAACAGGGCATCATTTACAACAGTTACCAGGTGAGGGTTTTCCCTTCATATGTGTAACTATTATTTCAATAGATTTTAGGTCAGTTAAGATGCCACATGACATCCAGGTAGATTTCAGGACTGGCTGCCAGACTTGTATCCAAAAATCGTGTTTCGCTCTTTTTGTCCCCAAAACCCACCCATAGACAGCATGGCCAACCGTTATGTCAGTCTCCACAAAGGGGAGACCCCCGATACAAAAATATAAAAAGCTTTTCTAACTTAATAAAAAGAACATTAAAGTTTTATGGCGATGATTGTACACCTATTTCAACGGACTTTACATACAAATAGAAACATGATATCCTATATTCACCGTTCCTGTACAGCGAAAAGCTGCCAACTTCTATACACTACACCTTTAACTCATGATACTTTAATGCAACTCTGTAATGCGATGGTGGACAGAAACTTTACTTTTTACTCTTCATTTGAGGCATTTAAGGCACTTAGCAAAAGGCTGTGGTAGTAGCCGAGATGATGGCTTTACCAGTAGCGCTCTGGGGTAAAGCAATCCAGCAATTCGGTGGAAGGCATAAAGTGAGCAAGCACTTGTGTTTTAGGAAGACTGTGTATACTACACATTACGGTAACATAGGGCAGAGAAGAATTTCAAAATAAAATTCATCTACTGCTGCTAGTCATTTGAAGACAGCTTTCTGCGGACTGGGGGATTTCAAAATGAAGCTGTCTAAAGATTAGAATATTCAGAACATTGCAAGAGAGTTATGACTAGAACTACAGAAGCAAATGTTATTTTCCACAGAGCCGACTCATTCCACAGTTTCAGAATCATATGCCTGTAAAACTGCTAGTTTCCACAGACAAAGCCCTCCCCCTCAATTTGGGCTCAATCTGATGTGACATTTCAAAATAAAAGCCCTCCAAATGTTCATTTTGAATCATATTTATTCATATATTAGATTTATATTATAGCAAAACTTCTTGTTTCCACAGGCTCATTCCACTTCAGTCTTGTAGTAGAGCACACCAGTAAGCCCCCCACTTAATTTGGGCTCAATCTGATGTGGCATTTCAAAATAAAATCACTCCAAATTCTCATATTTGAACTACATTATTTCATTTTTCAGATTCATATTATATTAAAACTAGTTTCCACATACTCAATCCACTTCCGTCTTGTAGTAGAGCACCACAAGATGCCCCCAGCTGAATTTTGTGCTCAATGTTATGTGGCATTTCAAAGTAAAAACCCTCCAAATATTCATTTTGAACTAAATTTTTCATATTTTAGTTTCAAATTACAGCAAAACAGCTAGTTTTCATGGACTCATCCACTTCAGTCTTGTAGTAGAGCACCCCAGGATGCCTAATTTGTGCTCAATGTTATGTGGCATTTCAAAATAAAATCACTCCAATTATGCATTTTGAATCATATTTTAGATTTATATTATAGCAAAACTACCTGTTTCCACAGACTCATTCCACTTCAGGGGACCGGGCTGGTGGAAAAGCAGACCAAAGCGAGGAGAGTAGAGCTGGCTAGAGTCGGGGAAAGCCGAGCCGAGTAGAGTAGGGCTAATGGAAAAGGGCCATAAGATTCGAGGCTATGTTTTAATGTGATCACTTAGCGTTGATCTGCGCATACAGAAATACTAATAACAGCAGGGAAATCACAGCCTAAACGATCCATAGGCTTTATCATTTTTTAGACACACTGAGAATATTCAATAGTATGAGTGCCAGGATCAGATGTGAATTTAAGGGATTGATAACCAGAAGCTCAAGAAGGTCCAGGGGGCGCAGCTTTGAGGTACCAGACTAGAAGCTCCCGGAGGTTTTCAAGCTTGACTTCTTTGAGGGAAATAGAAGTGACCTGATTAGTGTTTCAGGAGAAAAAAAGAGACTGAATTATAACCTCAAACTAAGCAAACTCTCCTGAAGGAGTTGCAATCACACACACACAAATGTTTTAAAGAGCCTAGCAGATTTTTGATGTGCAACGAACAACCCTAGAGACACAGAGAGGCACTCACAATCTCTGATGGTGAGACAAAGAGTCTGAACTGAGCGCTGCAACTCAGAGGGAAATATGAGCTCACCACACCTGAGCCGAATAAGACCCATCAGTCACACACACCTGGAACTGCACTGAAAAGATTTCATTCAGCTACTCAGTGAGTGACCAGAGGGATTCCCCTTACATGTATTGATGCTTCAGTGTTTTTTAATTTTTTACTCAAATGTATAATGTTCTGAAGTGTAGCCGCAGTGTTGTTGCATGTGTTACTACACAAAGTAATTGTGTTGCCACTTGCTTACTTTTTAAGCAAAGCTCCAACAACAGCATCTTGTAATTAAAAGAGGATCATAAATAAATGAAGAGAAGATTTTAAATATATAAATGATGAATAAGGAGTTTGGGTGAGAGGAAGGGAGGGGAATCTTTTCCTGCAATGTGTTTATTTCTGCTGCTGTGAGATCAGATGTGTTGGGAAGAGAGGGATAATTGTCATGAATAGAGAATTACCTGAATTACCCTTCATGTAGGATCTTTGATAAAAAGCCACAAAGGGGCAGTGACGGCAGGCTTAAAGATGACATACTTTTAATTACTGACAGTAAAAACAGTCAAATATTCGCTGAGTTCACTATCTGGAGTGGTGTGGCCTTGGATTGCAGTCAAAAGAAGTTCTGTTTCTTATCTGTTTTCTGGAAGATTTTTGTTTGTTTGTTTCTACCTGTTCTGGCCTCAACACACTTTACCGAGCCTGGGGCCTCCATTTGATGATCACTGCTCTACAGAGATGTGAAACATCCAACAAATGATCAAATATTAACAGAAAGATCAATGATGACTTGAATCTGACTTCAGTTATTCTGTGGGGAAAACCTGAGTCAAAAATAAACAGAGACAAAAAACACTCAAGACAGAGCCTGTGGATCTGAGAGACATTTATTCAAAGCTGAGAAATCTGCAGACTTTCCATCTTAATCACTAAATTATCAAAGGATTCATACAATCACTAACCAGTTACATCACATAAGACAGGAGTCATCAGGATTGGTGAAGGAAAGGCATCACATATTTATGAGACAGAACAGGTTTTCTCCTTTACAGGACGTTAAATCAGTTATAAAAACAAGAACAATCAGGATGTTTATGATCAGCAATTATTACATAGAATAATAAAGAAGGACTTTGAACAGTAATCATCAATAAAATGTCAGGTTAGGCACAAACAGTCTAATTATTCAGGTCAAAGAGGGATGATGGGACATAAATGAGCAGAAAAACAAAATACATAGGACCTGATTCATCCTTTATCAAAATGAGAGAAGACATTTAATTCTTGAAATAATTGTCCAGGCCATCAATGAGAAAATGATTTCTGATTAAAACCCTCCAGAAAATTTGACTTTAAATGATTAATTTTCACACACTCCCTCAAGAGTCAGATTTTATTGTTTCCTTTTAGAGTTTGACCTCTGGCTGTGTTTTTCCATCAGACACTGTCGGCTCCTTCAGTGACCGCCTTTGCTGCCTTCTTCATCGCCTCCATAGGAGTTTTGCATCCACGGCTGCAGAATATCCTGTAATGTAAACAAGCCGCAAAAACAGTGCAGAGTCATCACAAACTACAGTTTGTTTACATCTGCTTAATTTCCCACCACACCGCTGCTTTGATTAGGCACTATTTTGAGACACAGCACAGCCAACGTGTCCTTCCACCAGCAGTGCCGGCTAGTTTGCTTCACAAGAGTAAACAGGATAAATTGGTGACTTTTGCAGTGAATATGACCGCCGTTTACTTTGGATACTTTGGATACTTGCATAAACTTGAGTTCACAGAAGAGAAACTTCTGTAGTTGGAGAGTCAACAGGTCTGAACTGAAAAGGAGGAATCTGCTCTGAGAACTGGAGGATCAGAGGAACACGTTACCTGTTAATTCAGGCGAACAAATCGTGAGCTCATGTCGTCAAACTGGGTGAAATTAGAGAGTGGCTCAGAATAATCACTTCAGGATGTTCAGGATCAGAGGATAGTATCACCTTTTGTATGTTTGTCTGCAGTTAGCAGCTCTCATCACGCAGAGCCTTGCTGCTTTTAATGGACTAGATTCACTGTTTTACAAACTCAGAGGACAAAACAGAGGAGCTGAATGGAAGTTCATCTTCAGAGTAAGTATTCGGCTCATACTGATTGTTTATTTTG
Source organism: Cetoscarus ocellatus (assembly GCA_037902135.1). Classification (NCBI taxonomy): domain Eukaryota; kingdom Metazoa; phylum Chordata; class Actinopteri; order Labriformes; family Labridae; genus Cetoscarus; species Cetoscarus ocellatus. The sequence goes on from JBAMNC010000826.1 coordinate 55,245, forward strand.
TAAAGACAATAGCCACAGTTTCAATGATAAGTGTAACCTCATGAGAGCACACGGTTCACTCTTTTGTCAATAAATTAAGCTTAAAAACATTCTTTGTCAAAATTGCTGAGCTTGGTCAGCAGGATAATCTTTAACTCTGAACCATCAGTGAGTGAATGTGAGAGCGAATGGATGTGAATGGGTAGATGTGACCTGCGGTGTAAAGCAGCTTTGAGTAGTCAAAGACTAGAAAAGCGCTATATAAGCTCAAGTCCATTTACCATTTAAAAGTTCGTGCATTTGGCTCATCTTCATTATTAGTGTATTTGGAAAAAGTCAAGTAAGACCATAGTTTGATCCTTCCACTGCTGGTGGAAGGACAAGTTAGCTTTGCCGTGTCTGAAAATAGTGCCAAATCAAAGCAGCCTGGTGTTAGAAAATTAAGCGGATGCAAACAAACTGTTTGTAGAATGTGATGACTCTGTGCTGTTTTTGTGGCTTGTTTACTTCCACAGTTCTTTGAGTTACACTGAGATTGGCACCATTTACAGCAATGTCTAACTTTAGGGTCTGTCTTGAGTTTTTCTGAACAGAGAGAGAACTGAGCAGTGACACTGTGGCACATGTTCAGGCTAATGCCATATATCTCACACAGCCCCACCTCAAAAAACCAAACTATGGGCTCTAATTTCCTGGTGCAACTCAGTGTGGCACAGCCTGGCGCACCCCGCACAGTGGTAATTTTGTCCGGCGCACCGCCGTGCGCTGCCAATTTGGCAATTTGGTAGACCAGCTGCGCCGAGATGGGTGTGACGGCACACCAGGGGAAGGTGTCGACAGATTCAGCTTGGCGCAGTGACAATTTCATGCCAAAAAAATGCACAGAAGGTGCACTGAAAGCCCGCCAGCTCCAATCTGGTCTATTCTCGGCACAGGCGAGGCGCACCCCATGTCGTGGTAATTTGGCTGACAGGCGCGCAGTGTGCACACGTCACCAAAACCTAACAGGCAGGTTTCCACAGTGTCAGGCACATTTCAATGCAATAAACAATCACAACAACCACTATTTGATGTAACGGTCTGAACCAGCATATACATTTGTATCTATATTAAATGTCCCGTCACATCTGACGTCAGATCAGAGACGTTTGTCATAATGGAAACTCAACCTGAGGGCAGCTGGAAGAGTGACGCAAACTAACGAGTTCACATCTCTCAGCTGACCACAAACAGCCACATCATCCGATACAGAGTATCCAGCTTCTCTCATCTCATGAAATTCAAAAGAAAAGAAAAAAGAGAGAGACGCTCGCTGAATAAATGTAAGTCACTCTGTGTCTTAAGGATTTACCTGTGATTGCCCATATTTCTCTCTTTTAATCTTTATTCGTAACGTGATCTAAAAAGATGGAGTACATTATTGCAAGGAGGATGAGGAGGAAATATGAGGGGGGGAATATTTCACCAAAGGTTCTGCTATATAGCGATGACAGACCAAGAATGCAGGTGGATCACAAGCATGATGAATGGATTAGCCTGCTGCTGTGTTTAAAAGTAATTATCACTTAATTTTGTGGCCTCTGCGCTCTCCCAGTTGCTGCAAAAGTGACAGCGGCTCTGACCTTCTTCGCTACAGAGGTGAAATTGTCACTGCGCCTCGCCCGCAGCGCATTTAAAGGCAAGGAGAGGCGTTCATTTCATTGGTGAAGATTACACTCGGCTGTGTTAAACCCACTCACGCCTCCCCTCCTCCCTCTCTACTACCTGCGCCGCTGGGATGGACGGAGGCATGGGTGTGCCTCCCTGCACCAGGCTGCGCCGTGCATGAAACTTGCAAAATGCCCTGGACATACCCCGTCGGCACGGCGTGGGCATGGCGCAGGGCAGGTGCGCCCCGCCTGCGCCTGGTCTACGAAATTAGAGCCCTTTCTCTTTAAGTGCAAAAAATGTACCACTGAAACTGTATTTTTTTATCTCACTTTTCTTAGAGCACAATACATGCACTTTATTATATCTGGGTTTTAATCTGGGCCTTTGAATTCATCCCTTGTCTGCTCTGCAGATGGCGTCATTTTAATAACATGAGAATGAGTGTAAGCATTTGACACTGCACAGAAAATGATAATGCATTAAAATGAATGTTACTGCTAATTCCTGAAACATTCATTCACGGTGGCACAGCAGGTAGTGCCCGTGCCTCACAGCAAGAAGGTTGCTGGTTGGATGCCCGGGTCGGTCAGGGACTTTCAATGTGGAGTTTGCATGTTCTCCCTGTGCATGCATGGGTTCTCTTTTAAAGGCGGGAAGCTGAGACAAAAGGGTCAAATCCTGCTGCACTCTTCACTCTGTGGATTAAAGAGGAGTCAAGAAGCAGTCTGGGGTAGAGCTCCCTGTAAGTTTAATTTGTACTTTAATCAACATTTATATTTCATAACTAGCTGGTAAGTAAAAGTGTCATTTGAAACTGTTGAAGCACATTGGCTTTGTGTTGAGTTAAGCATGCTCATGTTAACAGTTTGTTTCAGCTAGCTAAGTAGCCTCTTTGTCAGGAGTATGATGGTAGCAGCCACATCTGATTAAAGTTTGTTTTTTTCAGATAATTCTTCTGGCTTTGTTTACAGAGGTTAGTGACATATACATTTCTGAGGGGGTCTAATTGTTGTCCATGCACTAGTTTAACAGTAGCCATGTTAGCTTATTTTGTCTGAGTGTGTAGCAGAGGTCTAAATATTATTATTATTAATCACTCTGGTAAAAGGAGTCGTATTTCCTCTCAATGGCAAAAAATTATTGCAACATCATGAAATGATGTATTATTCTCATCAAGTTCAGCATGGTGGCACAGCAGGTAGTGCACGTGCTTCACAGCAAGAAGGTTGCTGGTTCACATGCTCTCTCCATCCATTCCGGGGTTCTCTCAGGGCACTGCAGGTTCCTCCAAGTGCCCAAAAACATGCTCATTAGGTTGACTGGTGACTCTAAATCCCCCTCAAGTATAAAGGTGAGTGTTGTCTGTCTGTCTCTCTATGTGGCCCTGCAATTGGCTGGCGACTGGGTCAGGGTGGTACCCCATCCCCTTCGAGTGTCAGTGGGTGCAGCTGAGTGCTGTGTGATACGTCTGATTGATCTCCACAGTCACACGACACAGGAAATGGCGCTGCCTTGTTATCAGGAAAGACTGAAAGCAGTCTTACAACTTCACAGAAAAACATTTTGTACGACTTCTGATTTGGTATCAATATTTTGGGGGAGTAATTGACACTAAAAGAGTATTTGTGATGCTCAGTATCAATACTCCCATCCCTAGTTTTGCTTTACTTTTAAAAATTCTGTTCAGCCTTTTAAAACTTTTTAGTGAACTTTTTTTTTTATGTTTTTTTCTAATCAGTCTTTGTTGTTGTGTTGGATTTTATTGTTTTGTAATTGACTTTTGTTTTCTTTTTAGAAGTTGCATTTTGTTGTTTGATGTATTTTGTGATTTATTGCTGCGTTCTTTTATTATATTATTTTATCCTGTTCTTTTGTCCTGTTTTATACTCCATATATGGTGATAGAAATTGTTCTTAATGGTTTTGTTATGATGATGTTATGACACCTGATGGCAGTATTGTATTTATGTTTGGTGAAGGTGAGAGACAGAACCTTTTTACAGTAAAACAGAAGTGAGAGAAGAGAGGTCTTTTTTTGCTGCTGGCGTTGACAAACATTTCTTCTACAAAAATGGCTGGTAAGTAAAAGTTCATTCTTCTGGAATTTTATGAACTGCGTTTAAATCCATCTGAACCTTCTGCATGCACACTAAAATGAAATAAATATCCTCTGAGTGATTTCATGTTGGAGGCTAACGCATCTGTTCAAATCACTGAATGTGGCATCAGTTTCCTGGAAACTGTCGCTTTTGTGTTAATACTTTTGTACTCAGTGTTTTGCACATCCACACTTACAGAGTGGTAAGATCAGTTCACAAAGTATTTAGCTGACAGTTTAAGCAGCAGGTTTTCTAGTGCAGTATTTCAGTCTCACATAAAATCAATTTTCCATCATTTTTAGCTGTGTTTGTTTCCACACTGAAGAGCTCTGAACCAAGCTCTTTGAATACCATTGAACTGTGGTGACACCTTTTTTGGTCAATATTCCCCTCTTTATTTGAACAAGAGCACAGTTTTGTGATTAAAAATGACCTTCAATGCTGTCATCATGTTTTGACACTTGTCTCAGTTTTAGGTTTAAACAGATAATGCTGAAAGTAAAAGTAAAAGAGTTAGACCAGACAAAAACAAACAGATGTGGCAGAGTAGTTTTAGGGCCGGTTACAAAACAATGAAAATGGACGAAAACTGAGAGGTTTCATTGTGTTTGTGCCTTCTGAATGGTGCCCGGAGTGCCTGAAATGCCTCCCAAACTTCTGAAACCAGAATCCAGAGTGAAAAGTTTGAAAACGTTTTCTTTGTTGTCTCTGTGTAAACAGGAATGGCCGTTGTCAGGGAAAACAGGGATGCGTGGTGCATGTGCAGTACTCTTTCAGATAAATGTAACACATGCACCCAGGAATAAGAACAACTGCTAAACCTGACGACCAGGTTTGTTTTCGTTCCTCTAACAAAATGTGGATTTGTTGCATCAATACTCTGACCAGTGGAGACGTGTGTTGTCACACTGCTGTTTCACCACAAACTTACATTGCAAACTACTGACCTGGCATGCACACTAACATACCTGTATTTTCATTCGTTCTCGCGGATCCATGTGAACGTGTGTTGTTATCACAGTGTCTCCGTGTGATAGCAGAGGACTTTTGAAAATGCAAAGGAAAAACCTTTCAGTCTCTGGTGACAACATTGTTGAGTAAATGGGCCCTTAGGTACATGCAGTTCTGATTCTACACCTCTTTTTGCAACATGGAGGGTAAGTTTAGTTTCTGACACTGTTTATTTAATCTAAAATTTCAACTTGCAGAGTGGAAACCAGGGTCATAAACTGTAAGGTATAAGGCCAGAGGCCACATGACCCTCTGCACGCCAACTCTCAGGAACATCTAACCTCCAGGACGTGGTTCAGGTTTTATTTGTACTGAAAAGTTAAGGCAGTAAAGTCGACAATTAATGATGATGCAACTTGATTCTTTTTCAGAATCAACCAAAAGAATTGTCCTCTTGGGTAAAACTGGATCTGGGAAAAGCAGCCTGGCCAACACCATATTTGGAGGGAAAGTGTTCGAGGCTAACCATGATGCCACATCTGAAACAAGTACATGTAAAGCAGAAACTAGATCTGTCCATGGAAGAAGCATCACTTTGATCGACACCCCCGGGTTCTTTGACACCGACATGCCTGAGGAAGATTTGAGGGCTGAGATTGTGAGGTGTATCGTCGAGTGTGCTTCTGGGCCTCATGCCTTTCTTATTCTGCTGAAAGTGGAAAGAATTTCAGAGCATGAGAAGAGTATCATCAAAAAAGTCGAAGAATACTTTGGCGAGGACGTCTGCAAATATGCAACAGTTGTCTTCACTCATGGTGATCAGCTCCAGGAGGGAAGGACGATTGAATATTTTCTCCGGAAGAATCAGAGTCTGATGAAGAAGTTTGCTGGCCGCTGTCATGTTGTCGATAACAAATACTGGAACAAAGAAAATCCAGGAGATGAGTATAGGAGCAACAAGTTCCAGGTGGAGCAGCTGCTGAAGTCCGTAGATGAGACCATCAAGATCAACAAAGGTGGCTGCTTCACCAATGAGATGCTTCAAAAAGTCGGGGATGCAATACAAGAAGAGACAGAGCTCATCAGATCATCTTCAAAAAACCTATCAGAGAAGGAGATTGAAGGGAGAGCAAAGAAGAATGTTTTCAAGAAGCTTATGATCTTGTTTGTGGGCACATCAACTGGTGTGCTGTTGGGAGCTCTGCTGGGCATGACAGTAATGGTTGAAGCAGTCGTGAAATTATTCAAATCTTGTAAAGGTGCTACAGAGGCAATAGTGGGAATTGCAACAGTTGGAACAGCAGCAGCAGGAGCAGCAGCAGGAGGAGCAGCAGCAGGAGGAGCAGCAGCAGGAGCAGCAGCAGCAGCAGGAGCAGCAGCAGCAGGAGGAGCAGCAGTAGGGGGAGCAGCAGCAGGAGGAGTAGCAGCAGCAGCAGGAGGAGCAGCAGCAGGAGCAGCAGCAGCAGCAGGAGGAGCAGCAGCAGGAGGAGTAGCAGCAGCAGCAGCAGGAGGAGCAGCAGCAGGAGGAACAGCAGCAGCAGGAGGAGTAGCAGCAGCAGGAGGAGTAACAGCAGCAGCAGGAGGAGCAGCAGCAGGGGGAGCAGCAGCAGCAGGAGTAGCAGCAGAAGCTGCAGTAGGAGGAGCAGCAGCAGCAGTAGGAACAGGAGCATGTGTAGTAGGAGGAATAGCACTCACAGCCATGGCGGTGTCTGCTGCTGTGGGAGGAGCAGCAGGAGGTTTTACAGGATATTATGCAGCCGTGGATGCAAAAACTCCTCTGGAAGCAATGAAGAAATCAACAAATGCAGTCTTTGAAGGAGCCAACACTGTTTTAGATAAAATAGAAAAGAGTCTGACACTCAAAGGCAGCCAGAGTTCAACCTCTAAAATTAAGCAATATAAAACCTTAAAATTTGATTCATGAGGGAGTGTGTGAAAATGTCATTCAAGATTTTAAAAAAGTTTTTTCATTCAAACTGTTTAACAACAGTACACAGTGATTCTAAATCGACTCAAGATGCTTAAAAGCTGATCAATCATATTAAAATAATGATTAAATGAGTGTTTATGTACATTCATAAATTACTTGGAATTTTTTTTCTGTTCTTTCTTGCAAGTATAGCAGAACTTGTAGTTAAGTGTAGATCTTAATAAAAAAAAAGGTCAGTGCAGCACATATATATATATATATATATATATATATATATATATATATATATATATATATATATATATATATATATATATATACACATATATATACATATATACATATATACACATATATATATATATATATATATATATATATATATATATATATATATATATATATATATATATATATATATATATATATACACATATATCAGAAATAATTGAATAAATAAAAGATGTTGAATTTGTTATATTTTTCTCCATGTAATTCCTTACCATTTCATATTGTATTCATTTATCATAGTTTGTGTCAGTGTTACCCATACTGTATTTGTTTTTTATATTTTGCACTGGTGATGTTTGAACTCATATGTGACTTTCTAAGTCACCTTAAACTGCGCATGAATATCTTGTTGTGAAGCTGAACGGGCAGTTGAACTTGTGATGACGCGATGTGGTTTTGCTGTGCACTCAGGAAGTTAACAAGAGTGTGAACAGTCCATAACAGGTCTTGAGGTTTTTTTCTGGGGGAGAGGCACTATCTTTAACTTAAAACCCATTGACTATTAAAAAGGGGGAAATTCAACCAGCGGGGTCATCTTACAGTTTTGGGCGTGCGTCACATCAGTTTGACCTCTAAAAGGACCTTTTTGGTCTTTGCCTCTCTTTCCTGAAAATTCTGAAAGAGCTGAGAGTCTTGGCCTCACAGACATATGCTTTTAATGGGTTTTGGTTTTGACAGATTTTGTTCTTATTTTTCCTTGATTTTATCATTTTAATTTCCAAATTTTGATCTGATATTGAACTTAATGCAAAAATTAAAAGTTTCTTGATTTTTTTTACTTCAATAAAAAATAACTTTTGTTGAGTGTTTTGAGTGACCTCTGTCTTTGAAAGTTTAGATATTTGTATTATTCTCAGACAAAGACACCCACTCCCTACAACTTAGGAGGCCCCTTCAAACCATGCAGCATGGCCCCTGGGAGGTAACCAAGGTATCCACATGACAGCATACACTACTGACTGACCATTTAGGGCACATTTCACATCTCACACCATTTATAAGTATCCAACTGAGGAAGGTTTGCAGTTAGTTCTCCTCTTGGAGTCAGGATTTTCCTAAATTCAGGAGTTGGTCTTAGAAAAACATCATTATTAGTTTTTATATTTAAGCTAATGATACCTATTCTTCTTGGTGTAATGAAAAAAATGGATCATAATAAAAGTATATATATATATATATATATATTTATATGTATATATGTATATATATCAGTTTCAATATTAAATATGTCTTGTGCATCTATGTGATCACAGGTTTTGCAAAAGAATTAGCTTTTTTTCCTATTATAAACAGCATCCAAACTTTATTGGAAAAAGGGATTTGTAAATACATTTGTAAAAGAAAACAAAAAGAAACCAATAAAAAACAAACAAGCAGAAAAAGGGCAAGGGGAGTATTGCTGATACACATAGTGGAAATAGTAAACAATGGTGATGGTTCTAGCTAGCATTTAGCACTTGCCTGTTCCTGAGGCCAAAAGTATATGGGATTTTAGCTTTTCCGGATAAATACCTGAAATAAGGTTTGCGATGGACACATTTGATACAAGATTCCAATTTTTAATTTACCAAAACAAAACACATCGGACTTTAACCTGTTTTTAATTGTGACGCTATTGTGTGTTTATAAAGATGGTTGTTAACAAACTGCGAACAAAGTCGACAAAAACTGACCCTGACACATGCATGTCTGATCATTTTTTGAAAAAAAAAAAAAAAAAACACATACACCATTGCTATTGCAAAATGGTATTACATGATCAGGTCATTTGATTAGGAGTAAATTTGTAAACAAGGGGTTTAAAAGAGACGTTTAAGGTTGTAAGTGTGATGCTAAATAAAATGGCCATGTTGTAGTTCAATATCAGCTAAATAATTACTTTTTACACTCACCACTAAGATTTAGCTTAAACATTTGTAAAAGTAAGGTCTGTTTGTAAAGATTTTATGATGAACAAAACATCAAAGTTTCATTCAATTTTGTGAAAATCATCCCATAAGTTTTTAGTTGGGGAACCAGCACATTGCTAGTCTCTATATTACCCTTCAAAAATACATTATTCATACTCCACTAACACTAACTCAACACTGCAAAGCTAAAGCTGCAACACATATCATTCCAATGGAACATAACACCTGTTCACAAGATATAGAACAAAAAAATCTTGTTTGAAACATTTTATTTGCTCAAACTACATTCATTTACACATTACAACACTGATATTCTCTTAACAAGGTCTGAAACATCCAAAGCATTTCCTCAAAAACATATTTGAAAGACAGTGAAGGTTGTGAAAAACTGTGTTTGCAATGATTTAATGTGCAATAGGTCTCCTCATCAACAGCCAGAGGGCCTGTGTGCCGAAGAAACAATTAATACATTTCTTCTTATTTGACATCTTTGGTGTTCCAGTGTGTTGACTTAATTAGACTTAATTAGTATTACACAGAACCTTATTTTTGTCATTTCAGTTAAATCCAAATTTGAGGAAAAGTTCTGATGTATCAGACTACATCCAACAAAATTTCTTAAACATTTACACAATTATTTTGTCACCAAATCCTGACCTTCAGTCACAGTCTTAAGTCTCATGCTTTGCCATTTTTACAATGCCTATAAATCATTTTTATGACATAATTTGGCAAATATATCCTTTAATTTTTTTACAGATATTCAAAAGATAGATGTACACAGAAACAGGCTTCATAGGCTGTTTTCAAGCAACTGACATTTTTCTGTCGTGCTGATGTGAAAAAGGCTGGAGACAGAATTCATTGCCTCTTGTGTAAGCTAGTCTGGTTATTTAAACAGTAGACCAATGGACAGGACAGAATTTACCATCTGTTATGTTAGCTTGCACGTTAATTAAGCTAATCTTAGGACTGCATCATTCAGTCTGATGCCCTGTCCACACTTATTGAAAATGTTCTCTGAACGGACGGCTTTGTTTCAAGAAATGAGTTTGTCCACACAAAACCACTGAAAACACTGTAGGCTAATATATATGCCAGGCCTGTAATTGGCACTGTAACGCTGCTGCAGACATACAGCAAAACCACAGAAGAAGAAATGGAGCATGCACATGCATCATGAGAAATGTTAACAAACTCTGGCGTATACTGTTCCCCATTTTCTTTTGTTGCTCATGGTGGTCATAGAGGAGCAGGAGATTTTGCTGTTAAAGCTATAACAAGCTCAGTCACCGCTGCCCAAGTGCCACACACCATTGTTTCTGTTGTTGTCGGGGTTCATGCATGCTGTTTAAGGCATAGGTGGGGCTACATCATCATTTCTGAAGCTACAGTATCTGTATTGATTGTAAACATGAAAATGCAACGCAACTGTTTTCCAAAAATGTGTTTTCAGGAACCAAAAACACTGGTCTCCGTGTGGACGATTTGATCTAGTAATATTAGACCTGCAAATTTATTGACAGGGTTGTTATTTTAAGTAATTTAGGCTAGCAAGCTACTTAGGTTATCTGAGGCCTGCAAAATTGTGGGTTTAATTTATTATCTATTATGCTAGTTAGCTTGCTAACAAAGCTAATCTTATGCCCCAAAATTTTATTTTATATTTACATTTGCCAGATTTTTAAAATGCTGGGCACTTTAAAGGAAATCCAGTTGAAAAATCAAAAACGTGTCATTGACCACTTTCATGCATTACATTAATATAACGGTTTACACCACCTTTATACACATCTTCACAGCCAGGTACAAAAAACGTCTTCAGTTTTAAACTATAAAATGTCTATGTGCTCTCACTGCGAGGAGGTGAATTTTTTTATATAACGCCTGTTTTCTTTTATGGAGAATTTTTTGAGGACTTCTGGTTTTAGAAATGCAGCGTTGTTATTGGTCAGACAGCCTTAAGTCTCGCCTAACTGACAACTATGCCTCAACTATGAAGGACTGCTGGGATCTGTTATTTTGGTTCCTATCCAAACTTTTGATAAATTAAACACTGACCAAAACGAAATCAAAGTTCTTGGTGGAAATGCAGTAGTAGACATCATTCAGAAAAATCCAACGTCAGCTACATTTTGCTAAATGCCAAATTAGCACTTTCCCTCTATATTTTCTCCAAATCTAAGTGCATATCAAAACCTCTTCTCTTTCACTCTCAGGCACTGACAAACACCAGTCTTGCACTGTAGGCCAGATCTGCAACATAAAGAAGGAAGTTAAGGCCTGTTAGCACCGCCACAGCGATCAGCTTTGACAAATCATTGCTTCTATATCGGTACTCTTGTCAAACTGGAAAATGGGCCAGACGATGGTAGCTGTCAAATACATGATGACTGCCAGAAGCCTGACGACAGACAGGAAGTTGGAGAATGGTATCGGGAGGCACCTGGTGAACTCGCCTACACACAGCACCACCACTGCCATGGAGAGGATGAAGCAGATGCAGTAAACGGCCATGCACCATTTGAGCACTGGGTGGGAGTCATACGTGACCGGGTTGCTCACCAGGATGAAGATGATGCAAGCCACAAATGTCTGGCACACCTTCAGCAATCCTGGAGCTGTAGCCATGTAGCCTGACACCTCTCCTGGCCTGGCTTTGGTTATGCTAACCTCTGCCAGGAAGGCAACTGTCGCCAGGCAGGAGAAGACAGTGGAGGTGATGCGATAGTCCCGAACTCTATCATTACTGTAGGGCCACCGGTTTTCCTTGAGAAAAAAGATTGGGAAGATGACTGATGCAGAGAGGCAGAGGAGGAAGGCAGAACAGGCTACAGTGATGGGGTAATTGGACCAGGACACCAGAGCTCGAGCCTGGAGGCCAAACTGCTCCACCAGCAGGACCAGCAGGACACAGGCGAAGCTGAACGCACAGCAGAAGATGCACCAATCAGCCATGCCTCCGCTGGGAAGGTAGGCCCCATGTGCTGCTACGCTGAAGGCAACACAGGTGAACAGCAGGCCAGCTACACGGACCCATAATAGCTGGGAAGTGGGAATCTCAAGGGAGGGCATGACGGAATATCAGAATCAGTGAAGTGATGAAGGGACTCCTCTTAGGACCACTAGTGTTGATACAAGTCTTTTAGACATTACGTTGGACCTTCTGCTGGCTCACTGTTGATGCTTGTTACATATTCTGCAAGAGACAACAAAGGTAGCAATCAGAAAAGTTAAAAGTTAAGTGGGAGTGACAATTTTGTTGGTTTCAAAGGTCCCATGTAAAATACACTTTCAAGAGTTCCTCTACAATAATATCCTTTCTCTCCTTTTGTTGATTACCTCATACTCAGAAAACATGTGCTTCAACAGTCCATCGTAAAGGTTCCCCTAATGATGTCATAAGGGGACACACCACCCACTCCCTGAACCAGGTGTTCAGCCCACAGCTGGCTGCAGTAGGAGGAGCATGTGTAAGTACGTCTGTGGGGCCACAGTTAATGTTAGAGTGCAAGAAAGGTAAAGCTACATCCACTTCTTGATGGGGCACCCGGCTTGGTCATACTCAGCTCATGATGATTTACACTAAAATAGCCTGTTCAGAGCAGGGTTCAAACAGAGGGGTTTATAAACATAGCAAAATCCATTTGTTCATTCTTTTTATCTTTAATCAGTGGTCCATTATAAATTATACTGCAATTTACTGACCATCATTGTCCTTAGCTGGCTGCTGGCATGAGTTCATTTTTGCCACAAAAACAAAATAATAAGTGAAAGATCTGAGCCGGGATGAAGAAGAAATTGGGTTAATGTTTGATTTCTTGTTTATGAGCTGTAAAAGGGTGAAGTTTCTTTTTGTGATGCTTCCCTTTCTGCTTGTCTCATTGGTTTAATAAAGTATTCTGTTTTCCTGATATCATGGTTGTCAAATGAGATTTGAGGATTAGTGAGGACTAGCAACTGTTTGTCTGGAGGCCACATGCGCCCTGCCTCTACTTAATGTAGCCTGAAGCAAGTTTAAAATTTTACATGTAAAATGAATGAATGGCCTGACAACAGCTGTGGTTAAAGCAATAGAAATGTCAATCTTTTATTTAAGATAGAGCTCCAGTTCTCCTCAATTGTTTCTGTGAAACTCTGTTCTCTGCATTTGTCAAAAAAGAGGAAAATTCAAATATAAATAAAAATGAACACTAATAACCAACAATTGATTTGTAACTTGCATCAAAGATCAGCTGAAATTGGCTGGAACTCACTAGATTAAATATTGCTTACTGTATTTGAATTTAAATGAATATTAATATTAATAATCTGACTTCTTGTAACAGCTGTATAACATATCGCCACTGTCCATCCAGGACCTCGTATCTCCATTTTTATGATCTTATTTTATTCATTTATTTCAAACAGTGTCACCTTCCACATTGGTGCATCAGCCATATAAATTTTAAACCACCTAAAAGCACAAAAGCATTTTTCTTATTTTGGACAAATATACATTTGTAATTAATTGATAAAACATTTTTTACATAATCCGAAAATGAGCAGTTTTGGAGATAAAACGTCTTAGTATGACAGGTACAATATATTTTCCCCTCTAAGTGCCCTTCAAATTGTGAAACATTCGGACAATGGGGATGATGTCACAGTCAAGTGACCCTCGATTAACCAAAGTTTACCATTACTGTTATAGAATAAATTTATTACTGACACCAAGTTAGAGTTGAGGTTTTTTTTAAGGACTAATGATTTCAGACCACTTTTTAGTGACCTGTCTAACACTGACAGGAACTGTACCTCAGTGATGCTGCCTAATCAAGCCATTTTGATAACGCAACTTAACTCTGCATGTAAACATAGCCACAGATGACAGATTCCATAAGATTTGGGTTAATGAGGCAAAACTGTAAGGCGATGGTGACAGCTGGGACATCATGGCTGCTTCTGTAACAAATGATGAGTTTTTCATCCCTGACCAACATGTGTCGAAAGAGTTATGTAAAAAATAAATGATATGTATGTTTATTTAATAAAGGAATAAATTAAATAAAGATAAAACAGAAGTAAGTTTATGTAATAAAGCTTGAGTGTATGTAGGTGTGTGTGTTGGTGTATGTGTTCGATAGTGGTTGATATACAGGAAGTAAAAAAGATGGCAACTTTCAGCCTGACAGGATTGAAAAGCACCTCAGTCTCAATGGAGGAAGTCAGAGTACTGAGTAGAGGAGCCACACCCTGGCGGTTAAAGAGTGACACTGACCTCCTTTAGTGTCCGAACTGTGACAGTGTTCACTTCAATCCCAGAGACCCAGAGAGATACACAAGGCTGTTAGTTTTGAGTTTGACATGACTAAGTTTACTCACAGCAGTGTACAGCAGTGTCTCGTAATCTATTTAGCTGTCAAAGCACTGCAACAAATGTGCTGAAATAATAAGGAACATTTTTGCATATATATGTATATATATCTATATCTATATCTATATGTAAATCTATATTTATATCTATATATATGTACATATATATTTATTTATTTATATATTTATATGTATATATATACACACACACACACACACACATATGTATACATATATATATATATATATATATACATATATATATATAACAGGAAGGTAAAGACACCAAATGAGTCTTACCTATTCTTGGTAAGACTCTAAGTGTTATAGATTAATTGATGATAATGAAAGTTCAAATTAAAATATAAAAATTATCGTTATCTTACATTTTCATGCTATTCATTATTTAAGATATAGAAAAAAAAAAAAAAAAAAAAAATATATATATATATATATATATATATATACATGTGTGTGTGTGAGTGTGTGTGTGTGTATATGTATATATACAGTTCCATGAAAAAGTATTTGCTCCCTTCCTGCTTTCTTATCTTTTTCTATTTTTGTCACACTTAAAGGTTTAGTTCGTTTTTTTGACACCTGGACCTTATTTTTAGGATTAAATACACTCGTAGACTCACCCAGACAATTTTGGTGGAGCTCGGAGCCGTTTTCGAGCAATTTAGATCCATCCGACGGTGTTTTTCTCATGCCATAGTAGGGGACGGGGCCAGAAATCGAAGCCCCTAAATTAGACATTATCTTCATACTTTTTGATATGTCTTCTATTTGTTCATTTATTCACTTATCATATTTTGTGTCTATCTGCTTGCCATGGACTCAGGAGTGAGGCAAGACACGAAAACAAAAAAATGGTGGCATATCCCTTTAAATGGAAAATGTGCAGACAGCTGAACGGGCAGTTGAGCTTGACAAACAGACGTTGTGGTTTTGCTGTGCACTCAGGATGTAACAAGAGTGTGAACACTCCTTAACAGGTTTTGCAGAGGTTTCTTCTGGGGGAGAGGCACCATCTTTAACTTTAAACCCGTTGACTATTAGGAGGGGAAAGATTCAACCAGTTTGACCTCTTAAAGGTCCTTTTGGGTCTTTGCCACTCTTTCCTGAAATTCTGAAAGATCCGAGAGTCTTGGCCTCACAGACATATGCTTTCAATGGGTTTGGGTTTTAATACTTTTTATTCTTATTTTTTCCTTGATTTCATAACTTTATTTAAAAATTTTGATCTGATTTTGAATTTGATGTTTATTTTCAAAGTTTGTTGATTTTTTTTTACTTTTCAATTAAATATTTAAATACAGGAGAGAGTTTTGAGTGAATTTTGTCTTTGATTGTTAGTTGTAAAGTTAGTTAATCTTTCTCAGACAGAGACATCCACTCCCCACAATTTTGGAGGCCTCTTCAGACAATGCAGCATGGCCCTCCAGAGGTAACCAAGGTATCCACACGACAGCATAAACTACTGACTGACTATTTAGGGCACATTTTACATATCACACCACTTACAAGTATCCAAATGAGGAACGTTTGCAGGTAGCTGGAGTCAGGATTTTCCTGATTTCATGAGTTGATCTTAAATAAAATATTAATTAATAAATGGCATATTTAAGATAAAGAGACTTAATAAGTCATATGTACTCGTCTCTGTTATGAAATAATTGATCGTAATACATTAAAATAAAAAAGTTAAATAAAAGTTAAAATAATAGATATTTTTAAAGTTATCTAACATTTAATGGTATCCATTATTTAATATAGAGCACACACACATATGTATAAATAGACAGATAGGTACATGGGCCAGACGTGACCATCGAACAGGCCAGGTGTGTGGATGTATGTACCTTTGAGCTTGAATGTTGGATTTTTTAATGGTTAAATGGTAAATGGACTTGAGCATGTGTAATACTTTTATAGTCTGTTTGACTTCTCAAAGCATCTTTACTCTGCAGGTTACATCTGCCAATTCACATCCATTTACTCTCACATTCACCTTCTGATGGTTCAGAGTTTCTATGCACATTTTCCATCAGTATTAGCTAACACATTCATGCCCTTTCATATGTATTTACATGCCAGAGATGCAGCCGTGGGAGCAACTTGGGGTTAAGTGTCACATCTCCTGGTTACGCTAACCCTTTTATTTCCGCCTCATGTTTCTTGACTTGTCATTTCCTGTTTTATTTTCGTGATTACTTACCTTGTGTTTCTTCTCCAGATCACTCCTTCCTGCCCTCCCTACCTGTGCTCCTCGTTCATCTGCTTCATGTGTTTCACCTGCGTTGATTGTCTGAGTGTGTGCACCTGGTGATCCCTGTCTGTTGGTCCCCTCCTCGTGTATTTAAGTCATTCATTCCCTGTCTTCTGTGCGAGATCATGTTGTTTCCTTGTGTGCATCCTTTCGAGAGTTTTCTTAGTATTTTCTCCTCGTGATTCCTGACCTTCAGCCTGTTTCTCTGCTCCTGATTTTTTTGCCTGCCAATTTTGTACCTTTGCCTGATCACCTTTTGGATTCCTGTGTACCGAACCTTTTTTTTTTTTTTTTATTAAACGGACTGAAACTCACCTTTGTGTCTGAGTCTGCTTTTGGTTCCACCTCTTTACATTAAGTGTCATGCCCAAGGACACATCATGTGACAGACAAAGTTAATGCCGTGCTGCCTGAAAGACTGAAGGTCATGGGCATTCACTGTTCAGCGTATTTGGCCTTGCCAGTTCCAAGCACAGATTTTTACAGATTCTCTGAATCTCATTTAAGTTTCTTGCTATTTTATGTTGAGAAACGTTGTTCTCAAACTGTTGGACTATTTGGTTCCACAGTTGTTCATAAAGTGGGGAATCATGACACTCATCTGTTTCCAGTTCACCTGCTCATCTGTGGAAGGTTACAAACAGGTGGTTTTTCAGCATTTCCTGAACTTTCTCAGTCTTTTGTTGGCCTCTCTCTGCATGATTGGAGCATGTTGTAGGCCTCAAAATGACTGGCTATTAAAAAAAAGTTGATCAGTTTTGTCTTTGGGGTGTATTTAAGTGAATATAGGTCGAAAATGATTCGTAAATCATTTAATTATTTTTTTATTCACATTTAAACAGCATCCCAACTTTGTTGGGAATAAGGATTTTGTAAAAAAAAAAAAAAAAAAAAAACAACCAACAAAAAAACAAGTTTCATGCAGTTTTGTGAATAATCCCATAGCTTTTTAGTTGAGGGTACCAGCACAATGCTAGCTTCCACATTGGCCTACCCCATACCCCACTTCTGCTGAATTTTACACTGCAGAGCTAAAGCTGCAACACGTCATCCCAATGGAACATAACACCTGCTCACAAGATATAAAACAAAATAATCTTGTTTAATTAAACATTTTATTTGCTCAAACTACATTCTTTTACACATTACAACACTGATATTCTCTTAACAAGGTCAGAAACATCCAAAGCATCTCCTCAAAAATATATTTGAAAGACAAAAACGGTTGTGAAAAACTGTGTTTGCAGTGATTTACAGTGCAATCGGTCTCCTCAGCAACAGCTGGAGGGCCTGTGTGCCTAAGAAACAATTAATACATTTCTTCTTATTTGATCTCTTTTTTGTTCCAGTGTGTTGACTTAATTAGACTGAATTAGCATTACACTGAACCTTATTTTTGTCACATCAATTAAATTCACATTTGAGGAAAAGTTCTGACATATCAGACATGTGGACAGAAATGTGCTACGCCCAACAGAATTACTTAAACATTTACACAATTATTTTGTCACCAAATCCTAACCTTCAGTCACAGTCTTAAGTCTCATGCTTTGCCATTTGTACAATGCCTATAAATAATTTTTATGACAAATTTTTTAAAATATTTCCTTTTTTTTGACAGAGATTCAACAGATAGATGTACACAGAAACAGGCTTCATAGGCTGTTTTCA
The DNA here is from genome assembly GCA_037902135.1 of Cetoscarus ocellatus. Lineage (NCBI taxonomy): Eukaryota > Metazoa > Chordata > Actinopteri > Labriformes > Labridae > Cetoscarus > Cetoscarus ocellatus. The sequence goes on from JBAMNC010000826.1 coordinate 73,352, forward strand.
AGCAACAGACATTTCTCTGTCCAGCTGATTTCGAAAAGGCTGGAGACAGAATTCATGAGCTCTTGTGTATGCTAATCTGATGATTTAAACAGAAAACCAATGGGCAGGCCAGAATTAACCATTTGTTATGTTATGCCAGCATGCTAATTAAGCTAATCTTAGGACTGCATCTTTCAGTCTAAAGCCCTGTCCACACTTATTGAAAATGTTCTCTGTACAGACAGCATTGTTTCAAGAAATGAGTTTGTCCACACAAAACCACTGAAAACACTGTAGGCTAATATATATGCCAGGCCTGTAAGTGGCACTGTAATGCTGCTGCAGACATACAGCAAAATCACAGAAGAAATGGAGCATACACATACATCATGAGAAATGTTTACAAACTATGCTGTTCTCCATTTCCTCTTGTTGCTCATGTTGGTTGTAAGAGCAGAAGATTTTGCTAATAAAGCCGTAACAAGCTCAGTGACCTGCAGCACAAACGCTACACACCATTGTTTCTGTTGGTGTCGGGGTTCACGCATGCAGTTTATTAAAGGAGAGGTGGGGCTACAACATCATCATTTCTGAAGCTATCTGTATTCATTGTACACATGAAAATGAAACATCAGTGTTTCCAGATTTATCCACTTTAGAACCCCTTTCCAAAAATGTGTGCTTTCAGCAACCCAAAACACCCTAAATTGGTCTCTGTGTGGACAATTTGATTTAGTAATATTAGACCAGCAAATTTATTGACAAGGTTATTTAAAGTTATTCAGGCTCACAAGCTACTTAGCTTATCCAAGCCTGTAAAATTGTGGGTTTAATTTATAATCTATTACGCTAGTTAGCTTGCTAACAAAGCCAACCTTATGCCCCAAAATTTTATTTCATATTTACATTTGTCATTTTTTTAATGCTGGGAACTTCACAAGGATATCCTGTTAAAAAATCAAAAATGTGTCATTGACCAGTTTCATGCATTACATTTATGTAACGGTTTTCACAACCATCATACATATCTTTACAGCTTGGTACAAATAACAGCTTCAGTCTCAAACTATAGAACATCCATGTGCTCTCACTGTGAGGGGGAGCATTTTTTTATATTGTGCCTATTTTTCTTTTATGGAGGATTTATTGAGGACTTCTGGTTTTGGAAATGCAGCATTGCTATTGGTCAGACAGCCTTAAGTCTCGCCCCAACTCGGCCTTTTTGTGTGTGAGCAGATGGCGCTAAAGTTCTGCAATATGGCAGCGTCCATTAGAGATCATCAAGTGTCACTCCTGTGACTTGGCTTTGTCCCATTCCTTTGCAGTCTGATCCAGCATTTTTTGTTTGTCTTTCACTTTAATTACGTACTGATTAGCTACAAACAATACTTTTGTGTTTCACCATGGCTCTCAAAAAGTAATACTCATACTCATATATAAATACAACTGAAGCTGAAGGGGGTGTTGACTGCAATTAAAAGTAGGATACAGAGTCTTAAATTAGGCAAAACTACATTTTCATCCAAAGCTAACTTACATATAGCATTAAATTGAATGTGCAAGTGAGCAAGGCTTTTTGAAATGACACTGGAACCTGAAATGTATCTCATGAGTTATGTGCTAATCAGTTTTATGTGTATAAATAAGCTAACTAGCCTGATGTGTTAACACTTGCAGCTAACGTCAAGCAGATATCCACACTGCGTCTTAAATTATTCTCTTTTTTTTAATTTGAAAGACTAAATAAAAAAGCCATTGGACTCAAAAGCCATCAAAAGTAACGTGTAGAGCACCATACACAAAGCACTGTGTAGAAAAGCTTCAACCATCCACTCTGTATACTTGCTAAGGCTTTGACTGTACAATCCCTGCTCGGGAGCAGCGGGTTGGCTATGGGTTGATTTACAATGTTCTTAAGGCGGCTATTTAAATTTGTTCAAGCTAAGGGTAGGAAGCTCAAAAGATTTTTCAGTTTCACACTCTGGCCCATCAGGTTGTATAAACATAGAAAGTTAACAGATTATTAGGCAAAAATTTGAAGGAAAATTTGACCATATTTCATGGTAAAACTGTGTATTTGAAGCTTCTGCAAAAGGGAGCCTTACTTTCAAGCACTAGTTAATTAAATGCAAACAGTGATATTTGACCATGCAGGTCATGTCTGGCAAATATTGCATTTGGCTATGGTTAGCAAGCCACCATCTAGGGAGCTTTGTTAACAAACAGGATGGCAAATTAGTCACTTCACATATAAATTCCTTGCTGTGAGGTATACTTCTCTCCTATTGTATTGTATTGTGTGAAAGTAACAAACAATAGTGTTAGCAAGCTGGAAAAACAGTTGGCTAAATATAACACGTTGATTGACTGCCATACAACGGATAAAATGTGGTTGCTAGCAAATACTACAATTGGTTACAAAACTGGTTTGTCAAAAAACATGTAGGAGTCTGTGCTAACAGGTTTATTTACAATAAGCCACATTATAGGCAAGATATGAATTTCTAGCTGGATGATACCTCTGAAACTATGTCTGCCTGCTAACACAGCTAATAATATTAAAATCAATATTATCATCAAACTGTACTTGTGAAAAAATTGCAAAAAAAATGTACACTATTGCCTGTCATGAACAGCATTTAAGTAATGTAAATGTAAAACGAGTTTGTATGCGAGCAAACATTTCCATTGGCTTCAACATACAGCATCTGGGAGTATGCTAACATGTAGATTTGGAATAAACTACAAAAAAAAGACTTCAATAATTAGCAGGCATGTTACACCTCTCCTAAAACACATTGCAAAAAAATAAAATGTTAACTTTCTAGATGTTTCAGCATTTGCTAAGAAAATGTAATGTAATATACAACTGCACAACTATGTTAGCAAACATTACAACAAAGAAGCTGACATGTTAGCAAGAAATTTGGACATGACCACTACAAGGCAGGTTCATTATATGTGTTATGGTGGGAAAGGCATTAAATTCCTAGCTATTACTGCAGACCTGTCCTGTTGTACTTTACAATACTAGCATTTAACATTTATAACTCGGTGGGCTACATGAAAGATAAGACTTGAATTACCTCCTAACAGCTAAAAAGAAGTATACATCTCACCTGTTGTTTTGTGTGAAACTTTCACAAATTAATGTTAGCTTGCTAGCATATCAACAAATATATTAGTAGTTTACATTGTTCGTAATGTAATGTGTTGAGTGATTGTATGAATGCAAAATATGCTGTTTTGCCTTGAAATATGGCTAATGATCTTTTAACATTTTCTCTGCCTTTTGACCTCTTAGTGGTCAGTGATATGGTAAGAAATTTTGATGAAATCTGTCATACTTTCTATGTTCATATCATTTTCTATTTGGAACACAAGAGTTTTACATTTTAACCACACAAGCTTCGAACCCTGAGCCTTTTATCAGAAGATAAAGTCCGCAGTGAGAAAATGGTCAATTAATTGCTGCATTTCCACCAAGCAGTGTGTTTGGCTAAGTACTCTTTAAAACTACTGACCTCATAACCTTGCTTGGTAGACGGCCTTGTGTGTAATTCAGTCCTACTGAACTAGATTTGTAGTAGGATTGCTATGCTTGGTGTCTAACATAAGGGTGCCAAAAAAGGACTGTAGGGATCTGTTATTTTGGTTCCTAACCAAACTTTTGATAAAGTAAACACTGACCAAAACTAAATCAAATTTCTTGGTGGAAATGCAGTAGTAGACATCATTCAGAGAAATCCAACGTCTGCTACATTTTGCTAAATGCCAAATTAGCACTTTCCCTCTATATTTTCGATCTCCAACTCTAAGTGCATATCAAAACCTCTTCTCTTTCACTCTTAGGCACTGACAAACACCAGTCTTGCACTGTAGGCCAGATCTGCAACATAAAGAAGGAAGTTAAGGCCTGTTAGCACCGCCACAGCGATCAGTTTTGACGAATCATTGCTTCTATATCGGTAATCTTTGTCAAACTGGAAAATGGGCCAGACGATGGTAGCTGTCAAATACATGATGACTGCCAGAAGCCCGAAGATGGACAGGAAGTTGGAGAATGGTATCGGGAGGCACCTGGTGAACTCGCCTACACACAGCACCACCACTGCCATGGAGAGGATGAAGCAGATGCAGTAAACGGCCATGCACCATTTGAGCGCTGGGTGGGAGTCATACGTGACCGGGTTGCTCACCAGGATGAAGATGATGCAAGCCACAAATGTCTGGCAAACCTTTAGCAATCCTGGAGCTGTAGCCATGTAGCCCGACACCTCTCCTGGCCTGGCTTTGGTTATGCTAACCTCTGCCAGGAAGGCAACTGTCGCCAGGCAGGAGAAGACAGTGGAGGTGATGCGATAGTCCCGAACTCTATCATTAATGTAGGGCCACCGGTTTTCCTTGAGAAAAAAGATTGGGAAGATGACTGATGCAGAGAGGCAGAGGAGGAAGGCATAACAGGCTACAGTGATGGGGAAATTTGACCAGGACACCAGAGCTCGAGCCTGGAGGCCAAACTGCTCCACTAGCAGGACCAGAAGGACGCAGGCGAAGCTGAACGCCCAGCAGAAGATGCACCAATCAGCCATGCCTCCGCTGGGAAGGTAGGCCCCATGTGCTGCTACGCTGAAGGCAACACAGGTGAACAGCAGGCCAGCTACACGGACCCATAATAGCTGGGAAGTGGGAATCTCAAGGGAGGGCATGACGGAATATCAGAATCAGTGAAGTGATGAAGGGACTCCTCTTAGGACCACTGGTGTTGATACAAGTCTTTTAGACGTTACGTTGGACCTTCTGCTGGCTCACTGTTGATGCTTGTTACATATTCTGCAAGAGACAACAAAGGTAGCAATCAGAAAAGTTAAAAGTTAAGTGGGAGTGACAATTTTGTTGGTTTCAAAGGTTCCATATCACATAAAATACACCTTTAAAGGTGCAGTGTGTAGAATTTGGCATTTGAGCGACATCTATCGGTCAGATTGTAGAATGAGCCCAACCGTAAACAAAACGTCACATCGCTGAGCAACGGAAGCCTGTGAAGACCAAAAGGGATCGTGAACACAGCATCATTTACTAAAGTGACAAGGTTTGTGCCCATTACTTTTATAGATTATTGATCAGTTGTTAGCTGCCGATTGTAGGTTTTGTAAACTTGTAGCAACATAGAGAAACATTAGCGCATTGATGCTAATCAGATCAAGCCTGATGCAGATTCGGCGAAATAAAGTAAAGAAGAGAGAGAGAGAGTGGGTACAATGTAGCGGAAAGCTGGGCCGGACGAATGAGAGGTTTGTGTTATGATTAACGGAGTATTTATTTCTACGCCCACCGATTATGCGCTTTATTTACAATACCAACACAATACGGGAGTTGTGTAGCAGCTTTAACTAGTAACAGAGTAACAACTGTCTCTACATCCACCGCCATCCTCTCTCCTCTTCTTCGCCTGCATTCCAGGTACACCTCAGAACCGGCGGACAGATTCGCGTTTCGTTCTTTTTGTCCCTAAACTCCACCCGTAGACAGCACGACGGATCGTTATGTCAGCCTACATGAACGCGGCCCGCGGTAATGTACGTTTTTTTAAGCTTTTTCTAACTAAATAAAAATAAAACAAACGTTTAATGGGGATGATTGTACTCCTATTTTGACAGACTTTACATACAAATAGAAACATTATATCTGATATTCACCGTTTCTGTTCGGCGAAATGCTGCCATATTCTACACACTGCACCTTTAAGAGCTCTTCTACAATGATATCCTTTTTCTCCTTCTGTTGATTACCTCATACACAGAAAACATGTGCTTCAACAGACCATCATAAATGTTCCCCCAATGACGTCATAAGGGGACACACCACCTCCCCAGACGGTAGAAACTCCTTGAACCAGGTGATTATTCAGCCCACAGCAGGCTGCAGTAGGAGGAGCATGTATAGTTCTGTCTGTGGGGCCACAGTTAACGTTAAAGTGCAAGAAAGGTAAAGCTACATCCACTTCTTGATGGGGGGCGTGGTCATACTAAGCTCATGATGATTTACACTAAAACAGCCTGTTCTGAGCAGGGTTCAAACAGAGGGGTTCATAGGCATGAAAAAATACACTATTTAAGGAATTTATAGGCAAGATGCTTTAAAAACATGCCCTGGCATCACCGTAAACTCGTAAAGGAGTCAAATGAGTAAGGTTTAAATCTGTAACTGATTTTGTACATTAGAATCCTCCACAAGCACACTATTTGATTTGGCCAGACAACGGGACCACACACCTGCTTATTTCTTTTGTGCATGCATTTTTTCTCATTTTTGGGTTAAAAAAAGTTAAAGCTGTTCATTTATTATCTTCAATCAGTGGTCTGTTATAAATTATACTGCAGCACCCTGACCATCATTGTTCTTAGCTGGCTGCTGGCATGAGTTAATTTTTGCTGTAAAAAACAAAATAATATGGGGCAGATCTGGGCCGAAATGAAGGAAAAATTGGGTCTATGTTTGATTTTTTTGTTTGTGCGCTGTAAAAGGGTGAAGTTTCGTTTTGGTTATGCTTCCCTTTCTGCTTGTCTCACTGGTTTAATGAAGTATTCTGCTATTTTGGCATCATAACTGTCAAATGAGATTTGAGGATTAGATGCAGTCCAGCTGGAAGCAGTTAAATTGTCATACTGACAGCACACAATTAAACAAAACTTCAAAAAGCAATAGTATAGAGCAGGAGTGGGCAACTGTTTGCCTGGAGGCCACATGCACCCCTCCTTCTACCCAATGCAGCCCGCAAGCAAATTCAAAAATTTACATGTTAAATTAAAACACTTGAAGAAAACCTGACAAAATCTGCGGTGACAGCAACAGAAATAACTTTTTTTTTTATTCAGAGCTTTTGCTTTTTTCTTTTACTTCTATATTTGTCAAAACAGAAAAAATACAAATCCAAATAAACTTTAATAACCCACAAAAGATTAGTAACTTGCATCAAAAGGTCAGCTGAAATTGGCTGATAACAGTTTGCAGATTTAGGTAAATAAGGACAAATTGTAAGGTGAGATGGTGACAGCTGGGCCATCATGGCTGCTTCTGTAACATATAATGACTTTTTCATCCCTGATGGACGTGTTTTGACTCATAAGAGTTACGCAACGACTAAGGAATGTATGAGGAACCTTGAGCATGTGTGTGTGTGGGGGGGGGTCAAGCTGAGACCAGCTCATGGTTGATAATGGATGATATACACAAATTAAAAAGACGGCAAGTTTCAGCCTGACAGGGTTGGAAAGCACCTCAGTGGAAATGGAGGAAGTCAGATTACTGAGTAGAGGAGCCTCACTCTGGTGGTTAAAGAGGGACACTGACGTCCTCTAGTGTCCAAACTGTGACGGTGTTCACTTCAAATCCAGAGGCCCAACAGGACGCTCAAGGCTGTGAGCTTTGAGTTTGTCATGACTAAGTTTACTCACAGCAGTGTCTCCTAACCTGTTTAGCTGTCAAAGCACCCTCGACAAATGTGCAGAAATAAAAAGGAACATTCTGCGTCCCTCTGCCTGCCAACTTACACACACACAGGCAGCAGTTATTCGACACATACAGAGAGGAAAGTTGCAGGTTCAAGTCCAGCTCCGGCTCTCACAATGTGATGTGTCCTTGGGCAAGACACTCAACTCCAAGTTGCTTCCACTGACGCTTCAGTGGTGTGTGAATGGGCATGAAAGGGTGTGAATGTGTTAGCTGATACTGATGGATAACTGACAAAGAAACTCCAACCATCAGTGAGTGACTGTGAGAGCGAATGGTTGTGAATGGGTAGATTTGACAGGCGGTTTAAAGCTGCTTTGAGTTATCATAGAGAGTAGAAAAGTGATATATAAACTCAGGTCCAACTATCAGTATTTGTGAAAATGTGGGAAACTACCCAGTCTAGCAATGTTAAAAATCCATTTCCTGATAGGGTCTTGGCTGGTCCCAGACCTGTCAGGGACCAGTCAAGACCCTATTAGGGAAAGTAGGAAATTTGAAGTGGCTGCATCTGTAAGACCTCAATTTGAGCCCATAGAGGAAGTGACAACTTCCTGTCTTTTACTGACCAATCAAAGCACCCATTGTTTTCTGTTTTTGATGATAGTGTCAAATCAGGAGCAGCCAAAGGTCAACAACAGCTCAGATCCCAAAAGAATCATAAAGAAATTGAATTATGTTTAAACATATGAGACAAAAACTGCTTCCAAAAGTGGCAGAAATTACTGAATGGAGGAAAATGTCTGGAGGAATAAGTACTAATATGTTATAAGGTTTTATGCTAAGTTTCTTTACATACTTTAATTTTGTTCCTCTAAAAGCCAGGGCTTGATAGAAGCATATAAGACTCATTTATCATTTATCTTTGAGTGATTTCTATAAAGTTCGGTGAGATTTAAATGTATAATATACCAGTCTGATACCTTTACATTCTAAATATTCTGATAGCTCAGTTTGTCCTGAAGAAAATGATTTCTTTAACTTGATTCTTTGTGGAGTTGAGGTTTTCTTGCATTATAACAATAAAAAATCGAGAGCGAAAAATATTGGCCTGGAGCTGCAAAGGTTAAAAGCTTTTATGTTGTGTCTTTATTCATGAGAAATGAGGAAATGGGGTGTTGTCAGAGGAAACGACTAGGCGTGATGCTGATGTTTAAAACAAAAACCTAGCAAATTAAATAAATGAATAGATAAATAATGGTGGTAGACTTTTGGATCCTTTCGGTTCATTTCCATCTCTTGTGTGGAGGAACTTAATTATTGTTTTATAGCATTTTCAAGGGAAGTTGCTGCCTATGTGGACATTTTATAGTTAGAAATTATACTGTTGCAGTCAAGACCAAGTTCACTGTCTGAGTAACAAATGATGCTGTGTAATTCTGTCAAACACTAGGGTGTAATCCAAGAAAACAAAATTTGTATAATACTTATTTGGCATACCAGCCTGTTACTGTGCATAAGTATGTTTTTGAGTACTTCTAGCTTTTGTCCTTAAACAAAAACAGTTCCCTGAAAATAAACAGTTGAATGTTAGAATCCTCTTAAGCGCTACATAACAACTGGATTTTAAGAAGAAATTTCTAACTAATTAATAAATGAGGCCCATTGTTCATGTAATCTGCCAACCAAACATTAACTACAGTACCACTCTTCCTGTACTCTGTAATGAGGCCCACACACAGGAAGCTGCTCTGCAGAGGTAATGACACATCTGCAGAAACACACACCGCATAATGCAATGCCAATGAGTGCTCGTAATCACATTTGTAATCAAAGCTTTGGTGAGGATTACAGAGCAGCACGTTTCAACAAAGTCTACAAAAACAAACAAGAAGGGAGCGAGCTTTGTGCAGGGTTGCCAGATCTGCTGAGAGAAATGGGCAACCAGGTCGGAAGCATATCCAATAGAGGCAACTTGGTTCTTTGGGGTCAACCTGCCCTCTATCCAGGACTTAAGCAGGTCCAAGGTCAGGAAATGCAGACCCCTCAGACCTTGAAATCCTCTGAAAAGGAAGGAGTTCCACATCACTGTACACTAAAACCACCAGACAGAAGAAAAATTCCTTGACAGCAACAATACTCAGATAGGCTGTGGCATTTAAATGATGCTCAGTTGGTACTCATGTTTTTAAAGTGAGCCCCCACACCATCACACCACCACCATCAACAGCTTGGGCCATTGATACAAGGCAGAGTGGATCCATGTTTTTATGGTCATCCCAACCCTTCCATCTGGATGTCGCAGCAAACATTAAGACACATCAGACCAGGCAACAATATTTAATCTTTTATTGTCTAATTTTGGTGAGCCTCAGTGTCAAAGTGGCAGCTGGTGTGGTCTTCTGCTGCTGTAGCCCATCTGCTTCAAGATTTGCAATGTTGTGAGTTCAGATATGGCCTCCTGCGTACCTTGGTTTTAACAAGTAGTTATGTTATGGTTGCCTTTCGATCATAACCAAACCACTCTAGCCGTTCTCTGCCATCAGCCATTTTTGCCATGAGAGCTGAGGCTCAGTGGTAGGTCCCTCTTTTTCTGTCCATTCTCTGTCACCTACAAATGGTTTTAAGTGCAAATCCCATAGATCAGCAGGTCGCCTTGACCATGTCTTCATGCCTAAATGCACTCAGATTGTAAAATATCTGTAAAACTAGATAGCACTCAGAGAGCGCAAACCTCCACCAAGGTAGCTCACATATTGCTGTTACATCTACAAGCCAAAGCTCCATGATAAAGTTACCATCATAACATGATTCATGACCCTGAAAACCCACACCTGGCACTCAGAATCATGTTGATATCATTATTAGTTATATGGTTATTGAGTGACAACAAACGTCTGCTAATGGTAGTTATCAGGATCACCACCAAAATCTAATCATTCTTAAGCTGGGCCATTACCAACATCTCCTGAAAATTTCAGCAAAATCTGTCCAGTATTTTTTGCGAAATCTTGCTAACAAACAAACAAACAAACAGACACAGCCTTCCTCTCTTACATTTTTCAAGGTCCAAGGACTTTCAAGGAGGTTTCAAGGAGGACAAAGGTTTCAGAGGCCCCAGTTTCCATCAAGGGGATCAGTGTGGATATTTTTGAGGAAGTACTTGGGAGTGGACTTGGATGATAAACTGGACCGGGCAAAGAACACAAGGACGGGCCTGAGCCGCCTCTACTTCCTGAAGAGGCTGAAATCTTTTAACATCTGCCGGACGATGCTGAGGATGTTTCATGAATCTGTGGTGGCCAGTGTTGTCCTGTGTGCTGGGGCAGCAGGCTCAGGGTAGAGGACTCCAGCAGACTTAACAAACTGATCCACAGGGCCAGTGACATTGTTGTGGTGCAGCTGAACTCCCTTGCAGCTGTGTCTGAGAGGAGGATGCTGTCTTACTGCAGGACATTTCGGACAACGCCTCACACTCCCTCCTCTACATTATGGCAAAACTCAGGGGTACATTCGGTGCAAGAATTATCCCCGGCCGATGCACTACATAGCACAAGAAGTCATGACTGCCTGTGGCCATCAGACTTTACAACTCAACACTCTAAGTGTAACTCTGTTGAAGCTTTAAAATTTTGCATCTTTTATTTATATTTTCAGTTTTGTTTTTCATTCATCAGTATCAATAAATAAATTGTTATTTCTTAAAATTTTCTGTGCTTGATCATTTCCAACCTTACACTGGTGTTTTACTCTGTTATATCCTGATGTTCTTACTTGTTTATGGTGTAAAAGGCAACTAAAACAACAAATTTTCCTTGTAATCAATCAAGTAATTCTGATTTTGAATTTTGATTTTGATTAATGACACATTCCAGAATTTCCCCTTTGGGGATCAATAAAGGACTATCTTATCTTATTGTATTAAAATACTAAAAATTCAAGTCCCAGAGGCTATAAGAAAATGTAAGCAACTTGTCACTCCGGGTTCACCAAATAATTAACAAAACACAATGTGTGCAGGTGGCTGGATCCACCTCTGCTGTTCTGGAGGTTACCAAAGGGGTGCCTCAAGGTTCAGTTCTGGGGCCCGTTTTATTTACAATCTACATCAACAATCTGTGTAATGTGTTAAATGTTTAGTATCACTTTTATGCAGATGATGCCATTATTTAGTGCTGTTCATCCTTGCTCATTCAGGCTCTTGAGTTTTTACAAGTTGCTTTAAGACTGAAATTTTAAATACAGACAAAACTGCGCTCAAGGTCTCTTCTAATACAAGTAAATTACCAGGGAATATCCCTGTGATGTTCGTCATCTCTCTGTTCCCTGTGTCAGAACTGAACTGGGGAATAGAGCATTCCGTTTTGCTGTCCCTTCAGCATGGAAACCTCGAAAGACCGAGCTGAAACTGATAGATAAACAGCATGGAGACCACTGAGCAGTGTCTGTGTTTTTAAATTGTTTTTTATGTTTAAGGTCCTGTACTTTATTAGCACCTCAATCTAACTTAATTTGTCACCTTGATCCTTGATGTTGGTTTCATGATGTGTGTTGCTGGCCAGGTCACCCTTGTGAAAGAGTAAATGATCTCAATGGGTTTTTATCTGGTTAAATAAATAAATAAATAAAAAGAAACAAAGTGGTAGGGTGGTGCAGCAGGTAGTGCATGTGTCTCACAGCAAGAAGGTTGTTGGTTCAACCTCTGTGTCGAGTAAGGCTTTCTGTGTAGAGTTTGCATGTCCTCCATGTGCGTGCGTGTGTTCTCTCTGGCTCTCTGGCATCCTTCCACATACCAACAACATGCTAATTAGGTTAACTGGTGACTTCAAATTGCCCTTTAGTAAATATGTGAGTGAATGCTTGTCTCTCTCTATGTGGCCCTGCAATTGGCTCGCAACCAGTTCTGGGTGTACCCCACCTATCGCCCAATGCCAGCTGGGATAGGCTCCAGCCTTGACCCCGAAAGGCACAAGCAGAAAAGATAATGGATGGATATAATTTGAAACAAGGCCAAAGTCGCTTGTGAAAAAAAACATGGCAACCCCAGCTTTAGCCCATTACTTTTAAGTTTCCAGTGAAATCTGTTTATGATCCCACACAACCATGTTACAGCAGCCTCAGTGAGAGATGAGAGATGTTGCTTTGAGGTGAGTGTGGCCTGAAGTCATGCTGCTGACAGGAAACCAGACCTCCGTTTGCTTTCTTTGGTATGACTGTGAGCATACCGCGCATGCCAGGGTTTGCTCTTAATATCAACAAACCTGAATCACTGTAGGAGCTTTAAAGCTGATTGTGAAGGAAACATGCACTCCTTAAGTTTTTGTACACATCCTCATTTGAGAGAAACAGACATATAAACTGGCGTGTTTCAGCAAAAAGAAGAAGAAACTTTACTTTAAACGAATATAATCTATAAAAGCAAGCATTGCAGCAGGCGTATGGTAAGAGATGAGGAGCTTTTCCGTCTCAAATAGCGGACATACCGCGCCCTGCCATTGTAATCACCACTCCAGCTCTTCTAAATATGGACTAAAACAAGACGGACGATTGCAGCCAAACATCACACAAACTCTAAAAGGATCTATCTATGTTTCAAGACATATCTTACCAATCCATGCGCCCAGGGTCGTTTTTTATCCTCTTCCTCAAAAGCGTAAAGTTCCCTTCCCACCGTGCGCACTTGGAGGCGCATCTACTGCTCTCCTCCACCAATACCTCACAGCAGCACAGAAGATCCCACGCCCCGCTCTGGCCATATTTGGTTATGTGTTATAACCATCTCCAGGCCTCAGCAGGGTTAGTGCAATTCCTCTTCTCAAGTGGTTCAGATTGCGTCAGAGTAAGAAAAAAACGGCCTATGTGCGTCTGTGTCATATCTGCTTCACTCTGGGAAACTGTCTGCTGATAGGAGTGGACCATATTCACCCTCGGTGAGATACGGTCCCCAAAAGAAGGAAGAGCAGTTATTGTACTCACTTATTTTCATACATATAACATATAATTTTACCCTTTTGACATGAATAAAGTTTCATGTTTCATTCTTGTTGGGCTGCTTAATTGTAGCAGAAAATATTAATTTTGTGAAGTTTGCATGTTCTATGTGGTGACAATTTCTAATAAATAATGAGATAATGCAAAAACAATCAAGAAATAAGAGTTGAGACCAAACTTATCTTTATGTGTGTCTATTTGAAGAGAAGCAGAAAGGTATGAGGATCAAGCTCTTTAGAGGAAGGATCAGATTAGTTCACAAAAAAGTGCATCTACACGGTCTGATCAAGTTTCTGCATCTGCTTCACACCACATAGGATCATACAGCCAAGGCCTTCAGACATTGTTGTGGGGGGAAAAGAACATCCTGTCTGCCTGTCCATCCATCCGTCCATTATCTACACCTTCTATCCTGCTATGGAGGGAGGGGGGTGCTGGAGTTTATCCCAGGTCACAGGGCGAAAGGAAGGGTACACGCTGAACCTATCACCAGACAATCACAGGGCCACATAGAGATACAGCCAACCATTCACACTCACCTCGCATGCAAGCTCCACACAGAAAGGCCCTGAGCGACGCAGGATTTGGACCAGCAACCTCATTACTGCCCAACTGTTTTGCCCACTGTCTGTCTAGATTAGAGGAAACAAAGACTAAGGCACAGCTACGGAGTGCAGCTGCACATGAAATGAAATTCATTTAATTAAATAAATTAGGCTATTACTTGATTCACAACAGAATCCACACATATAAAGGCCATCAATTATTCTAAAATAGGTAATAGATAAATGCAATGAGAAGGGAAATCAACATCAAATAAATAATAATAATATTCATATATTTCTAACAACCTGAATTTAATACTATAAATCATGTAAGGACAAATTTTTCATCACATTCTGCCCATATTTATTTACACTTTGTTAAAAATATCACTGTAATTCCACAATAGATTACTGGCTAATGGAAGTGTTTTTTTTCCCAGTGTGTTCACAGTAACATTGTTTTAAATTAAATAATGGACACCATTAAAATGTTACATTACAAAAATATATATATATATATATTTTTATGTGAACTTTTATTATGATTAATTAATTCATAACACCAAGGAGTTACAGAAAATTACCTGACTTTACAGCTATCTATATTTCCAAAGACAAAGTTCACCCCAAACTCTACAAAAGTTAATTGTTTTTATTGAAGTCAAAAAGTCAACAAATTTTGAAGATTAACATCAAATTCAAAATCATGTCAAAATTTTTATAATGAATGATAAAATCAAGGATAAAATAAGAAAAAAAATATAATAACCAAAACCAAAATGAAATCATATATCTGTGAGGCCAAGACTCGAAGATCTTTCAGAATTTTCAGGAAAGAGACGTAAAGACCTAAAAGGCCCTTTTAGAGGTCAAACTGACACGAGGTGTGCCCAAAACTGTAAGAGGCCCTGCTGGTTGAATTTTCCCCCCTTCTAATAGTCAACGGGTTTAAAGTTAAAGATGGTGTCTCTCTCCCAGAAGAAACCTCTGCAAGACCTGTTAAGGAGTGTTCACACTCTTGTTAACATACTGAGTACACAGAAAATCACAACATCTGTCATCACACATTAGACTGCCCGTTCAGCTGTTTGCACACTTTCCATTAAACAAGTGCTTAACAACAAGACATTAATCACAGCTTAAGGTCTCTCAGAGGGTCACATATGAGTTCAAATATCACTGGTACAAAAGATAATAAACAAATTGTTAAAGGTTTTGTTCTGTTTGGAAGAAGGCACAAGTCCAGATTAGATCGGTTAGCCAACCATTTATTGAAAATATGTGAAACAATACAAAAGTTAGTCAAAATCACACAGCTGAGCGCTCAGCTCTGCACCTCCAGACAAAGTGTGCAGCCTCCTCTCCAAAAACAAAAAACTATTCTGCATGGTGTAACATAACACTTTATACACAGCAAATGGCTGGGACAGTTCTAGTTTACCTTACAACAGAATATTTTGACATTTGAAGTATGATGGATCTCACGGTTATTTTCCTTACCCAGGTCGGTTCGACCTGAACCAAATGTTTGCCTTTAATATTAACTGCAGGTGTGAGTATGCACTCATTAGGGAGTCAAAGCTTTGCGAGGTTGTTTTCCTTTCAACACATTCTCAAACATCCAAATAAAAGAACCAAAGTAAAACACAAGATCTTATACACTTCAGGCTTAGGAGGTGACATCATAGGAAATGTTGAAATCAAACCTCGTGACTGATTTCATAAGATATGTCTGCCATGCCATCACAGTACAGGGGGTTAACAGTAGGTACTTTCATTCAGCTAAGTCAGCGTAATAAAAAGGAACTTAAAATATCAGACAGGAAACAAGAGCACAGTTCATGTTGTATAATGTAACTTTCTTAGCTGTAGCAGTAAAAACATGAAATCATTAAATCAGTGTTAGCATAAATTGATATTTATGGATAAATGTTAGCATTAACTCGTAAATAATCGAGAAAAATCCATACCAATGAATGTGAATGTATATATTCATATTCTGATTCAAACTCTTTATATCTGCACTGCACAGACCTTAATTTTTTATTTACCATCTACTCTTCACTGCAAGTTCTGCTTTACTTGCTCAAAAGCCAGGATCAATAATTAAAAGTAATTTATGAACATACAATCATTTTAATCATTATTTTAATACTATAAATCAGCTTTTAAGCATCTTGGTCCAATTTGAAATTACTGAGTAGGCCTACTGTTGTTAAACAGTTTGAATGAAAAAATATTTTTTTCAGATCTTGAATTACATTTTAACACACTCCCTAATGAATCAAATTTACTGCTTCATTTTAGAGGCTGAACTTTGACTGTGTTAGTCTATCAGACACTTTTCGATTGTTTTTAAAAGACTGTCGGCTCCTTCAGTGACCTCCTTTGCTGCCTTTTTCATCGCTTCCAGAGAAGTTTCTGCATCCACGGCTGCATAATATCCTGTAAAACCTCCTGCTGCTCCTCCCACAATAGCAGGCACCGCCATGGCTCCAACTGCTATTTTTGCTGCTCCTCCTGCTGCTGCTGCTGCTCCTCTTCCAGCTGCTGCTGCTGCTGCTGCTGCTGCTGCTGCACCTCTTCCAGCTGCTGCAACTGCGGCTGCTCCTGCTGTGGCTGCTCCTGCTGTGGCTGCTGCTGCTCCTCCTGCTATGTTTTGTACTTCAGCTATTGCATCTGTAAGTGCCTTCACTGTCACTGCAGCAGTTTTCCAAATTTTCAATAATTTCACGACTGCTTTAACCATTATCTTCACGCCCAGCAGAGCTCCCAACAGCACACCAGTTGATGTGCCTGCAAACAAGATCAAAAGCTTCATAAAAACATTGTGCTTTGCTCTCTCTTCAATCTCTTTATCTGTCATGTTTTCTGCAGATGATCTGATGCGCTTTCCCTCTTCTTGTATTTCCTCCCTGACTTTTTGAAGCATCTCATTGCTGAAGTAGCCGCCTTTGTTCTTCTTGATCATCTTATCTACTGACTTCAGCAGCTGCTCCACCTGGAACTTGTTGCTCCTGTACTTGTCTGTTGAATTTTCTTTGTTCCAGTATTTGTTATCGACCACATGACAGCTGCCAGAAAACTTCTTCATCAGACTCTGATTCTTGCGAAGAAAATCTTTAATTTTCTGTCCCTCCTGGAGCTGATCACCATGAGTGAAGACAACTGTTGCATATTTGCTGATGTCCTCACCGAAGTATTCTTCTGCTTTTTTGATGATACTCTCCTCTTGCTCTGAGATTTTTTCCACTTTCAGCAGAATAAGAAAGGCATGAGGCCCAGGAGCACACTCAACGATACACCTCAGGATCTCAGCCTTCAAATCTTCCTCAGACATGTTGGTGTCAAAGAACCCGGGGGTGTCGATCAAAGTGATGCTTCTTCCATGGACAGATCTGGTTTCTGCTTTACATGTACTTGTTCCAGACTCTGAGGTATGATTTACCATGAACACGTCTTCTCCAAATATGGTGTTGGCCAGGCTGCTTTTCCCAGATCCAGTTTTTCCCAAGAACACGATTCTTTTGGTTGATGCTGAAAACGAATCATGTTGCATCATTAATTGTTGACTTAATTACCTTAACTTTTTAGTACAAATAAAACCAGAACCACGTCCTGGAGGTTCAACACTGCCTGAGAGAAGCAGTGCAGTGGGTCATGTGGCCTCAGACCTTAAACCTTACAGTTTACTATCCTAGTTTCCAACCTTAAAGTTCGAAATATTACATTGAATTAACAGTTTCAGAATCTGAACTTACCCTCCATGTTGTAAGGAGTTGAAGGTCATTTTTATGCATAAAACTGTGCTCTTGTTCAAATCAAGAGGTGGAAATTAACCAACAAAAGGTGTTGCCACAGTTCAATGGTATTCACGAGCCAGGTTCAAAGCTCCTCAATGTGACAAACACGGCCAAAAATGATGGAATACTGATTTTATGTGAGAAGAAAATATTGCACAAGAAAATATGCTGCTTAAACTATCAGTTAAATGCTTTGTAAACTGATCTTGCAACTCTGTAAGTGTAAAAATGCAGAACAACAAGTACAAAAGTAAAACAGCTAGTTTCCAGGACACTGAGGCCATATTCAGTGACTTGAACTGATACCTTAGCTCCCAGCATAAAGTCACTCAGATGATAATTATTTCATTTCAGTGTGCATGCAGAAGCTTCAGATGTCTTTTAACAAAGTTCCTAAATTCCATTATAATTAACTTTACTTACTGGCCATGTTTGAAGAAGAAAGTCGTTGAAGAGTTTTTCAGAAATGTTCGTCGACGCCTATATCAAACAAGGAGACCACTTTTCTGTCGTGATGTGCGGATTGATACTGAAATATCAATAACTTTGACGCCAGAGTTTTATGTTCTTGAATCCATTCTCATATAACAAAATTGCTATTTTAATAATTTGGGGCAAATGTGTGGTTTTCTATAAACCACACATTTGTGGAAAGCATCGATACTAGCGCGATCTCGTCAAAATGCTTCCAAGTTGGAAGGAACTACTTAATCTTCCGCCTGTCATACTCACATGCGTAATACGACTCAAAGTCACAGGCTCGCAGCGCTGTCCACTTCCCACTCACCCAGTTCAACTGACAGTAATGGTCAAGAGTGAAAACAGTCATGTGTGGAGCTTTTTTAGCTCCACAAACAGCAACGACGGTGTGATATGTGTGTGGGAAGACGGTGAGGTATTGTGGGAACACCACAAACCTCATTTAACATCTGAGAATTAACCATAAAACAGAATATGATGATGATGTGTGGCGTGCACGGACAGACTGGGCAGGGGCGAAAAGAAACAAAGGGCACATACAGCGCGTTCTCGCCACTGAAGAGGGCACAGAGTTTCTTGTGTTTTCGAGGGCACTTTAGACGCCCACCCCCCCGCACGCCATGGGAGTTCATAAGACTACGGAATCATATTATGTTCGAATGTAGCCTACATTATGGTTATTAAATAAGCAAAAAATAAATAACACAATAAATATCTGCAAGAGTTCAGCTTGTGTGTCCCTGAAATCTCCTTGTCCCTGAGATCAGCTCACATCAATGCCAAGA
The DNA here is from genome assembly GCA_037902135.1 of Cetoscarus ocellatus. NCBI lineage: Eukaryota > Metazoa > Chordata > Actinopteri > Labriformes > Labridae > Cetoscarus > Cetoscarus ocellatus. Next base: position 92,387 of record JBAMNC010000826.1, read on the forward strand.
TTTAATCAGGTAAGTCTGCCTTTAGATGAAAACATTTAAAGTGGATTAGCCTTCATATTCTTTAGGCATTATTAAAATGTACAGAATATTTACAATAAAACAGTCATTGTGGACTTTAAAAATATAAATACAACTTAAAAACATTTCATAAAATAAGATAGATCATTACATTGTATCTATAAAACAATTATCAGTTGCATTATCATTTTCAGTCAGTCTCATTTGTTACAACTGTTGGTTAAGTGTTAGTAGAAACACACTTATGCTATTATTGTGGCATTTATTTATTAAATTGTGAATTTCACTGACAATTTCAAATCGAGTCATACAGCTTTTTATATAAAAATGCAAGAGTATGAAAATGAAATTTTGTCTTAGTGAATGCTGTTTTGAAAGTCTGCATACAGCTGAATCTAAAGATAAAACATTCAGTGTATCACCTTTTGCCTTTTGTATTATATGTTTGTAAATGATAGTTACATCAGGACAAAGTATCAGTATCCAATACGGCGATACAAGCCTGAATTTCACTTGGTATCGGATCAAAGGAAATCAGTGGTATCGCCCATCACTAGTAGGAAGATGTTACTTTCTCTAAGGGTCAAAAGTGAGGTCTAATAGGTTAATATCGTTACTAAGGGTTTCACCAAGGAAATGAGATTAAAAATATCACCACATGAGATGAGACGGTAAGCAGTGGATCATTAGTGATTTGTTAATTAGCCTATAAAAAGTTTAGGAACATGTCTATATGAACCTTCGCTGTGAATTATTTGTTTTTTATAGGGAGCTGTAAAAACTCACTTTCAGCAAGAATTGTCTTCAATATTCAAATAAATTACTAAGAAAATATGACTTTCCGCACCCTGAAAACTGTTATTTGTGCCTGATAAATTCCATAAGAAATGTTGGTGCAGTGTTTTAATAAACGAAGTTTATCAGATATCAGAGACAGATGATGTGATTCATGTTTTGGGTGCGTTCAAATAGTCCTTTTTTGGTAAGGCACCTTCCTTACTGAAGAAATGACCTGGAGGCATTTCAGCATCGGCCATGATAAGGGCTGTTCGAATTCTCCAAAAGCTAAGGAAAGGAAGGTCGTTGCTTCCTTTATTATCTCCTTTAGCTTAGGAAACACTGGACCGTCCTTTACGAAAGGAAAGGAGAAAGGAGCGCCCCATAATGCCTTGCAGCAGGTGACGTACATAAAAACGGCACCCATCGAACTAACAAAGGAGAAAGGACGAGTTTTGTAGGACTATGAAGATATGTATATAGTACCGTGTAAAGGTTTTTGACAGATAGAGAAAAAGATATGCTTCAAAGTCAGTGCTTTCAAAAATATAATCTTTAGTCCATTTCTTTTTGAATCATTTTTAAAATGGTGGACGGATAAACATGTTATAATTTATGATGCATTTAATTTTTAAAGCATTTATTCTTTCTCCATAACCGCCTACAATGTTGATGAATATTAAATATACAACTGTGGTCCTTGTTTCCTATATTAATATTATTTATTAATTACCACATTTCCATCTATCTTAATTTATGAAGTAAATCATGCCAAGACAGAACAATGGGGTCTATAATAACATTTATTTAAAAAAAAAAACAATCAATAAAAGAAGGACAAATAAGGCATTTTACAATACTTCAAATATAAAACAACGTTAAACAACATTCATAATGATATATGTGAATGAAACAGAGAGAATAGTGCTTCTGAAACAGGTATTATCAGACTTCAGGTTTTCAGTGTCCGTCAAAGATGTCAGCATTTATGGATCCTCTCACCTAACCTCACAGCTGTGAGCAGAAAACACACACTGCATGACCAAAGAACAAGACCCCAGTCACAGGTAAACCCTCTGATCAAGGATTGTTAGTGTTAAAGGTCAAGCCCCCACAAAAAAAAGCTGTGAAGTAAAGCAGATGACAAAGACGCTTCTTGTAGTTCATTTTCGGAACATTGCAGTTCAAGAAATCTTGTTAAAAAAATTTGACACCAAAGTGAAAGTGCAGTCAAATTCCTCTTTTACTGCAGTTCTCCTTTCATTTCCTCTTATTCTCTCCTTTTCCTGACTCTGTGACGTTTTCCATCGGGTTAAGGTAAAGTGGATAGGAAAGGACTTAGGAAGGACTTTTCAAATGCACCCTTTGTCTCTTATTCTGTGTGTAATGGAGACACCAAGGGTCAATTGCCCACCTCTCTCTCTCTCTCTCTGTCTCTTTCCCTCCCCTTTATACATATTTAATGCTCAGGCAAAATCAACTAAAACTCTTTTTTTCAGGAAAAAAAAAAAAGGGTGGCAACTTTTTAATAAAAATGGGAAACATTAAGTTTTGATTCACAATGTAGGAGACAATCCATCGGGTATTTTCTGCCAAAGAAATTGTTATGACATTTTTGGGTCCAAAATTATATTTGCTGAGGTCTTAAAAAGTATTAATTTGACTTTTAAAATTGTGTAAGAACCCTGTTACAGTCAAGACATCCTTCACCCTCCTCACCTTATCTCTCAAGCACTGACATATGCAAGCCAGGCACTGTAGGCCAGATCAGCAGCATAAAGGAGGAAATTAAGGGCAGTTAGCACAGTCACTGCGATCACCTGTAATGATGCAAAGCCTCTGGCCTGGTAATGCTTGTCAAACAGGAAAACAGGCCAAAAGACTGTAGCTGTTGTGTACATGAAAACCGCCAGGAGCTTGAAGACCCACAGGAACTTGGAGAAATATGTCGAGAGGCAGTCGATGCTCTCTAACAAAGTCAGCACCACGACAGTCATGGAGAGGATAAAGCAGGTGCAGTAAACAGCCATGCACCACTGGAGCGCAGGGTGGTAATTGTACAGGATAGGGTTGCTCACTATGACTATGATATTAATTGAAACAGAGGTCTGGCACACCTTCAACAAGCCTGGAACTGTAGCCATGTAACCTGGCGTTTCTCCTTGCCTGGCTTTGGTCAGGAAAACCTCCCTTAGGTAGGTGACTGTTGCCAGGCAGGAGAAGACTGTGGAGGTGATGCGATAGTCATAAACCCTGACATAGAACCTCAGCCGGTGATCAAGGAAAAACACTGGGAAGATGACAGAGGCAGAAAGACAGAGGAGACAGGCATAGCAGGAGACAGTGATGGGGAAATTTGTCCAGGACACAGGGGCTCGAGTCTGGAGGCCCAGCAGCTCGACAAGCAGAACCAGCAGGGTGCAGGCGAAGCTGAAAGCCCAGCAGAAGATGCACCAATCAGCCATGCCTCCATGAGGCAGATAGGCGCCATTTGCTGCTACACTGAAGGCGACGCAGGTGAACAGCAGGGCAGCTACTCGCACCCACACCAGGTCAGTGCTGGACAACCCAATCTGGGGCATGATGAGATATCAAAATCTGTGAGGTGATGAAAGGGGCCCGTCTTTGGACTTCCTGGCTCTTCTGATGGCTTTTGTAGGCCCCTCTGTTGACGCTTGGTAAAATCTGCAAAAGGTAAAAGAAACAGATCATGAGAATTCTCCATCTTTGGGCTCAAAATGAAGGAGTCTGAACAGGCCTGCTCACAGTTATTTTTCTGATTCTTAGCACCAGCACCCCGGGCTAACATTACCCGTCCATTATTAATTTCTCTTTTTACCGAAGAGTTTTAAAGAAAGAGGATGACAGGAAATCCCAAAATCAAAACTGGTTGTTCACACATGAAATGAATGCCCCCAAACCTCTGCCTTCAGCATGTTGCCAATTTAAACAATAGAAATACATAGATATAGACAAACATACACATAAATACACAACTAAGTATCCACACAATTAGATGTACACAGAAAATAGCAAATAGCAAAAACATCGCCTTTCGTGACTTAGCTCTTATCAGCTTTAAGAATTTATTAGCAACTTCTTGTTGGGGTCAAATGAGCTCACTTGCTCTGGGTCTTCACTGACTCTCTGGTGAAGTAATTATGGTCACAGGTTAAAAGTTAAGATCATAAGGTCTAATTTTCATCCTCTGCTTGTGAAAGCATTTTCTCAAACCTTTTGATAACTACCTCTTGCGCTTTGTACAAATGTCTTCCTCTATTACAGGATCAGCTGGTACAATTTTGGAGGACCAAGGTCTCGTACGTCAAGCCCCATATCCATCCCTTGTTTGTGAATGTTGTATCTCAAAGGGACTTCAACGGATTTTCTATCAACTTTGCACAAATTTCCTCTCTAAGTCAAGAATTATATGATTTAATTTGGGGTTTAAAGATGAAGTTCTTGGCCTCATGTTCATCCCTTGTTTAAAAGACACCCTTCAGGCTGTAATGCTGCCAAAATGTACAAATGTACCATAGTGGTTTACCTTATCATCACTGAATGTCTACTTTTATAGATCAAAACAATAATTTGTTCAATAAAAAATGTTGTTTATATTTCTTCTAATCTGTTTTTAACACAAATAGACTTTCACCAATAAAGCAACAGGTCCATTGTTGAGTTGACATAGACTATTAACCACTGATTATGTTGGATCAAAAATATCCATCCATCATCTACACTGCTTATCCCTTTCAAGGCTGCGGTTGGATGGGGTCTATCCCAGCTGACATCGGGCAACATCGGACCACACAGAGAGATAGACAAGCATTCACGCTCACACCCAAACCTAAAGTCAATTCACTCAACTCACGCAAAGTTCACTCATTTTTCCTGCTTCTAACATCAACTTTAAGGGCAAAATGTTCACTTACAGTCTAATATATCCCACCCTCTAACAGGTGCCATGATGAAGAGATAATCACTTCAACTGTCAGTGTTCAGAATGTTATACTTGATCAGTGTAAATACTCGTCTCCTTTCATTTTTACTCCTTTGGGAAGATATCAGTCTTCCCCTTATTGTTCCCCACAATCCCTCTAGCATTGTAATTATTCTCATGAGAATTTTTCAGGCATATTCTTTCCAGCATTTTGACTGTGTTGTCTTTCTTTTAAATTCTTTTTCACAATCTTTCTCTGGGATTGTCATTGCTATTTAAATTTTCCATTTCTCTTCGTTATTGTCTTTATTTATCTTCATTTCTTGAAAAAAGTTTAAGCAGTTTTGAAATGTACCCATTTTACTATCCATATTTTTACCCATGAACTCCAAAATCCAATATTTTGCATCCCTAAGTGTTTGTACGCGTTTTAGTTCTCACCAAATATGAAATCCAAAGAAGGAAAAATGACGGCATCCTCTTCAGAGTTCCTCTTTAATAAATGAGGCCTATGGTTCATGAAATCTGCAAACGCAGAGCTTGACATTAGCTAACTCCATTAGCCACAATGACATGCTTCCTGTACTCTGTAATGACCCACAAACAGGAAGTCTCTCTACAGAGGTAATGAAACATTAGCAGAAATCAAATCAAATGTGCGTCTTTAATCACATTTGAAATCAAAGATTGAGCACGGAGTCTCTAACGGAGCTCTTTCTTTTCAAAAAAATAGAATGATTGAAATAATGAACAAGGTGTTAGCAACATTTAATTTCTAACCCTTTAAGTTTCTGATAAAATCTTTCTAAATCTTAGACTTTAAAAAGAAAGAAAGAGATGTGTCATGATTTAAACAAACATTTGTTGCCCTTCCTATTCAAAACATGGTTGAAATGGTTGTCACTGAGTGAAGCTTCAAGGGTAAAGTTGATTATGTTAGCATGAAATGAGGATTTGGACCACAAAAACCTCCTGACACTAAAACAACCGAACCCCCCTCTCTCACTTTATAAAAAGATAAAAACAGTGGATCACATCTACTAACTTTCATACACGCTCAGAGGAAATATCCAAGTTTGAAGATGGATCTTACCGATTTCTGCACTCAGAGCTGTCTTTTATATTCCTCCTGTAGCACATAAAGTTCTTGAATCACTGTGCACACATACATCCACTGCTCTCCTCCACAGATACCTAGAGGACCATCTGTGGATGTTTATGAAGTCAGTTCCTCTCATCAAGAGTTAGTTCAGCATCATTAGGGTGAAAGAGCATGGCCCGCCCATGTGTCTGTATCAAATCTCTCTCTGTCTCTAGGCACTGGGCGATGCTACAGTCTGTTTCTCCAAACATCTTAGAGAACTTACCGCAGATCTAGTGTGGATGCAGACTGGCTTGGATCCTACTCTCTTGCTAAAATCTGTTTGGTATAGTTGGATAATTGTACTCGTGATAATCCCACAAATTCAAGAAAGCTAAGAAATGTTAATGGATCTGTAAATTTTCTTCTGTTTGCATTTTACTGTATATTTCACACCTGCCTAACAATTTTGCACTGTAAACAATGACGAAATTGTGTTTCACTGGATTAGTGTATCAGTACTTTTAGCATTCCAATAACAGTAAAAGGTATCAGATAGGAAAATTATGAAAAACACACACCTATTGACTGTTTCAATTAGTAAGTATATCTAAATCTGTATTATTTTATAGTATGTTTTCACACCTGCCCAATACTTTTGCATTGTGAGCAATGAAAAAACTATGTTTCTCTTGAATGGTGTATCAGACATGTAGCAATACAACAAGAGCAAAATCTATCAGATGGGGCCCCATTAGGGAGGTCTCCTATTATCCATGCAAATTTGCAAATTTTCCACCTGTGCTATACTATAAAGTTTTTCAGAATCTGGAGCAGCAGTAGCACTGAAGATTAAATATATTCTGAGTTTTACTTCAAGATGTTTACCTCCACCAAGGAGGTTATGTTTTAGCTGGAGTTAGTTAGTTAGTTGGTTTGTTTGTTTGTCATTTTGTGAACAGGATAAGTTAAAATTTTCTGTATGGATTTTGATGTAACTTATAGAAAACAGGGCGGCACGGTGGCGCAGCAGGTAGTGCATATGCCTCACAGCAAAACCTTTCTGTGTGAAGTTTGCATGTTCTTCCCGTGCATGCGTGGGTTCTCTCTGGGCACTCTGGCTTCCTCCCACAGACCAAAAACATGCTCGTTAGGTTAATTGATCACTCTAAATTGACCTTAGGTATGACTGTGAGCGTGAATGGTTGTCTGTCTCTCTATATTGCCCTGCAATCGACTGGCGACCGGTTCAGGGTGTACCCTGCCTCTCGCCTAATGACAGCTGGGATAGGCTCCAGCCCCCCCGCAACCCTGAAAGGGATAGTCTTTATAGAAAATGAATGAATGAATGAATTAAAGAAACATTAGTCAGTCATCTATTAGTATGTAGACATTTTTAATCCATGGTGCAAAATTTATACATGGCTAAGCTACTGCCCCATATTCTGACATACTTCAGCACAACAGTAGTGCAAAATTTGTAAATTTTGCATGGACAGTAGGAGACCTCCCTACTGAGGCCCCATCTGATAGATTTTACTGTTGTTGTACTGCTACATATTTGATACTCTAGGCTATTCAAGGATAACATAGTTTAGTCACTGTTGCAATGCAAAAGTATTAGGCAGTTGTCAAAACATACTGTAAAATATAACATGCTTAGATATATACTCACTAATTGAAACAGTCAGTAGGTGTGTTTTTTCATAACATTTTTGCGAGAAGGTTGCTGGATCAGCTCCACCAGTCGGACAGGGTCTTTCTGTGAGGGGCTTGCATTTTCTCCCTGTGCATGCATGGTTTTTTTCCTTGTATTCGTCCTCCCACAGACCAAAAACATGCCTGTTAGGATAAGTGGTGACTCAAATTACTCTAAGGTATGTGCAATTCTGTAAGGGAAGCAGTATAGATAAACAAAAAATGGATTAAGAATTGCTATATCTGAGAAAGTCATGGTCCCTCCTGTCACGTCAGGGTCTTTTAGGCCCTACTTTGTGCTCTGGAGCTGCAGCTGGATGCTCGGACTCTGCTCTTTGCCCTGCAGACCCGCGGTTCACCCGGACGAGGGCGCTGCTGTGCTCTGTTTATCGGGAACATGGTGGTGGATCAGCAGCCAGTGAACGCATCAGGACAACAACACAGCAAAGGGAATTATTTCAAGAACTGGAATTTCAAAAGACAATAAATTAATTCAACGACTTGGATTAAACTTTAAAAATTCTCGTGTGCCTCGAGAGGGGCTGAAGAAATCCTGGATTTTATCAGTGTGACTTGTTTTTGTAAGGAAAACCTGAGGTGGAGCTGCACTGGATTCGTCCTGACTTGTAGCTAGTTGGCTAACATTCAGCTTCACTGTTTGATTTTGCACGAAAACTGGACTCTGGGACAAAAAGGCAGGAATCTGTTTGGTCTTCCATTACATCGGACACTTATTTGTGCGTCTGTGTGCATTTAATACAAGTCATGCTGGCTATGTTTCTTGCAGCCATTGCAAGTTAGCTAGCTACCTCCAAAGGACCTGTTCGTTAGCGCAGCAGTAGGCCGAACCTACAGCACGTCCTGTCGGCCTCAGCACCAACGCCATGCCGCGGTCTGAGAACGGGCCTTGTGTAGAGCTAACTCTGGGAAGCTAACGTTAGCACGATGTAGCTGGCCGCCCCAGATTAGATTAATCATTCACAAGTCAGGTAATTGTTAAAATAAGACAAATAAGTTGGAGGGCGCCCATTGTTTCATTAAATACCCTGATATTTTTATATTTTACACCCAAACGACTGTGTTAGCTAACGCCGGGTAATCTGCTAATTAGCCACCGAACCCGCTAGCGTTGTGAGAACGCAACAGACAGAACCTGTATAGGTTTGCTGTTGTTTACACTACGCCTGCATGGACATATTTGTGCCAACTTGCGAGAGGAGACATAGTTTGGAGTGGTTTGGCTGCTGATGTGTTTTTTAGGTGCGCAATTTGTATCGTGGAGAAGCTAGACACACAGGGATCATATCACTTTTGCATCACTCCTGGCATTTATGCTTGTAAAATAAGTTATGCAAGCATATGACTGATAACTGCTTTGTGTAACCATAATCAAACACGCACTAAAAACTAAACAATTTCTGTTTTTTTCTAGGTGAGCTGCATGTGGGAATGATAACATAGGCATTATTTTTCCCAGATGTATTCCTGCCAGTCCCCTTCCTTGCTTGATTTCCAAGAAAGGCAAGTGTGATTGAGCAAGTTCAGGGCCAGAACTCCTGAAAATTTGTGTAAATATTCAGGAAGAATAGCTTGAGAGGTTGTTTAAGTTGGCACAGCTGCTCAGAGCCACACATGTAAACAAACCTGACAGTGTGTATTTTGTGGTTTGTTTTTAATTACAGCCATTTCACTAAATGGCTGTTATGATGATATGCTGCTGTCCTAACTACTCTTTTGCGTTTTGAATCAGTCACTCTGAACTTATCTTCCAGGAATTAGCTCTACGCTGTATCTACACTACAGAGCATGGGAGTTGTTGATCTCCTGAAACACAGCGAGACATATCAGCCTTTCATTCATGATTGATGACCTTTGAGGGAGCACACTGTCCTGTATCTACTATCTCCACTACATCAAGCCTCTAACAGCCTTGGCGATTTATATTTAACCACTAATGTAACCTAGTGAAAAGGGATATGGACTGGATTTGAGCATTAGTTTTAGCAGCACTTTCTTCTAAATAGGAACATGAGGAGTACTGCGTCCTGTCTGAACCAGCATCTGAGCATCTTTATCTAAGCACTACTTATTTTGTGGACTGAAAGCTGAGGAGGACAGAAATGACGGTGATGACGACAGTGATGGGGATGGTGTTAAAAGAAGCCCAGCAACAGTGTTGATCCCGGAAGCCAGGAAGCAGAGGAGTGTCTCAAGGCCGCAGACATGAGTCTCCGCCAGCCCACCTCCACATTGGACAGGTATGAGCCCAACATCCACTTACACCCAGACCACCTTGCTCAGAAATGTTGCAGTCCCAGATCAGCATATCAACTTGTCACTGGATAGACTTGTCTGACCAGCTGTTGCGTGTATGAGATAAAAGTCCTATGTGGAGGAAGGACACAGAAACAAATTACTGTCTGCATGACAAAAACAGAGGTGGGAGACTTGAAAATGAGAACATGATAGAAGACTTGTGGCATTTGGAATAGGAGGTTGCAGATCAGATCATGATGGTGTTCTTTGCCAAGGGCTTAACAGTGCATCGAGACAAGTAAATACATTATTTGCCTTGCACCAGGCGGTATTGTCACACAATGCAACCATGCATGGTAGGACAATATTTCAGTTACAGTAAGAGCCTTTCTGTCAAGTTTCTATTGGTCTTGGATGTCTCCAGAACATATATTTAAAGTTCTTTGCCTAAATCCACTCTGATATTGAATATTGGCAGAACAGGCTGTTTTTAGGGCACTTTCATGCTTAACATGTTTGGTTAGGACCAACCAATCTCTGGTTTGCTTTCTTTTTTTTTGGAAAGTTAAGTTTATTTGGATTGCTGTGAGGGCCCAGATGAACCTTGGTGTGGACCAAAGAACCAAACTCTGGTCCACCTAAAACCAGGGGGTCTCAGTTTGCTTCTAGGCGAACCAGAGCTTGGCTCATGAGTGTGTGTGAATTCTTAGCCCAAACCATACAAGGACAAACTAGAAAGCACTTGGAGACCACAAACCTCCACCAAGATAGCTCACATATTACTGTTACATCTATAAGCAATAGTTCCATGGTAAGTTACCATCATAACATGATTCAATGACCCTGAAAACCCACAATTAGCACTCAGAATCATGTTGATATCATTATTACTTAGACAGTTATTGAGCAAAAAAAAAATTGTTTCCAACATTGCAGTTATCTGGATCGCCACCAAAATAGAATTATTTTAAATTTGGGCCATTACCAACATCTCCTGAAAATTTCAGCAAAACTCGTCCAGTGGTTTTTGTATTACATTGCTAACAAACAAACATACGGCAGCTAAAACTTAACCTCCTTGGTGGAGGCAATAAGGCAAGTGAACAAAATACCTGAGCACCTTGGCTTGAATTTGTCCAAATATCACAGCAGTAAGCAAGCCAACGTGGGGTTGATAAACTGTCCGAAGCAGAGTGTACAAGTTTGATTTTACTAATTACAGACATTGAATCAGATGGATCCAGCTGCACTGTAAGATTAGACTTCTTCTTCTCCTTCATACGCTGCCAGTAGCTGCTCCACCTGCTCCCCCTGAATAGACCTACCAGTAGGGCGGGGCAATATTACCTAATCTCAGTATCATGATTAATTGAAGCTCTTACCTCGATTACGATTAATGAACGATTATTTTGGTGGTGTTACCAAGGGTCGTCGAAACGGTATTTACACTTAACTTCTTTCTGCTCCATGTCCTCTACACAGAATCAAAAATGTGCCCAAACAACAGACGACATTTTTCTTGGCTGCAAGGTCTTCTGATAGGTTGGCGCTTGTCTCCTCCATGTTGGCAGGGCGTCCTTCACTCTTGGTGAAAGTGAACACAGACTGTATTGAGGGGGCACGGTCACGTGACATACACAGGGAAAATAATCAAAGTAATCGACATGAGTAAAATAACTTCGATTAGAGGGTCTAAATTTCGGTTTCGAATATTTTTTGATTAATTGTCCAGCCTACCAGTGTGACGTCCTAGAGCCCAGTGCAGAGCACAGACTGCAGAAATATTGCAGAACTGTTGAAAATGGCATCAAACAGAAAGTAACTTACTAATTTCCGCAGACTGAACCGGTCAACCAATAGAACAGGTATGGCTTACTTGGGAGAAGAGGGCCTGGAGGAAACACAACAGCTTACACAGAGCGAGAATAGAGGGGGATCAGACCGTATCATAACTGGTCAACAAAACAAAGCCTCTGTTTAGGAGTAGAGGAAGATAATACGATGAAAGTAGAAGATAATGTAACATACCCCTGTAAAAAAAATGAGTCACAACATGCACACAGGACTGTTAAGAGTTGCTGAAGAGTTTATCTGATGACTGTAGGCAGAGGCAGGCTAACACTACCCACTGACTCTCAGTGTTTGAGCTAAGCTATTTAGCGCTGGACAAGCTTTGCCTGTCTCTTGCTTGTAACTACACGTACAGTCAAAGGATGGTGTCTATCTACTTGTCATGGACTAAGGAGTGAGGCAAAACACAAAAACAACAAAAAAAATGGTGGCAATATCCCTTTAAAAGTAGGACTTAATGCATCATTCATGTTTCACCTCTTTACCTGCAGTGTTTACCTCTCTCTGCTAAAACCAGACGTCCTGCTGTTCATCCTGTTTGTTTTTGTCAGGCTTTCATCAGCACATCCACTATGTGTCCATGACAGTCTCTCAGATGCACTTTAACTCTATCACGTGTCTTTCCAGCAAGGCAGCCAGTGGAAAGAAAAGAAAGCTCACCTGTTCAGATAAGACCGTGAGAGTTTATGTCAAAGTTTGGGGTTAATGACCCAGACAGATTATTATACAACAGCTGCTGTAAATGTCAGCTGTGTGTGTGGCAGCAAAGGTGAAGTCAACATCAGGCACTTAGGAGATGGTATAATTTCAATTAAAGGAATCATAATTATATAGATGTTATACTGGTTGTTGAAATGGCTCTTTTAAAAGACTCACATGCAGCCACTTCACAAAACAAACTCTCGCCAAAACATGTCAGAAGTGGATCAAAATATCCTTACAATAGTGTTGTTTGTTTTCATTTAATAAAGCAATGCAGTCCAGATCTGATATACCTGCTACTGAAGCTGTTAGCATCTATGCTAATGTCCGTTCATGCAGTCACTTCCTGCTGTTGTCTCACTCGTAGCTTCCACCTCTTGTTGCACTGAAGTACTCTAACTGGGCCGTGCTGCTTTGGCCACTCATAATTGTTGCAGATTGGAGCTTGGCATGATGGATCTTCCTGATTGCAGACATTGAATCAGCCATATCCAGTTGCTGTGCAAGGTTAAGGTTCAACATAATCTGGCTGTAATATTGGTACAAATGCACCATAATCACAAAAAGTCCATCTAATGTTAGAGCAAGTTTCACATGACATCCAAACCACTACGCAAACACCAAATCAGTTCAGTGTTTGCTCTGCGTGTCCTTTAACCACACACCCTTAAATAAATTTGTTCATGGAGGTCAGCGCTACTTTCAGTATTTGCGGTCTGTAAGAGTGTAAAAGGTGTAGTCTCTTTCTGTCTCTGTTTCCCTTTCACTTAAAAACTGGTCTTCACTGTAAGTTTCTCTCTTTTCTCTGTTTCCTGTTTTCCCTCTTTTATCTCCTTTCTTCCTTCTCTTCTGTCATGCTTCGCTTTCAGCCCCTTTGCTGCTTGGTGAGTTTTCCTGTCCTCTGCTTTCTTTTTCCTTCTCGAGCACTTTCCCTGCATCAGATTTGTGACTCCTTTAAATTGCCTGACTTTCTTTTCCTCTTATCAATGAGTACCATTTTTTTCCCCGCCATTCCTCCCTCTCCTCACTTCTTCAGAGTCTTAATACTTTAATTACCTTGTTCAGTACATTTTAATGTTAAGGCTGTTCTGATTTCTCTCCTCAGGCTCAGCAGTCTGACCATCGGGGACTCGGAGCGCAAATCCTCTGCCGCCCAGCAGAGGGAGCCAGCAGTTGACTTCCCTGTCGAGAGTACCGGTAAATTACAACTTCATGTCCTGGTTTGCGCATTTCTTTCATTTTTCATTATCCAGCGAAACCTTCTACAAACACTTTTTACATTCTTCTGTCTCCAAGGTCCTGGACTCGTGCAGAGATGTGTGGTGGTGCAGAAGGACCAGCTCGGCTTCGGCTTCACTGTGTGTGGAGAGAGAGTCAAGCTTGTGCAGAATGTCCGATCAGGTGAGACATGTAATCGACAAAAGGAGACCTGATGGGCTTGAATGGTTTTGTTTCTTGTGTTGCAAAAAGTGTTTTCTTCTGTACATAAAATTTTGTTTGTGGTTCTGTACTTCGCAGGTGGTGCAGCAGTCAAGGCGGGGGTCCAAGAAGGCGACCGAATCATAAAGGTTTGTATTTTCACCATCATGAACAAGATAACGGCCCATTTACACAACAAAAAACAGGGCGTTTTCATTCCGTTTACACAAGAACAGTGCCTGGAGTGCCGGAATCCAAAGCTTTTGAAGCCAGGGTCCAGAGTGAAAAGTTTAAAACATTTTCGTATCCGTCTCCATGTGAACGGATATTGCCGCTTTCATTCATGGAAAGCAGGGACGCACGGCAACACAACAGGGATTCAACAACAACAACAGGCAGACAATGGCCCACTGCCAAGCAATATGTGTGCTGCTTAATGTGCTAGGTTTGTTATTGCCCCACCAACAAAATGTGGATTTGCTGCGTCAATACTCGGACCAACAGAGATGCACTTGCCATTGTTGTTTGTAAAAAGTTTGTCTTCACTGGAAAGCGTTAGTGCGCAGACGTGTGTTGTAACACCGCTGCAACTTACATCGACAACTACTGGCCTGGCTTGCAAGCAACTGCTTTTTCAGTCATTCTCGTGGATCCGTGTAAACGCAGAGCGCTTTTAAAAAACCCAAAGAAAAAACTTTTTTTTTCTGGTGACAACGTTGTTGTGTAAGCTCCCTTTGGATTTTTGGGTTGATGATTTTCCATGTATTGTTCTTCCAGGTTAATGGCTCGCTGGTGTCCTCCATGTCCCATCAGGAGGTGGTGAAGCTCATCAAATGTACGACCGTAAAAAAATGGCTGCCTCTTTTTTTTGTCACTTACTCCATGTGCTTGTGTTTTAATCAGATTTTCTTCAATCCTCTTGTAGCTGGAACATATGTAGCCTTAACACTACAAGGGCCACCCCCTTCAGCTGCGTCCTTGCCCCTGGAGCCCCTCCCCACAGACCTCACGCCTAATCAAAGAACATCTCTTGGAGGGGAGGCTCCACCCCCTCCGCCGCCACCATTGCCCTCAGGACTGAGCAGCACCCCTTCACAAAGAATCACAGGACCCAAACCTCTACAGGTGAATTAATCTGCTCTAAGTCTCGATATTATACAGAGATCTGACTGTTTTTTTTGTCAATTTTAATGGTCTCTATGTCAGATAAGGCAACCATAGGACCATAAAATTGGGCTGTGTCTTGCCCGACAAGCAAGACAGACTTCTCGACTGAAATGGACTGGATAAAATGACATAGTGATGCTGGAAAACATAGTGGTCAACACTGAAGACAGCAAACAATATATCGAAATTTGTTTAGAGTAGTATACTTTGGTTTGTCTTCAAATGTTAGATGAAGGAGGTGTTTGCGTGATGATAAGTGCACTCACCAAGGGACTGAGGGGCCTCTGCTGTTTTTTTTTTCAGTCTGGCAGTAGCTCTTCAAAATATCAAATATCTTAACGGCTTTCAGAGCTTCTCTTAACTGTAGTTCCATCTCATAGCTCTTGCGGCATCAACTTCGGTCTGTTTCCATTCATGGCTTTCACACATGCAGATATCCCACTGCTCCCATTGGTCAGTGTTTCTGATGTGCTGCAATAGATCATAGGATGCAGGACAAAAATCAATCACGCTAGACCTTGGTCCATGAGTCGTAAGGCGTCCCTGATGGGTCTTTAGTTCTTTGTCACTGTCACTCACAACAAGAGACTGATTTTTGTGGCCAATGGGCCAAAAACCCTACAACTGTCGGGTCAGGCTGTAATCCTGCACAAATCATGCAGTCTGTCCTATTGTTTTTTTCAAGAGGGTGGCATTGTACTGACTATTATTGTTTCTGACACACTCCTTTCCTCTCTATTGTTTAATATTCGAATGATCTGGGACAGTACAAATTGGATAAAGAATTCCTGTAAGCTTAAGAGACTTCTGTGTTCTAATTGTAAATATGTATTTTTAGGACCCTGAAGTACAGAAACACGCCTCTCAAATACTCAGGAAAATGCTGGAGCAGGAGGAAGCTGAACTGCAGGTACATAAACGCAGCTGTTTTATACAGAATCCTCCTGCCTTATAGTTTGTCAATTAAATATAAGTTTTCAGGTTCCTCTATGTTTTTGATAACAAGACAAACAAAACATTTTCAGGACTTGCTGGAGGAACAGTTAAGGAACCCATCTCCAGTGCTGGAGGAGCGGATCGAAAGCGCCAGGAGAAGAGCCAACCAAGTCAGGATCAAGATTCAGCAGGATTTGGTGAGACGAAAGTGAAGACCCTATTGGGTATTTGAAGCATAATAGATTGAGTTTGTTTTGCCAGAATTATAAAGTTATGAATTCAAGCAACAAACTCAGGTGGTTAAAATTAAATCAGTGTGAAAGTGCCAAAAACTGCAATTCCTTAAGTGACCACTGGGGGTGGTTCAAATGTGAAAGACTCCCCATTTGTTCCCATGTCAAAAAGTCAGTTTTCCAGCAGGAATTGAACATGGTTAAAGTCTGGTACAATTTAAAAAAAAAAAACTTTTAGTCATTCTGTAATGGCAAACATTGTTCATAATCTGTTATGATTGCATTTTGTCAAGAGATATTGCTTTAATTAGCTTAAATAGGGGTGTAGTTAGGTTCGCTTACTATCAAGTGTAGCGTATCTGTTCACCAAGAGGCCACAGGCCTTCCCTAGTTCCCCATTTTTGCCCCATACAGTGTTGATTGTAAGCTAGGGAGAGTCAGCATTTCTAGTTTGGCAACTACCATCATTTGGCTTTGCAACACTTTTTAATTAATCTATGAGTTACTGAGAGTACTCATGTTTATTGTATGCATCAGGCACTGGCATGAGAGTCTCATTATAACTTTGTCAATACGAGTGCTGCTTACTAATACTCATACTCGATTTTTTCTTTGATTAATTGCTTCTTCAGGAAGGAACCCGATCAGACACAACAACAAGTTACGTTATCGCAGGAGAAGGTTTGTATGTCTTTATATTTTACTTACACCTACTCTTAAGTGATGCAGAGTTTCATATACAAGGTGATACCATCCAATGATACACATGAGCATGTCACATTCAAGGCTGTTGCACACTAATTGCAATTACTTGTGTGACCGCTGTGGTGCGTGCATGGTTTCATTTCAGCGAGCACGTTGTCAAGACTGCTAGCGTGAGTTAGATTAGATAGTACTTTATTAATCCCTTTGGAAAAAACTTCCTCAGGGAAATTGGGATTCAGTAGCAGTTCAGTATTACAGATTTAAAAGATACATGAAAGGATAGATCTAAGCAAAAAATATAAATAAATATAAATATATGGCTACTGGCTGGCTACTGTTGCACTACTTGTTTTGTTGTTGACACTACTACTACTTACTACTACTAGTGCACCTTTGAAAGAACCCTGAGAATAGGAGGATTACGTAATTTTTCTGTGAGTTACACATGTCCCTTGGCCAAAACAGACAGCAAACAGGGAAATAAGGAGGCATATGCACCTAAATCCAACTGGTTTGTATGTCCACAGTGGTAGAATATGTTAAGCCATAAAAGTCCAAAAACTCTTCCTGTCTGTGAGATAAAAGCTCAGTTTGCGTCTTCTGTGGAGAACCAGTGTTAATTTTGACAGCACATGTTAATTTAGTTTTAGTTATAGTCTTTTGCCTGAAATTTCTTTTAGTTTTCGTCATCATTTGGTCATCCAAATTGTCTAGTTTAAGTTGATGAATTTTAACAACATTTTTGTCAACTAAAATATGAAGTTTGAAGTGTAAGGCATTTTTTTTGTTTGCTTGAATTTCTGAAGTCATGTTTTACACTTGGATAAACACTTGGTCACCTTTATTTAGGCTACCTGGCAGAGCATCTCAGTTACAATACCAGAATTGACAACAAACAGTGAACCTGCTCAACATGTAGGTATTCACAGGTATTCAATGATTCGAGACACTTGTGGAGAGATTTGTTGTGGTTCTTCCTAAAACTTTCAATAGAACCTCATTTTTGGGCTGATATATGGAGAGACAGAGCTGTGACAGAGAGAGATGCAGCCACAGTGTAGCACACACACACACACACCTGGTCTGAAAGCCATAAGCCTCGTTTCCACTGATTGGTCTGGTTTGGTTCAGCACAGTTTGATACGGTTTGGAGCGGTAAACCCTGATCACTGGAGAGTT
Source organism: Cetoscarus ocellatus (assembly GCA_037902135.1). Classification (NCBI taxonomy): domain Eukaryota; kingdom Metazoa; phylum Chordata; class Actinopteri; order Labriformes; family Labridae; genus Cetoscarus; species Cetoscarus ocellatus. Next base: position 110,352 of record JBAMNC010000826.1, read on the forward strand.
CAGGCTACACAGATGCGTGACGTCACAGCAGCTAACACCGTGAAGCAGTCTGTAGTAGAGTGGGGTTTTAAACAGAGAGAAACAGTGGAGGACTTCCAGCACTCCAGTACTCTGTGGAGCATTGTTTGGTGTGGACATCCTTTACAGCAACAGTAAAAAAATCACTCTAAATCCACAGCCTATTTGAACATGACAAGGTATGTGTTTTCGAGGATTGATGATTTTTGTGTCCAGCCAACAGACTGCAGTGCTTTTGGCTCCAGATTTTAGGGTTGGTTTGGTATGGTTGGCACTCTGTCAGAGGGGTACTAAAAAGTGGAACGAGAGGGGTTGATTTTTTGGGTACCCTTTCTCCTAATCTGACTCTGGAAAAACACATGATTGTGTGCCGTACCAAGCCGAACTGAACCAAACTGTTTGGTGGAAAAGCAGCTATAGCATCTCAAGATGAAGCTAGCGCACCAGTCAACCATAATGATATTTTTTAAATTTTATAATTTTATAATTTTTGAGTGAATAATCTAAGTTTTATAGACGTTTTTTTGTTATGTGGGTATTATAGCCTGTTTTTTAGTATTTATGGTTTAAACTGCTCTGCTCTCTCACAGGCCGGCTCTCAATGGACTCCAGCGAAGGGGACGGAGAGGTAGGAAGCATATATTTCACTGACTGCACTTGCACGTATGTGTTTGTGAAACTCCCTCTCATCGCACTCCCTTCGTCCTCACTCCCTCACTCCCCCCTCCTCCTTCGTAGGCGTTTGAGAGTCCCCACATCTCCCCCTCATCCTCCTTCAGGATCCCCCAACACAGACGGCAGAACTCCGACACACACACCGTGTCTGATTTGGTGAGATGGACACTCAAATTTTCATCCTCTTTAAAATTAACTCCCTCACAGTCAATCTAAAACAGGTAAAGTTAACAGATTCCTTTTCCTGATCTTATACAGAGCAACCCGGTCATTGTCCACCAAGAAAAAGACGTAACACTTTCCCCCTTTTCAGGACAACCACTGTATTTTTTTGTTGGATCTTAATCAGGAAAGAGTCGTAGCATTCGTTCACAGTAGCACAGGGTGGGCAACTGGTGGCTCGAGGGCCACATGAGGCTCCTTCATCCCTTATTGCAGCTAGCAAGTCAATTCAGAATTACCATAAAGTGTCTATACATGCTAAAAGAAAAGGAAAATTACCCATAAAAAATGATATATCTCTGTATTTCAGGAATATACAGCTAAAACTGGCTGTTTTTGTTTATCACCTTTTCATGCATTGTTAAAGGCATTTGCTATACAAATATGGATTTAAACAAATTATTACTGAGTTACTGGTACATGCTCCATAAGTTGCAGTTAATTATCTTTAGCTCAGTAAATTAACTGCTGCTGTTTGCACTGAGTTTAATATTGACATAAAGACATCTAAAGTAATAATTTGTTCCTTTTGTTAGATTAGAAGTAGATATGGCTCAGCTGATTGTATTTTGCATTGCAAATGTACAACCTCTGACTTTCAGGACAAACATTGTGGCCCTCGTGGTAAGGATTTGAATGGCTTACTCAAATTTAGCCTCTTTAATGAGTGCATTTCCTGTTTTTACCATCAGGAGTTGTTCTAATATAGCCACAGAAAACCAGGGAAGCACTGTGTTAAATTTCAGCACAATAGATTCATGTTAAGCTATCAGAAATGCAAATCATCAACCTCATCACCAGCACCCTGCATATTTGTGGTGTTCATCAGCGAGTTTTCACTCTGATGTCTTCATCTTATCCTCCACATTTCTATCATGTATGTCAGGACTGTTGCAGGAAGAGTGATTTGTCTGCTGTGATCTGCCACAGAGCAGTGGATGGCTGTCATGTGATGTCTCACACACTTGGAGGGCAAGAAACATGTCCTACTAAAAGTTATAATCTTGAATAAAGTTAATAATCTTGATGAAACCTTTTCTGAAAGAGTTTTATTAGTACTGTTGAAATGCAGGGTCAAGCAGCAGAGCTCGTTTTGGCTCTTACAGCAAAATCTGCTCCTCTACGACTGCCGTGAGCAACAAGAGGACACGGAGAACATACACCAGTGTTTGTTGACATTTCTCATGATGTATGAGCATGCTCCATGTCGTCTTCTCTGGTTTTGTTGGTGTCTGCAGCAGCGTTACAGCGCCACTTACAGGCCTGGCGTATATACTACAGAGTTTTTCATTATTTTTATGTGGGCAGATCCATTTCTTGAAACAATGCCGTCTTCACAGAGAACATTTGAAAATGAAAATGTTTTCGTCTCTGTGTGGACAGACCAACAGCACTTCATGGCCAGGTATCAATTGATCCAAGGTCCAGTACTGGTGTGCACCCCCCTCTCAAATCAGTGTATGTTTTTGTGTGCAGGGCGGAAAGGCTCAGATCATCGGCCCGGAGGAAGAGGATGAAGATTATGATGGCTATGCATTTAATGAGGTGAGGAGGACACGTCTTTTATTTTTCCTTATCTGCTTCAGGATCTTGCTTCTCCCTCTGCCCTTAATGTTTTGATTCATTGCAAGATCCAACCAAGGCACAACATTTATGTCTCTGTGATGCTACCTTCACTGTGAATGTTTCAGGGGCTTTCAAAGGAAAAAAGGTTGTTGACTAAAACTATGACAAAAATAATTAGTCAACAAATTAACACTGGTCTGCAACACTCACAATGAAGACAAAACACCATGGGGGCGAATATAATGGCTTATAGAGCAGCACGCAGGGTTTATATGAACATCTTAAAGCATAACAATGGCCACGTTTTGTTTCATGCTTAGACACTCTGTGAATCGAGCTGTCAAATCTGTTGCTCTTCTCCTATCAGATGGACGGTCCGTTTCAGGACATCGAGCTGCTGAAGTCACGGCCTGCACACATGACCGTGTTTATGAGATACATTTTCACACAGCTACTGGACCCCAACCCTCTGGTGAGTCTGCATTAAATTTTATAATAGATATGGACAATTTTAATTCCTCCTTAATGTCTCAAACACAATTTGCTCAATGGCTTGTTTGTGTTATCTTAAGTAGATCAACAAATGAACTGTACTATGCTATCTCTGAATGACATGTTAGCAAACATGAATATTAACCTGATTATTGACTTGATCTAATTGTAGGTTTTAGACACTTAACCAAACAAATTCATTGATTTTCAGAGTTTGTTTTTTTTTGTTTATCTTGATTTTTTGGCACTTCAATCATGGTTACGTGTGTCTGTGATAGCTCTTCTACCTGTCGGTGGAGGCCTACCTGGGCTCCAGCCCAAAAGACGCACGCACACTCGCACCTCAGATCTGCTCCCATTTCCTGGACCCTGATGCTGTATGTGCCAATGATTTTATACTAATATTCATCTGTGTGTTCAAAGTCAGTGATTTTTCTACAGCAAACTGTAACTTAAATGGAAGCATATCTTTAAATCTAATATTAAACTAATATCACATTTTGATAATGAATTTAGCAAAACATATTAAAAATAGGGAAAAATAGGGATGCACAACATTGTTGTTTGCCAATATCCAAAATGCAATTTTTAAAGAACTCCTTACCACTGATAAACATGTTTTTCATCAAATACGCCAAGTCTTACCTTCACGAAATTGACTTGTTGCATTTAAAGTGAGTCTGTTTCTTAAAGGAACAGATTTAAAACAACACTTCATTTAATAATAAATGATAGTCTTGATTTTTAAATGTACCGATGGCATAATGGTACATTTATGTATTTTGTATATGTTTATTTGGAGGATATGTACGGCAGATACATCGGCTGTAAATATTGGCAGAAATGTGAATATCTGCTGATGCCAGTCATCAGCTTTTTCAGCCAAAATCTGCTGATAACTATACTGTACCAACAATATTGTGCATCCCTAGAAAAACTGGAAATTTACATGAGCATGAATCTGCTCACATTCTCACATCATTCTTTCAGTTTCCAAAGCTGTAAGTCTCTTCCTATTTTTTTCTTAGCCCCTGAAAATCAAAGTACGAGAGGAGTATCTCACAGACATAGGTAAGAACACTAAAAACTTTCCCACGCTCTATACAACAAAGCTAATTCCCAGTGTCCTCGTCCACGAAAGTTTGAAATAATTCCTTGTTTATATTTTTGTGTCCACAGAAAGTCGACTTCATGCTCAGGAGGACATCAGAGGACCTCTGTCAGAGCTGCAGCAGCAGGTGCTGCCTGACATCCAGGACCAAATACAGGACTACAGGTGCAGCACTTGATTTCTTTTGTGATTGCACATCGTCACCCTCTCTAGTTAGATACAGAATAAATACTTGCATTGATTTATCTTTAATTCGATCTAGTCAGGCCTGCAAAGGTGGTCCAGAATTGTGTTTAAGTTGTAGCACAACCACCTGCCACTAGAGAGGTTGTGGCCCTGTTACAACAGCTGTACTGTCAAAATGCTCTACTGCCTAGATGTAAACAGGCACTGTGAATATATCATATCTTAAATGTCCCGTGTACTGCAAAATATTTCTTCTTTGCCTCTAATGTTGCTGAAGGGGCTCAAGAAGCAGAAGAAAATAACACCTTTAAATTCTCAGTTCATCGAAAAATGCCCCTTAAAAAACTGTATTTGACTTCCTGGGGTTTATGATGTCATTGCTATACAGCCTCCACCCACGTGTGTTCTCTGCTCATCACAGGCAGAAGTTATAGTGGTTTTCAATGTCTGCTCCGTGGCCTGTAACCCCTCCTCCCCCCTAACATCAGAGCGTTTGGGCAGCCAGTCAGCGCAGAGCTCATTACTGTAGCCTCCCCGCCCCCTCACATCAGAGTGTTTCCAAAGGGGAGGGAAAAAGAGCTGCATCTGATCTTCTATAAAGACAAACATTTTCACATTTTTATTCAACTTGAGTCAAGTCTTTGTTTAATAGACATCCAGTATGGTGCTCAATCTCTGTTTTTGCATTGAAGTTTTCTGAGCGTTGGACTAGCAAACCAGTCTGAAATCCTAATCCTCATATGAATACTTAACTCATTTTTAAGGTGTGTTTTATGCAGATTAATTTCTAGATAAAAACCCTGATTGTTTCATGATTATTCGTTTTCCTTTACCTGCCCTCTCTTGATTATTCTTGATTATTGTTTATTTTACCCACTGCACAGCTCTTTATTGGCTGATTGCACATTACTGAGCTTCAAAAACCCGAACTAACCCTTTAAGATGTGTTTTTTCCTCTTTTGCTGCTTCTGCAGTTGCCCGTCGCAGCCCTTATTCCCCTCAGGGTGATGATAAAGTTGAAATTAAAGCTCATGTTTGAACTATAATACAGTGAGACCGCTTCAAAGAGTAGAGAGCGTGAAGCGTATCTCCGAGGTTTTATTGACGTATGAAACTTTTGTTTGACAGGAACAAGCAGATGATGGGTCTGGGCTCTCTGTTTGGAGAGGGAGACCTGCAGCAGCTGGACGGAGACCCGGTGAAAGAGCGACAGGTGGTGGACAGACAGGTCACCGCCCTCTGGGAAATACTGTGAGTCTGCAGCTTCACCAAACTCAACTGGTTTAAATTTAAGGTTTATAGGACGCCAGCAGCCATAATATTGATGTGATACTAATAACAATAGGTTGGTATAATACCTCTTTAACAAGCAGTGACAAAATAGAGGATGAGGTTATCCAGTATTATATTATTTCTTGTTTTTAATAAACAGTAAATGGCAAGCAAACTTTCGCAAACTGTCTAAATGAACAGTTGCCCTGGTCTGTAACATTTAATGAAACACTAAAATGATGTAAGAAATGCAAACCTTTGCTTGGAAAAGAAGGTCCACTGTCTTACCGAAATAAGCAGTTTAACCCCATATTTAAAGGTTTTTTATAGGGATGCACAATATTGGATTTTTTGCCGTTATCTGATCTACTGAAGTTTACAAATACATCATTGCCGATACCGATATTTTTCGTCAAGAGCATAAAGTCTGTTCTTTACAAAAATTGACTTGTCGCTTTCTATGTAACAGTTTTTTGAGCAACGAATGGATGTAAAACAAAAAAACAACCGTTTTCCTCTTGAAAAAATGAAGCTCTCAATACTTAAATGTACCCCTGCAGATATGAGGTAAAGACAGATGGTACATTTGTGTATTTTACCAGTACCACTGCTGATATATGGTTGATATGTATGGCTGATGAATCAGTTTTACAAATAAAGATTGACTGATTGAAAAATGGTAATATTGCCCGATACTGATTTTCAACACTTTAGGCCAATATCTACCGATAATATCGTGTATCCCTAGTTTTTTTAGCATTTGAATGTGTTTCTTTTTACCTCCCCCAAGAAGGTTGTTTTTGTTGGCGTTGGTTAATTTGTTTGTTTGTTTGTCTGTTTGTTTGTGTTCAAGAGAACTTGAAAAGTTATGGACGGATTTGGATGAAATTTTCAGGAAATGTGTGGAATGGGATAAGGAACAAATGATTAGATTTTGGGACTGATCAGAATCACTATCCGTCTCCAGAAATTGTTTAAAGGATATTTTTACATTGCCAGATAGGACCATTTTTGCCAAAGTGGACTGAAGCTGCTTGCCGGAGGTCTGCGCTCTCTGACTGCTTTTCTAGTTACTACTTAACATAAAGAAATCTGCAGTAGCAAAATCACACTCTACAGTCCATTGACTCCTGGTTTCAGAGTTCAGTTTCTAACTTTTTTATTTGTATGTTGCTCAGTTTGAGTTCATCATTAAGTTGAGATGTTTTTAGGAAACTGTTCTTTGGTATGCTTTAGCGGCTTCACTTTGAAAGAAAACAATAAAAACTTTTAGCACCTTCAAAACAAAAGTTTACAAGATGTTTTATAGAGAAAACATAGAGACAAACTCAGGGAACATTAAAATGAGAGTAAACAGTTGCGTCAAACAGAGACATTTCCAGAAAAGCCAAACAAGAGGGCAGGAATGCCAACTCAAAGGGCTGAGGATACAATAAAAAAATAAACATATATAAAAACAGGAAGAAGAAATAAAGAACTAATTACATAAATAATAATTTATACAAAAATATGTTAAAAATAAAAAAATATGCTGTAAGTAATACATGTACAACCATATGCATATGCATAAACTTAAAAAAAGTTATAAATAACAAAATATCAATGCGGTAATTTAATAACAATATTTAAGACCATATAGTGAAAGCCCTGAAGTACTAACTGAAATACACATCACCTAACCTTGCACAGCAGCTGCATCTTCCTGATTCAATGTCTTCATCAAGCAGATCCTTCTTGCCAAACTCCAGTCTACAACAATTGAGTGGCCCAAAGCAGGACGGCCCAATCAGAGTCTTTAGAGCAGGGGTACCCAACTAGATGTCCACGAGCACCTGGTGGCCCACAGAGAGCCAACGATGTGCCCTCAGGGACAAAACTAACAATTGACCTGTATAGGGTCAAAGTTTACGCTGATGCTGACACCACAGCTCTATCATCCGGAGTACCAGCCGGAGCCCTGACATTTTCACCTGTATGAAAAAATTCCTGCAAAGTTAAACAGAGAAATGCTCTCATATTATTCCATATTCTGTAGTAATTGTTATTGGTAGAAATTATTATGAGTAAATGGTAAACATACAGTGTGGTAAGTAGCCTATCAAGTGCATAATATTAATTATGTTAAGGTAAACATAATTTACCTTATAAACAAAATTTATATGACTTAAGAACATTCAAAACACTGTAAAGGCTTGAAAATTATGCAGTTACAGTGCATTTCTCGTATACAAACCATGTAGTCGTACAAAACAGAAGAAAAAAAACATGCAGTTATCTTAGAGATCAATACAGAATTCATGTATGGTATTTTTCTTGAAGATGAAACAGAACAAAAATGAAAATGCACCAAGATCAATTCTGTTGAAATCCAAAGAAAATTCCTTCTATTGTTTTTCCCCCTATAAAAACTTCAATGACATAATGCAGACAAACTGGTATTTAAAGAGTTAAAGCTCAGAAAATAAATGTTCAACAAACTATTTGATGCAGTTAAACTAGAAAACAATATTTGTGATAATTTTTGCATGACTTTGGGTCATAATGTGCTAAAATAAGTTTGTTATTTCAGTGGGATGTATATTTTCTTGGCTCAGACTTCACTGTATCTATGAAAAGTAGTTCTTCTTCCACATGCAGCTCTCACTCTGTTATGAATGTAACACAGAGACGGTTAAATAAGATTTCCCTGGCAACGTGGTCATATGTTAGGGGCCCAATAAAACAGTTATTACAAAGTGACAAAGTGACAGAAGAAGCTCGTCTAAGCTATCATAGCAAAGGTCATTCCCGCAAACAAATGCTGGAAACCACATGACATTTTCTCCTTTGACTTTACGCACACGCAGGCCAGTCCCTGTCACAAGACCGCAGCCTTACACGCTGTTTCCTCCACCTGCTTTTCTCGCACCAGTGAACTGGATTTAACTCTGAGGAATTAAGCTGGATTTCTGCGTGGAGACCTTTTATTTTTCATGGAGGGAGTTGACAGTATTTTTGTGTTTTTGTCTCTTTTTCAGATCGAAGCATGAAGAGGACAGGAGGTAAAGAAATGATTCACCTGTGGGGGAGTCTGCTTCATCTGAGCTCAACATCTTGTATTAGTTTGATTCATTCTCCTGGTCTCCTTGTGTCTCTCTGCTATGTTTGACCACTCCCTCTCTGTCCCTCTCTCTTTCTGTCCCCCCCCCCCCGCTCCGTCTCAGTTCCCCGCTGGCGTCGGCAGTGCTCCTCTACCTGAGGCACTCGGGCATTAAGCTGAGGGACTCGAAGGTGTTCCCCGGTCTGAGCACAGAGAAGGAGAAGTGGCTGGCTTTCCTGAAGACCAAAAAGGTGAGAAGAAGAAACATTTTGAGACGTATAGTAAGTGAAAAAAGTACATTCAGTCGTTTGGGTTTTAAAACTTGCATCTGAAGAGACTGCTCGTAACAATCAAAGGGAAACCCCAACATTTTTTTCTTTTCGTGTCTTGCCTCACTCCCGAGTCCATGACAAGCAGGTAGACACCATTCTTTGGGCTGTAGCCCCATTTACACGACAACGTCACCAGAAACAGAAAGGTTTTTCCTTTGCATTTTCAAAAGCGCTCCGTGTTCACATGGAGACGATGTGAAAATGATGTGCGTTCACACAGATCTGCGAGAACAACTGCATGCCAGGCTAGTAGTTGGCGAAGTAGGTTTGTAGTGAAACAGCGGTGTTACAACACGCATACGCTTTCCAGTGAAGACAAACTTTTCACAAACAACAATGGCGATTGTCGCTGGAGTTTCTTGTTTGGACAACAAATCTGTTGTGATAGTTTTGTCTGGATAACATATCGATCACAGAAAGCAGCACACATATTGCTAGGTAGACGGCCAAAGCTGTTGTTGTTGTTCCTAAGTGCGCACGCAACCATCATCTGAAGGAGTGCTGCGCATGTGCTGCGCGTCATTGGTTTCCCTGGAAACACTGATTCCTGTTTACATGGAGACGGATACCAAAGCATTTTCTCAACTTTTCCCTCTGGATCCCGGTTTCAAAAGCTTGTGGATTCAGGCACTTCGGGCACCATTCTCGTGTAAATGAAAGTTGCAAACGCAATGAAAACTCTCAGTTTTCATTGTTGTGTAAACGGGGCCTGTGTGTGCAGTAACAAGGAAGAGACAGGCAGAGCTCACTCACTGCTAATTAGCTTAGCATAAACACTGGGAGTCAATGGGTATTGATAGCCTGCCTCTGCCTGCAGTCATCAGATAAACTCTTCAGCAACTCTAAACGGTCCTGCGTGCTTTTTGTTACTTGTTTTTTTACCACGTTTTGTTACGTTATCTATTTTTAGACTAAGATTAGCACTTTATGTAATTTTCGGAAGAAATACATGCGGAATTAAACCGCAGGGCGCATGCACAAACGACCAGGGACATGCTTATAAGTAGGCCAACAAAACAAAGCCTCTATTTATGAATAGATAATTAGTAAGATAATAGGAGAAGATAACGTGACGCTGTTAAAAAAAAAAAAACATACATGGTCTGTGATATCGACAATATCCCTATACAGTGGTTCTGCAAAAAAAATTTAAATTGCAAAAATGTAATACAACCAAATGTCATGAAATCCAATAAGCTTAAGAGTACTGATATTATATAATTTAATGTTGGTTCTTTTGCCAATAAGCATGACCCACGCCGAAGCACCATGTTTAGACCAACACAGATCTAACAGGTGGATACTACAGCATAGACAGAGCGAAGAAGAAGAAGAAGTACTAAGGATGAACATTTATTTTAATGCTGAGATTATCAAATGGATCCTTTCTTCACAGCTGAGCAGCACGAAGAAGGATAAAGATGGAGAGGATAAAAAGAGAAATCCCATCCTGAAGTACATCGCCAAACCCAGGAACACATCGCAGTCCAGTAAGTACAGACTCACACTGAGCCAAAGCTGGACATGAAATCAAAATGAAATGTGATTTTTGACTGATAATTTTATGAAATGACCAAACATATAAACCCCAGTTAAATTAATCAACCCATGCCACAATAGTTTTCATGAAAATTCTGGTCTAATTGGAACAAAGAGTCACTTTTAATCACATGTGTAGTGATTAATGTCTGTGTCTCACTGTTTTGATTTGTTGCCCCCCCCCCCCCCCCCCCCCCCCCCCCCCCCCCCCGATTCATCCTTCATTGTTTTTTCAGTTTAATGATTGTTTTTTTTGGCACCTTTCTTGTGTTTTTTTCTGATTTTGTTGTTTCCTTTTGATTCATTTTTGTTTTAGCATTCCATGTCCCGTTGTCCCCCGCTGAAGGTATTTATTTTTACCTGTGCTTTTACTTCTGCGTTTCCACTTCATTGTACACTGATCAACCCCTTCTGCTGAAAGCCTGTGTGGATCCTGCCCTGATAATGTACGGTGCATGGTGTAATAGGGTGATTTCTGTTTGTACAGTCCGTCCCGGCAGCGTGAGGAACATCATCCAGCAGTTTGAGAACAACACAGAGACGGGAGAGGAGGGAGGAGACGGGGCAGACGGCCAGAGGCTCTCCACCAGCAGCCTGGGAGAAGACAGCATGGACAGGTAGATCTGAAGGGTTTCTTCAGGAAGAGCCGGGTGTTACAACAACATATAAAATGACTCAACAACGTATGAAAAAACAAAACTGAAAATATAAAGCGATAATGAATTTTAAAAAAAATGCTATAAAATGAAATTAAATGGAAAAAAGGAACAAATAAAAGAAAATAAAGAATCAGAATCAAAATTTGTATTTATTGCCAAGGACATTTGCACATACAAGGAATTTGATTTGGTAGATTGGTGCAAAAAAATCAACATATAATTAGATTAAGAATAAAAATAAGGGTCAGGATGAATAAAATAAAGTGTAAAAGTAGGTAGAAAATAGTGCAAAATTGACTAGGGTATACCAAAAATATACAAAATATACAATAGAAACGAAAAAGAACAAAAACACAATCCAAAACTGTATGCACAAGGTAAACACAGCATATCAACTCAAAAAAATACAACATGAAAGAAAAAATCTGAAGAAATACAAAAACACAAGAAGTAATGAAGGGAAAAAATATCTATTACACAGCAACAAATGAATACCAAAGCTGAAAAGGCAAAATATTAAAAAACACAACAGCAAATGAAAAACACAAGTCAAAAAAGCAACAACGAATCAAAATACACAAAGAACTGATACAGAATTTCAAATTTAAAAAGAGACAACAAATGAAAAACTGAAAAAGGAATTCAAAGATAAAAGAAAAAAAGGCAGCAACAAATGAAAGAACACAAAAGACAACAGATTTAAAAATGCAACAAAAAAAAAACGCAAGAAATTAGGAAAACAATTTAAAAAAAAAAATCAAAAAACAGATCAACAGTTGGAAAAAGGCAGAAGCATATTAAAAACACACTGGAAAAGGCATACAGACTTTGAAATACAAAACATGACAACAAATGAAAAAGTAAAAAGGCTAGAAATACAAGAAAACAAGGCAACAACAAATAAAGAACGTAACTTAAAAAGAACATCAGAACATGCATCAAATAATAGAAATCAATTGAAAAAAACACAAAGTCCTAAAATAGGAAAAAAATCCAAAAGACATCCAGCAAATATAAAGCAAAACAGATAGCAGCATGCCAGAACAAATCAAAAACACAACAAGAACATAAAAAGTAAAACTAAACAAGGAAACACAACAAATTAAGCATAAGTGGAAGAAAACGTAACAACAAATCAAATAAATTAATTATAATAATAATAAAACACAACAACAGCAAATAAAAATCATGTATAAAAGGCATCAACAAATCAAATAACTTAACAGAATAAATGAAAAAATACATAAAAACAAAAAACAAATTCTCCATAAGCACTACATACTCAGAAAAGCTTTTGACCTGAGGACCTTTAATGGAAATGTCATTTTTCTCTTTTTGTCTTGCAGTCCCACCATCTCTGTGCGTCTGGCCCGTAGCGAGTCGCTGAAGGCTCAGGGAGAAGGCCGTCGAAGGGGCATCGCCCTGGGAGCCGAATCTGTGCCGCGCTCTCGGAGCGACGTGGACATGGAGGACTGCGGGGAGGAGCGAGAGGGGCCGGGGCTGAGGCCGCTGCAGCACAGCACCTCGTCATCCGCATCCAGCAGCTCCGCAAGGTACAGGCACACTCCCCCCTCAGGGTACTCGCACTCCGAGGTTTCATTGACATTTTGAACAGAATCATCGTCATGAAATACGCTTCAGCTCATCAGAACGCCCACCCCCCCCTTTAACGGCAGCTTCACACTCTCTCTCGCACTCAGGTCTCTAGAGAACCCTACACCCCCATTCACCCCTCGCTCAAGACGCAGGTGAGTTTCCACGTCCTCCCCGGAGCACTTCTACAAAGTGTGTAAAATCAGTAAAGATGAAACTTTGACCAACTCCAATTTGTCCCAAAAGTTGTAAAAGTATTGGTACTGGTTTACCTCCCACCTCTATTAAGCAGCATTCACACACTGACATTTTAGAAAATCGATAACTCCCTCAAGGAATCGATATCATCAGTCTTTTTGCAGATTAACTCCTGGATCAACTTTCTGTACGTGGAAACACCAAAAACTTCCAGAAGCATTTATCACTGCAGCACTGCATTCAGTCAGGATTGTCATGTGTTTGATGTTGTTGCCACTGAAAACCTACAAGCCAACTTTCGACCACTTAGAAAATCAGCAGGAATTGATAAAGGGAATCCTTAAAGAATTGGATGGATCAGCAGAATTGTAAGTGGCATTGGTATCGATAAAACCAAATCATTTCCCATCCTTAACGTCGAGCTAATGCTACGTACCATTTACATCCGAACTGGGAAGAGGGAAGTGGGAATGACGTCATATCCGAGCTATCAGTGCTCCAACTACAAAGTCAGAAAAAGCTTGCTGATCTACCAGGTTTTGTCAGCTGTTGTTAGCACGCCCTGCATCGCACATACCACGTGAAGAATGTAAATAACACTATAGCAGGATTTCCATAGATATTTTTAGAATAATGCTATGTATACGGCTGATTTAGTGTGACAAATATTAGAGGACTCTGATAACCGTTTACACCCGGGGCAGCCATCTTCAGCTGTTAGCTCAGAGGTGGTGAGGATCTTTAGACTTCCCGGTAGGAAATTCTGACCTCGGGGCGTTCCAGATAAAATTTCCCACTTGGAACTTGCCCACCCGTAGTTCAATGTGCATCAGCTCTGTCGGGTTCAGCTGCTTCCTCCTCAGGGCTGGACCCCTGTCATACGACTTGAGGCGTCCTTCTGGCGAGGCATGGTATCTGAATACTAAGACCAGCTGCGGTTACACGTGGTTAAAGGCATATACGTCTGCTTGGTATGGCATTTGTTGAGTGACATCACAAGTAGCATCAAACTACGTTTTGCCATAGTTCCCTTAAGCTGAGCTTGCTGCTCATGCTATGTTGGCGAATGTTGATAATCTGCCTACCGTTTCTGAACGTGGTTCAACATCAGCTGCTAAACGTTAATGTGTGAATGCGGCTTAAACTGTGGTGGAAAATAGAAGGTCATTTTTCTCTCTTTTTTTTTGCCATTCATTGACATAATCATTTACGGTACTGTGCAAACATTTGAGTTAGCGTGAAGAAATGTTGTAAATGCTTTCACACATAGGAGTGTTAATTGTTTTTTAGCACTAAATGTCTAAACTGACTTTTTCATCAACAAATAAGAACTAGACTAAAATGTTTGACATACTTAATCCAATCAGACCTAATTACGTAATGTAGAAAGTAGGGACAAGTTAGGAATATATCCAATCACAGCTACTTTGGTTGTGTGGAAAGGTTGGATGAGTTCAGAGGGACATCCAATCACAGCTGCCTTAGCTTCATGGTGGTGGGATGAGTTGGGAAGCGATCCAATCAGAGCTACTCTCTTTATGAATTGATATATTCATTTAGAGCAGTTTGATGTCAATTCTATTATTGTAACTGAGATGCTCTGCCAGGTAGCCTTAATAAAGTTGATTGCATTTCACAAAAAAGTGAAATTTGTTTGTTAATTTATACATTCAAACTTTACCAGCATTCAGTAAAGGGTTATTAGATGTTTAATTTTATCCAAGTGTAAAACATGACTTCAGAAATTCAAGGAAACATAAAAAATGCCTTACACTTTACACTTCATATTTTAGTCGACTAAATTTACTGTAGATTTCATCGACTAAAATGTTGTGAAATTTCATCAACTAAAACTAGACTAAAATTAAAACAGTTAAGATGACTAAATTATGACTAAAACTAAAAGATGTTTTAGACAAAAGACTAAAACTAAATTTAAAATGCTGTCAAAATGAACACTGGTTCACACACTAAAGTGATTAAAATAAACATTCAGCATTGATCATTTTGAGAGCGTTCTCACTTTACAGCATTATTTCACACCTGCTCCAATTTCCACAGCACTCTACGCCATTTTGCCTTTTTTTTTTTTTCCCCATTCCCCAAATCTGTAAAAACGACTGCTGGCCCATCTCCTCTTACCCCTGCGTGTCCTCAAATGTGCATGTGACTCTGCAGGAGCATGGAGTCACCGTTAGCTCTGCTGCCGGACGCCGCGGCGCTGGAGGAGGAAGTGTGTGACGGTCAAAACTGGCAGGACACGGTTCCCCCTCAGCTCCTCGCCACGCTAAGCCCAAGGGAAATCGACAGGCAGGCCATCATCTACGGTATAAGTGACAAACAGCTACATGATCCTGATGATTCAGGGTTAAAAACAGTCTTACTAAACTCTCTCCTCTTCATTGACAGAGTTGTTCACCACCGAAGCATCCCACTTAAGGACTTTGAGGGTCCTGGATCAGGTCTTTTTCCAGAAGATGAGGTCTGTGCTGAATTCTGATGAGCTGGCGTGCATCTTTCCCAACCTGCCCCAGGTCTATGAGCTCCACGGTCAGTCCACTATCCTTGTGTGTTTACGCGAAGACAGAAATGATATGTCTGTGCAATATGAAAGTCAAGAATACAAGAACATCACTTGAGGACTATGGCACTTTAGGATTAATACTTTATAATTAATATAGCAGCATCTAGTTGAACTGACATTAAAATGGGTTTAACAGGTCAAAGTGTGACTCTATGTCGAATGATGTCATTTCTGTTGATGGTTGATGCAGGATAGAGTACTTGGGTTGAGCAGGTCATCCTCAATTATTTTTAAAGGCCATACTAATATATATGTGCTGTTTGCAGGAACTACCATGCATTTCATTTTGTTTATCTCTCTGAAGTTAATAATAATGGAGTGGGGCTGAAGGAAAGGCCACATATTTGTATTTGTAGTTATTGAAGCCTTGTACGTCCACAGCAGCAGGCTCTCCTCACCAAGGATCCCAGGCTGCCTATAAATGATAAATTTAAAGTCTTTTTGAAAAAATATATATTTCTAAAAACTCAATATGTCTTCCAGCTCTACATCTGCATATAGTAATGTTTAAGCAATAGTAAAGGTGATTAAAGTTGAACATAAGGATGGACTTCTTTAATGTCTTATTATTTGAGGGTTTATCTGGTGTGGAAAGAAACATTCAGCTGAGGAAAATGGAGGTCCTTTTATCTCTCTGGTTCTTCCTGTGCTGTTGTTTGTTTGCACAGTTAACTCAGTTTACTTTAAGTCAAACATGTATTCAGGGCCCTTTGCTGCAGGGTAAATAGTAATAACTGAAGCACAAGTTTTAACAGTAAGGTGTAATCTCAGCCTGCAGCTCCGCAGAGTCAATATGTGCTCCTGGTTCAGTTTAGAGTCAACATGGCAGCATGTAGAATAAAGACCAGCCTACTAGTCTAAACAGCAAGCTTTGAATACTTCGTAAAGTTTTATGCATCTTAAGCCATATAGGTTTTTTATCACAGAGCACTCATCGAAACCCACACTTCCTCCAACACTCAGCGTTCCCCCCAGCAAAATACGCCCTCTGTCTCTGTGTGACAACAAAACGAATAAACTCCCTCCATGTCCGATAATTTGTACATTTCAGTGAAAAGATCCACATATCTAACCAGTTTTCACTTGATATTGATATATTACCCTCCTGTCCTACCTTCCTTTAACGTTCTCTGCTGTGTGAAGTTTCTTCTTCGACTCTTATTCAGTTCATTTTCATAAGCACTTGTAGATACTACTTGTAATATTGTGGTCAAGGTTGTTTCGTGCCTGAAGGTATCAGTAAAAGTCAGTTTTTTAAGACCACTTTTTCTCTTTAGGTACCCAAAATCCTAAAACTGACTTTTATCGGTGAAGGAGAAGAATGATGTTTTTCCTTTTGAGATCCATAATTTAAATCCACAGTCCATCGTGTTAGGCTTAAAACCAGGATCATATTTTAAGTATTTATTTAACAAGAAAAAAATGGTTGATATTATTTTATAAAATTATTATAATTGATGATTATTTAAGAAATGGTTAAACTTAAGTGCCCTTATGTATTAATTATAGTTTTGTTTGCTTCTTTGCAGCAAGTCTGTGTGAGGCCATGAAGAAAAGGCGAGAAATTCCCATCGTTCAGGATATTGGAGATGTCATGCTTGCAAGGGTGAGTGGAGTCAGTGGTAGAAAATTCGCACCAACAACCAGCCAAGTGCTGATGTTTTTGTGCTGTTAAGTAAGTAAGGTAAAAAAAAAAAAACAAAGTAACAGAATAGAGTGACAGAAGAAACACAAGATAAGGCGGTAGTAGCATTTTTTCATGCCAATTTATGATTTTTATGTGACTCGGTTATTCATTTCATATTTATTAATCTCACATTCAACGACATAAATGCATTCACCTTTTACATTTTCAGTAAACTGTGTGATTCAGCCAAAAAAGAAATCCAGATTCATTTTTATGTCTCAAGCAAAAACAGATAAAGCTGACATCAGGATATGATAACGTGATCATTTAACTTTCATACTGTATTTTTATTTATATTTAGTCACGGATGACTGCACAACCAATTTTGTAAAACATGTTAAAATTCCTGTTGTTCAAGTGTTGAGTTCATGTAATTGGATTTTTGCATGACATTCGTTGACATTTCCCAGAGAGCTGACAACCAGGAAAATTATAACATACTATACAAACAATCAAATAACAACAAAAACAAAAATGCCAGCTGCATAGTGAATGTTGATAACGTAACCTCAAAGAACAGAGAATTACTCAACGTTACCTGAATTTTTCTTCTCCCCTCTCTTTTCTCTCTCTCTGGCAGTGATAATTTTGACAGCACTTTTTAATTTAGTTTTAGTCTTTTGCCTAAAATATATTTTACTTTAGTCCTAAATTAGTCATCTAGATTGTTTTAATTTTAGTCTAGTTTTAGTTGATGAATTTCACAACATTTTAGTCGATGAAATCTACTGTAAATTTAGTCGACTAAAATATGAAGTGTAAAGGGTAAGGCATTTTTTTTATGTATCCTTGAATTTCTGAAGTCATGTTTTACACTTGGATCCCACCACCATGAAGCTAAGGCAGTTGTGAGTGGATGTCCATCTTAACTCATCCAACCTTTCCGCACAACCAAAGTAGCTGTGATTGGATATATTCCTAACTTGTCCCTACTTTGTACATGACAAAATTAGGTCTGATTGGATTGAGTCTCTGTCAAACATTTTAGTCTAGTTTTTATGTGTTGACAAAAATGTCAGTTAATTTAGTTTTAGTTTTTGTCCCTGCACACTTGTTGTTTTAGTTACTGTCTAGTTTTCATCAGGGAAAAAAGGTTGTTGACAAAACCGTGACAAAAATGGTTAGTCGGCAAAATTAACACTGATCTCTGCAAATAACAAAAAAAACAAATGTGTTTATTTGTCTGCATTTGTGTTTTTATTGTGTTAACAGTGTTTTGTGTTTGTAGTTTGAAGGCGCAGCAGGAGACGAGTTTCAGGAACAAGCGTCTCAGCTGTGCAGTCAGCAGACTCAGGCTCTTGAGCTCATCAAGAACAAAAAACGCAAAGACCCACGCTTTGCTCACATCATCCAGGTACGCTCTGGTTCATAAAGACCGGCTTGTTTAAAGTCTGTGAACTATCAAGACAAATTTTGTGTGTTTAACGGCTATTTAGGAGTGTGAAGCGAGTCCTCACTGTCGGCGGCTGCAGCTCAAAGACCTGCTGGTGTCGGAGATGCAGAGACTCACAAAGTACCCTCTGCTGCTGGACAACATCATCAAACACACAGAAGGTGAAACATTAGAGATAAAGTCATGTAATTGAACAAAAACCTTAAAAATATCGATATGTAATGTTTTTTGTTTGTGCTTTAGCCGGCTCGTCGGACCTCCCCTCACTCCAAAGCGCCCAGGCGTGTTGCAAAGGGATACTGCAGGCGGTAAACGAGGTCGTCGGGGAAACAGAACATCGGCAACGGCTAAGCCAGTACCAACGCAGACTGGATGCTGCCCCTCAGTTTAAGGTAGTTACACATTTTGTTTTTGTTGAGCTCCTCTGTCTTGTTAGCAGTGATGTGCAGTAACATCACTGTTTAGAACACTGTTAGTAGCTTAATTACATTTTCCAGTAGCTTGGTTGTAGCGTCATTGTTTCCATGAGTAAAATAGCTTTTCATGATCAAGTAGTGTGGTAGCTTCTGAACAAGCTACATTTCCCTAAGCAAAAAGCACCAGTGGTTTGGCACCCTCCTTGCTTGTACCTAAAATAGGCCAAAAAAAGGGGACATTGATTTCTGAATTTATCCTTTAGTTCAACTTTTACTATGATAAAATTCCAACAAGCTGACCCCCAAAACCAATACTCCATCAAAATACTATTACAAGTCTTTTGAGTTTGTTATCCCAATTTTAGTTAGTAGCCTTGCACCTCCCCTGAGATATTCAGTGCCTCAGTTGGGGGTGCCTGGACCTCAGGTTGGAAAAGATGGGTCTAAGGGGCAGTCCTCACTGAGATGAATTCAGGTGTTCCCACACAAGTATTTAATTAGTTTAGGCGTTCTGTCCACACAGATAAGTTTTGGGTGCCGGAAACGCACATATATATCCAGAGTGGATCAATCTGAAAATGCTGACTTTGCATTTCCGTGCGTACAACGAATATGGATAGTTTTAGAAACAATGACGAAGCCACACGTTGCAGCATATGGACCCTGGTAGTGTCTACAGTTTTTTCCACAGGCAGTCAATATTTAACTATCATCTTTGTGCAAATAAAGGTATTGGTAACAGAAAGACACAAAGAATCCTTATTTTTAGGGACACACAATATTATTGGTACAATATTCATATTGGCAGATATTGGCCGAAAAAGTTAGATGTCTATATTGGCCAATATTAATGCTTTTGCCAATATTTATAGCAGATATATCAACCATACATATTGACCATATATCAGCAAAATACACAAATGTACCAGGAAACTTCACCTTATCACTGCATGGGTACATTTAAAAATCAAGAGTTTCATTTTTTCAAGAGTTAAATGTTGTTTTCTTGTTTTACATCTGTCCCTCAAACAAACAGGCTGTCAGGTCAATTTTCATAAAGTAAAGACTTTGTCCTTTTGACGAAAAATATCGGTATGAGTTCAGAAATATCAGCGTATCAGATATTGTCAAAAATCCAATATCATGCTTCTCTACTTCTTTTTAATCTACTTGGTTTTCTCTCCTTTCTTCCAGAGTTTAGACCTCACCACAAAGAGAATGATTCACGAAGGTCCTCTCACATGGAAAGTCAGCAAAGACAAGCAGATAGGTCAGTATTTCCGTACGGACTTGTCAAAATTGTTATTTTTAAAGGTAAGTCTGACTCCTGTCGTGTCCCTCCTTTAGAGATCCAAGCTCTGCTGCTGTCGGACTGCCTGGTCCTCCTACAGCGAGGCCCTGACGACCGGCTGCAGCTCAGGTACCCCTCTCGCTGGCAGAGTGGAGGCGGAGGAAGCAGCGGCGACAGCAAGACCTCTTTCAGCCCTCTGGTGAAGCTGGACTCACTGCTGGTTCGCCCAGTAGCTACAGGTAGAGAGAAGACCAGTGATTTTTAAGAATGCTTGACTTTTGATCCTGATGTGCTAGACGTCTTAAGATTGCATTTTCTTTCCAGACAACAAAGCGCTTTATGTCATCAGTGCCACAGAGAGGCAGATCTACGAACTGGTGGCTGGGTCTTCATCGGAGAAAAACACGTAAGTTTAGGGATTGAATTTAGGAGGACATGTGAAGCATCCGTGTTTTTTTGTCCTTTTATTTGAACATCTTGTGTTTGTTATGCAGCTGGAAAGATTTACTTGAAAAGACGATCTCTTCAGCTGATGGTTCATCGCCGCTGGTCAATCATGGATCCATGCCTTTAGCGTGAGTTATCTCACATAATTGAAAAATAAACCAAAGAGTGTTTGAGATGAAAATGTGTCAGACTCTTTCAGATGCATTTGCTTGATGTTTTTTCTTCATGTCTGTAGCCCATCGGGTCATGGCGGTGCATCTCCAGTCCCCTCAGGTTAAAATCATACCAATATAATGCAAATTTAATTCATCTTCATTTGCTTCTTTTTTTAACTTTGGACTGTTTGTTATCTTGCAGATAACTCCAAACCGGAGCAGTCAGACTCCATAGAGAGTCACCCATCAAATGATGATATCGTGACCTCAACTGTCACATATACGAAACAATCAGACAGAATCACGACTTGCGTGGCAGAGGCGGCTTTACAAGATGGTAAGAGGAGACCATAAATGATGATGTTTTGTGTTAAAAATGTATTGACCATTTGCATGTGACGTCAAACTCTCAGCTAACTCAGCAGTTAGCTTGATAGATGTTTACACTAAATAAATATAAATGTCCCAGTGGTGAACTTTAACCTTCATATCCAACCATAATTATCTACTGTTGTGTAGTGGGCTAATCTAACAAGGCTTTAAATGTCAGTTTTATTCATTTGAGAGTCATTTTATGAACCTTAAACTGTCATATGCAACAGAAACACTTGATGGGCTAATGCTAATACTAGCAGTTGTCAAGTAAACTTATTAAAAGCATGACTGTGTCTTTATTCAATAAACAGTGTAAGCCCAATACTTTCTTCATAGATAAACTTTCATTCAGCTCTTCCAGTTTGTCTTGTGAGCTTGAAAATGATTGATTTGGGTCTGTACGTGTATGAATGTTAATTACAGCACTGAGATTCTGCATGATAGTGCCACAGACTGCAGATTTACACACATCAGCTGCTGCTATCCTCTGATCCTGAAGCATCCTGATGCATCTTGAAGTTTTTTTTAAGTCTCTCTGGTACTGAATTCGACTTCATAAGCCCAAAATGTGTACACCTGCATCGACAGGTAACCCTGATGTTTTCGTGTCCTCCAGTTCCCATTGAATTTTCTGCCATTTATGATTCAAACCCAAGAAGTCTCCATCGTTGGACGATTTCTCCATGTTTACTCTGTGTTCAGACAAGTATCCTCATGTATCCAAAACAATGTGCAGTCATAATCCCTGGAAAGATCACCAAATTATCTTTATGGGCAGTGGTTGTTTTTCCTCTGTTGAGCCTCCCTGTTAACAGCCAATCCACACACTGTTTGCTTTGCAGCGGCTGTTTTAGTCTTGTTTATGCTCGACTCTTCTCAAGACAACCAAACTCATTTAACAGACTTAGTGATCTTTTGAGGACTGCTGATGTGCTTTTAAGTAGGTCAACAACACAAAGCACGTCGGCGGTGGTTTGCACATGCGCCTTGCAGTTAAGTTTCGGACGTATTTCTTTGAAAAAATTACCTAAAGTGCTAATGTTAGTCTAAAAATAGATAAAGTAACAATAATGTGGTTTAAAAAAGAGTCACAACAAGCACTCAGGACTATTTCGACTTGCTGAAGAGTTTATCTGATGACTGTAGGCAGAGGCAGGCTAACACTACCCTTTGACTCCCAGTGTTTGAGCTAAGCTAATTAGCAATGGGCGAGCTCTGCCCGTCTCTTCCTCGTTACTGCACAGTGTCTACCTGCTTGTCATGGATTTGGGAGTAAGGCAAGACATGAAAACAAAACAATGCTGGTATATCCCTTCAATTAATATTCTAAATCCATCAGCAGTGATTTTATTCCACAGTTACGATGCTATAATCTCTCAGTTGTGCCTGTTCTCTGTCCACATGAAATGAAATAAAAAAGGAGTGAAGGAAAAAAGATCATTTTTGAATTACTTTTCAAGGGCACAACATTTTTCCCTCTCTGTGCCTCTGCAGTTGAAACCCTTCGGCAGCTCATTATTCGGGACTTAGAGGAGGACGGCTGGAGCCATGACTCGGACGACACACCTACGAACGAGTCGGCAAACGAGAGGAACTCGTTTACAGAAAGAGATCGGCCAGCGTCTCTAGAGACTGTGCTCAAATTCAGCACCAATGATTGGGAGGCCGATCCTGAAGAGGCTCTGCCCCCTGAGCAGCGCAGCGTTCAGGTGGTGAGGAAAGGTAACAGGATCACATGATTAAACTCTTCATTCTTAATTCATCAAGTTTGACTGAATTCTTGCTTTTTTTGATCTAATCTGGTATTTTTAATGGCTGCCGTTTTCTGCATGTTCTCTCTGCACTTTTGGTGGTGGATTATTTGTTTATCTCCTCTTTTCTTTTTTTTCTTTCTGCTTGCTCCTCACAACACAACAATACACTGACCTCACACTGGTTCTCTCACCCTGTTACACCCTCTCCTCTTCACTGCACACACTTTCTTTGTCACACTGCTGTCTTCTTTGCATTAGCTGTGGTTGCGGGTCCTTCTTCTTCTTCTTCTGTCCCTGATGACATCACTGATGATGTCTCCTACCAATCATCCAAGCTGAGAGGTGAGGCCCCCGCACAGGGTAATGATGCTAAATATGTCAAATGCTGCTGCTGTTATCATGATGATGTGATACTGGATGCTGAGTTGGAGGTGTTCAAGTACCAGTTTTGCTGTCTTCTCAAGTAGATAGTTTATTTAAATTTTAAGCACCAGGAGCGGCTTTTTTCTGGGGCTCTAGTGTTCATTTTTTTAAAGATACATCATGTATGAATTTACAAAAATGATATAACAAATTTTAAGGGGAGTACTTAAACCATATAGATATTTTCTCTGTTTTTTAAGGCCAGAAAAGTACTTGATTTTTATTGATGAAACAGGATGTGTCTTGCTCTGGGGACAGCAGTGACACAGCCACTATGACAGACACAGCATGTTTATTGGATGTTGCCTCTCTGTGTGATCCACCCCTTAGGCTATTGATTTATTAGTTAGTTTATTTGTCCCTGCAAGGAAATTGGGGTGTGCAGGAATCACAGACATTTGGCAACAGAATACAGTGTCAACACTGATACAGTGTTGAAAATAGGCAAATAAAAAACACATCAACATCACTAAGAAACTCACACAGAGAAGAAAAGCAAAGGAAACCTCCTAGAGATGGACAGGCAGGTTGGTTTAGACCAGCTGGACCTATTTAACCCCCGGAGGTCGACGCTTTCGTATACAACAGCAAAGCACACCGTTCACAAAATATTTAATAACTTTACAACCGTTTATCATAGCCACTTACCGTTTGTTTTGATTGAAAGCTAACAACTTAGCTGTTCCGATGAGCCCTTCGGTGCGATCGTAGCTCTTCCACAGGCTGAGATATCTCTCCTGAAAGATCAGTGTCTTTTTGGAGACTTCGTAAAAGTAATCCATCATGATAAATCCAAAAGTTAGGTCTTCTAGGTAAATTTTTTAATCCTATTTCTGTATCAAAACACATTAGCACAGTAGATAGTCGCCATCTTGTTGTCACCTGGATGCAGTTCATTTACTATTTCCAGTGTCTTATGACAAAAATATAATAAAAAATATTATATTTTTACCTATGCCCATTTTGATTTTATTCCAAATCGTGCGCCTTGTGCACACAGATAATTCTTATGGATTTATAAACATTATTTCATTTTTACACATATTATGACCGGATATGATGTCAGGAGGGTTAGCCTGTCGGATGAACAAGCGCTCCCTCCCTTCTAGAGATGCACAGTATTAGAGACACACAGGTAAACATACTGTTGCAAGCAAAAAATAGGCTGTTTTGGCACATAGGAACCTGCAACAAACAAGTGACTTTTTTTTATAAATATCATTGTAAATAGTATGCTGTATGTGATAGTGTTTATTTCTTTGAGCTAACTTATGAAGAAGACTTGAAAAAACATTTTTCTGTGGTCAAAAGTGTTCATCCATACTCTGCTGGATTTTTTGTGGTGAATTCTGTCTGATTCAATTTCATTTTTTTTTTCTTTACATGATTATACATCATAGGGTTGAGGTTTTACATACATTACATCACAATATGCAGTTATCGAATCAGCTGATCGACCTCTATATGAAGATAATTGTAGGTGTGTAAAAAAGCAGTGATCCAAAACACAACGGAGAGAGACAAACAACTCTCACAGCATCAGCTGCAGAAAAATATATGCATGTCTCGGCTTTAAACGGTATATATTTAATAGATGAATCAGTCCTTCTAAATAAATAAACAGGAAAAGGTCTGTGGACGCCTTTCACTTTCTTTTCTCGAGTTAAAGTTGTAAATTATGGTGGAGTGTCGCAGTGCTGTGTTTAATTAAACTAGCATGAGCGCGCCTTGAGAGATTATTTATGTAACATCAGGCATTGAAAGGCGCAGCATTGCCCCTATTTTGTATCAATAGATCTTAAAATAAAAATACTTTGGGAAGTATTTAACTGCAAATCCACCAGTGCTGTTGTGAGGTTTGTCCTTATTGATAGTGGCTCAAAAATAATTAAACCAGTACAGAAAATTCCCTTCTTATTTTTACACCTATACATGCTGTGGTCTCAGAGCTACAACTATCAGTCAGCAGGTGCTCAGTCATTTTTTTGAACATTGTTATGAAAATTTTCATTGCAAATTGATTGAAAATTCTGTGATAGAATTTCAAGATCATATTTCCCACCTCTTGAAGCTTAAAAACAGTGCTCCTTAAAGAATACTATATTTTTGTGTATTTAAAAGAAACATAATCCATTATCTCCATACCTTAGTGATGTGTTAAAGCTGACAGCTCACTGAATAACATATTTTCTCTTTACCAATTATTTTAATATCCCTTTTAAACTTTTAGAGCAGCATTAATTAGCTTAGGTCAGATTTAATGTTGTTCAGTTATAACATACGGCAGAATTAAACACGTCATCATCATATCTTGGAGTCATTAAAAGAAATATGCTGTATTTGAACATCTCTAAGCTGTATGTAGTCTTTGTTTTATTTTCCCTCTGAAGCTCCCTGCAGCACATATTTTTTGTTTTTTTCTTGTCAAATAGGGAACACTTTCTACCTGGTCATGCCCACGGAGCAAGGTGAGAGCATCACCGATGACCCTGAAGACCCTCCCACACCTGTCGCCACCCACTTCCCTCAGCCTCCGGAGGAAGTGATGTCATCGCAGCTCGGGGAGGAGAAGACGCCGCCCTGCTGTCTGGAGCCCGACCAATCAGAGGATGTGCAACCAGACCAGGAGGAGGAGGTAACGGGCCAATCGCAGGCGGGACATCACAGCCACGTGATCAAAAATGTGGACGAGATATTCCTCACAATCGAGGGGTTAATGAGCAAGCTGCGCCAGCTGAAGGTGAGTTGGTGAAGCAGTTTGAACTCATTGTTCAAATTTTAGTTGTTGCAGTCTTAATCTTGACAGCGTGCTTGGGTGTGGACCTCAGCGTGCTTCTTTCTTCTTCAAAAGAACTTAAGCATCACATCTTGTCTGCTCTCTAAACTTTGTGTTGGAGAGACTTTGCTGAAGTAGAATAACTGACTTGAAGTGGCTGGGATATAAAATTCCAAAAATTTGCGATTTTAGTCTATTATTTTCCCACTCAAAACAGGACACCAAACAGAATTTCCCTCTTAAAGGTGAAGTGTGTGTCATAAAATGTTGATTTTCGAGCATGTACACTGTAACTTATGATGAATTTTATAAATTAGTTATTTGCTTTCTTATTACTTTCTCTTTTTCTTTTCTTTGTTTTGTATATATTTTTGTTGTTAATATGTTCGAAATAAATAAATAAATTATGTAGTTGAAACGTAGGCAGGTTTTTCTACATAAACACTGAGGGCTGCGTTTTTTTGACAGTTAATTAACATGAAACTCTCTGATCAATATGTAATCTTGTTTAGAAAACAAATGCAAGCCTATAAAAGTGTTTGTGCAAAACCTGACAAGACCTTCCACCATGAAAACTGTAAATTTTAAGTATTTCTAGTTCTCAACATTGCAAAAACTTACAATTGGAGTATTTGAATTAATTGATTTAATTGATACATTTCCCAGCCCTACAGACTTGTGTCTTGCTGCAGTCTTGCAATTACGCGTGACCTTTAACATGAATTTCCACAACCTGACCTTGGTAGCAGAGTTTGGCTGTAGTGATAGAAGGAAACAGTTGAAATAAATCATTTCGAAAGCAGCATTTTTCAGGGTAATGTGCTTCAACTGTCTCTTTAAATTTGTTCTATTTGTATGAAGTGCATGAAAATTATTTGTCACAACACTTTTCCGTGCAGGATCTAAACCGGCAGTACCAAGAGTGACTGCAGTAATTGCTAGGTCAGTCTCATGAGCAAAATGCACAAGAAGAAAAGGGATAAAAGGCAGTCTTGTAACACATCATTGCTTGCACAGTTACCAACTTTGAAGCTAGTAATAACAAGCTTAGTGACCGATGACTGTCTCCCCAGCTTGCTGTGAAATGTCCAATTCATATTCATATGTTGCTTTTCTGTCTCTTTACCCTCTGTAGGAAATCGAGAGGGCCCATCACAAGCTTCTGAAAACCCTCAGAGAGCCGTCGGTCCATCAGGAGTCAGAGGACCAACAGTGTCGCTCTGCAAACGTCTCCAGAACACCGTCTTTGGATCGCGGATCAATAGACGGTAAGAATCAGAAAATTAACACCTTTAAAAGGGATACCCCAACTTTTTTTTTCTTTTCATGTCTTACCTCACTCTCGAGTCCACAACAAGCAGATAGACACCATTCTTTTAACTGTGCGTGCAGTAACAAGGAAGAGACAGGCAGAGCTTGCCCACCGCTAAATAGCTTAGCTCAAACACTGGGAGTCAATGGGTAATGTTAGCCTGCCTCTGCCTATAGTCATCAGATAAACTTTTTGGCAACTCTAAACAGTCCTGTGGGCTTGTTCTGACTTTTCTCTTATCTCGTTATGTTACATTATCTTCTAATATTATCTTATTATCTTCTTTTACTCCTTTTCTGTTTTTAGACTAAGATTAGCACTTTATATAATTTTCTAAATCAAACCATCGTGGACGTGCTTGTAACTAGGTCAGCAAAACAAGCTTCTGTTGACAAGCAGAAGACGATAATACAGTGATTTTAGGAGATAATGTAACATAACAAGGTTAAAAAAGAAAGTGAAGAGTTTATCTGATGACTGTAGGCAGAGGCAGGCTAATGCTACCCCTTGACTCCCAGTGTTTGAGCTAAGCTAGTTAGCAGTGGGCGAGCTCTGCCCATCTCTTCCTTGTTACTGCACACACAGTCAAAAAAATGGTGTCTATCTGCTTGACATGGACTCAGGAGTGAGGCAAGACACACAAAAAAAGTTGGTTTATCTTTTTAGATTTCACAAAACCTACCCATTCTCACCTCTGTCCCCTAAACGATGTTTCTTTTTCCTTGACCCATTCAGGCAAAGAGGGCAGTCCAGCTGAGCCTAAGATTCTGTCGACTGGATTCTGAGAAGACTTACTCTCCGTGGCACAAAGACGTTGTCGCTGTCAGACTGCGGCAGCTCGGCTCTGCCTCCCCCCCCGCCCCTTCCTTCCTGCATGCACTGACCAATGGAAAAGAGACCAGGACTGTTTTTTTTTTTTTTTTTTTTTTTCCTTTTTTTAAAACTGGGCGGACTCATTCAGGTTTCAGAAGCCTGTGAACCCTCTGATTCTTCCAGAGCACAGACAGAGTGAGGAGAAAGTATGAAGGAACAAAAGGGCAGAAGACAAGTTGACTGATGAATGGAGGAAGACACAGATGGAAGTATGGAAAGTGGAAAAAGTTGGATGTTTGTGAAGGAAAAAAATGCATTTGGATGTCTCACTTGGTTTTGAAGAGAGGAGCAGAAGAAGTGTTGAAATGTTAATTTAAGGAAAATCCAAGGGACCCATCACCCCTGCACTTTACCCACATTGCATCCCTCTGTCAAGTACGTCCTCTCTTCAGTGGACGGATCAGGGACTAGAGGTGCCACTGGCTTTACATTTGAGCCAAAATAGCCTCCATGGGGTCTCCCTCCCCCTCCTATTTTCCTCCACTAGTTGCTTTACACTGAGTTCACCTGCCACCACGGCCGAAGGACTGTGTTGTTAAAATTCAGGTTATTTGCACTGGGTAAGGAAACCAATATCACACGTACACACATACACTCTGGCGGTTTTAACACTTGGAGCCTTGAGGTGAAGTCATTAAAGGTGAGCACCAAACATGAGGTTTAAATGTTCTCTGCACTGTCTAACTTACCTACCAGTTTTACTTTAATGTCTTAACATTTCCAACTTATTCATGCAACTAAGACAACGTCAGATATACTGATTGTGATTCCTCTAGGTGCGAAATTTATATTTCTCTATATTACTTAGTTCATTTCTATGTTTTCTTCAATCTAAATTTGTACTATTAAGGCAATGCTCCTTCTCTCTTGGAAAAAAAAAATCAGGCAAATTTCTCCTTCAAGTGGGTAAAATTGGAAATGCCTGCGATTCAACTTACTTTTGATATTTCGACAGTGCTCCCTCTCACATTAGCTTCCATTTTATGCCAACCTGACGCACCAGATGGACTGTTATACCGTATATATTTCACTTGAGTGTGGGAATGGGCGTAACCTTTCAAAAGCCTATCCTGCAGGTGATAGGACAATCATTCAGTCAATCACATTCATTGCAGGCCAATCAGATAATGCAGAAGGCGGGCGCTACTTCTGTGGTGAGGAAGCACAAAACATAACCCACTTCATAAAACAAACTCTCACCAAAAAACATGTTTGAAGTGGAGCAAGAATATCATTTCTATAGAGAAATGTTTTCAATGTTATTTGTTTTTAACAATAAACAAGTACAGTCCAGATCTTTAAAAATCTCCCACTGAAGCTGTTAGCATCTATGCTAATCCCAGTACAAGCAGTGACTTTCTGTTGTTTCATTCATAGCTCCAAAGGAATCTGATTGGGTCATCCTGCTTTGGGCTGAGCACAATCATTATAGTTTAGAGTTTGGCAAGATGGATTTGTCTGATTACATTGAATCTGGTGGATCCAGCTACACTGCAATTTTATGCAAAACACAGTTCAAATATATGTCCATGGTCTGTCATACAGAAGGGTTCACACTAAAACAAACTGTTCTAAGCAGGACTGAAAGAGAGGGGTTTATAGGCCTGCCTAAAGATAATATTTAAGAAGTTAAGGCAAGAAACTTAAATGAAAATGTTCAAGTGACATCTTGGAACTGTGCACATCTATTCAGAAGAAGATAAATAGATCTTTAAAAATGTTTGAGTAAATTCAAATTGCACAAACAGGCCAGCGATGTTTTGTTGAGTTTGTCAACTGAACCATATTGTAGAATTAAATTACTAACTAAAGACATCGTTTGGAAGACTAAGCAGTTTCCTGATGCTGTTTAAAATGCTCAAATAAGTTTATATAATATGGATGTGTGCGTTAAGCTGGCAAGGAAAAACAAATTATGAATTAAAGCAAAGCAAATTTTAGGAAGGATAAATCTAGTTTCATTTCTAATAAAGAAAAATAAAAGCTATTCTCCTGACTGTCTCGGTGGCACAATGTCAACAGTGTTCTGGCAAATGGGTAAGACTGCCAAGACATTTTAAGACAGTGCCACAATATTTGTGCAGCTTGGACAGTGCATCCTCTCTTTGGCTTAAAATTTGATGACAGATTGTTCCAGTACTGTAACAGCCCCTCAAAGATCCTCAAATTATCTTGTTCACACTTGGTTGCCTTTAGCTCAAAAGGGAAGGGCCTCATTTTTGCCTTTTCTTGGGGCCTCCAAATGTAAAACCGCCTCTACATACATGCTTATCATTTACCCATCATACTTTTGTACCCCTTTTAATTTTTATGATTGGGAACAGCCTCACTGACATATCCTCGGATCTTCTTTTAAGCTACAAAATGACTGTTTGAAATCATCTGTGCTACATTTTTATCATTACATGCTTTATTTTTGTTTGTTTTGTAAGTTCTGGAAACACTACTACTGCGCTGTTTACTACTGAAATGCTGGCAGGTTTTACTTAGCGCTGCTTCAGAGGCGAACAGGGATTTCAAAGCTCAGTGGACTCACACAGCCGATCTGATCATGTCACGTTTGGGAAATTTAGGATGCAAAGACGTGAGGAAACAGGATAAACAGTCATACTTGAATTTTCATCGTTTTTCAGTCAATGAAATAGCTGCCAAATATCACCGCTGACATCGCCGGTCTTTACTCAAAGGTGCAACTGTGCATCTCTATGCGGATTGTGTGTAAATACAATGATAGATACTGTGAACCAGCAACTTCTCCCTTCTCCAATGCAGTGGTCATACCATGCGCAGTGTTCAAATTCATGTAGCTCACACCCAAAGGACTGTGCGCCTAACCAAGTAGCTTTCTAGAGGGATCCCCATTTTGATGGGAGAAATGGAAAAATCAAGTATAAACACAAGGGATACTATAAATAACCACTACTTTAGTGAACTGTGATGGCAGATTGGTCTTGTGCTCCTTCCATGGCCTACTTTACATGACAACAATCCACCAAAAATGGGACCCTTTTTTTCCGTTTGGTGCACACAGAGTGACTAGAACAACCAAACCAAAGCAGCAGTGGTTGGTGATATGACTTTTTTTTTTATCGTAACAGCACATTCACTCTCTCCCTGCTTTAATAGGCACACCTTGTTTGGACCAGGATCGACTCCCTTTTGCCTTCAGAACTGCCTTAAGTCTTAACATCATAGATTCAACAAAGTGCTGGAAACATTCTCAGAGATTTTGGTCCATAA
This sequence comes from Cetoscarus ocellatus, assembly GCA_037902135.1. NCBI lineage: Eukaryota > Metazoa > Chordata > Actinopteri > Labriformes > Labridae > Cetoscarus > Cetoscarus ocellatus. Next base: position 142,020 of record JBAMNC010000826.1, read on the forward strand.
TGACAACGATATGTTGGCTGCACATCCATGATGTGAATTCCAGCACATCCCAAAGGTGCTCTACTGGATTCAGTGTGGTGACTGTGGAGGCCACTGGAGTACAGTGAACTCATTATTCTGTTCAGGAAACCAGTCTGAGATGCTGTGAGCTCTGTGGCGATGCATGATATCCTCAGACAATGGTTACACTGGGGATGGACATGGTCAGTAGCAACACTCAGGTAGGCTGTGGCATTTAAACAATGCTCATATGGTACTAAGTGGCCGAAAGTGTCCTAAAAAAATAGCCCCCACACCATGACACCGCCACTTCCAGTAGCCTGACTCATAAATACAAGGCAGGACTAATCCATGCTGTCAATTTGTTTACACCAAATCTGACTAAGGATGGGAACCAAAAACCAAGTTGTGAATCAATAACAACTCCCTCAAGGACGGGAGTCTTTTTGCTTAACAATTCCCTTATCAATTTCTTCCACTTTATTCTGCTAGCCTTACAAATTAAGGACATCAGACTCTCATCAGAAGCATTCAGCAGGAACGATAACAAAGAAGTCAAAAAGGTAATCATGGCAGACGGGACAGAAGAGTTAAAATTGTGACCTAATTGACGACAAAAAGATGCTAACAACATAACGTTTGTGGGTGGAAACACCAGCAACTTGCATAAGCATTTATCTATGCAGCACAGCACTGAACATCATGAATGTCATGTGTTTGACATTGTTGCCGCTGAAAACCTGTGTCAGCCAACTTTTGCTCACACAGCAACTCTACAGGAATCAATAAGGGAATCTTTAAAGAATCAGATGGATAAGCGGAATCGTTAATGGCATTGATATCAATAAAATAGTATCAATTCCTGTCCCTGCCATCTGAATGCCACAGAAGATCTCCAGGAAACATTTGTACAATCTTCAGTTATCCAATTTTGTTGAGCCAGCGCAAATATGTAGCCTCAGTTCCCTGTTCTTAGCTGACACGAATGGTACCTGGTGTGGTCCTCTGCTTCTGTAGCCCATCTGCTTCTTGATTTGACGTGCTGTTTGTTCAGAAATGGTCTTCTGCATACCTTGGTCATAAAAACTGTTTATTTGAGTTGCTCCATCTTGAACCACTTTGGCCATGCTGCTCTGGCTTCTGGCATTAACAAGGTATTTTCACTCAGAGATCTGCCACTGAATGGATATTGTCTCCTTTCAGCCCATTATCTACACCCTGAAGATGATTGTTGGTGAAAATCCCAGTAGATCAGCAGTTTTAGAATAGTCAGACCAGCCCTTACTTAAATGTGTTGAAGCTTTTTCGAAACTCAAGAGTGAGGGGTGCTAACAGGGCTTGTGGATCTACAGTTCTGTTTGTCGTCTGCCTTACTTAAGGTGTAGTGAGCATGTGCGGGAAGCCATCTTGCTCATGGTTACTGCCTGGGACAGTAGTTAGTAGAGCTTTGACCTTATACTTGATATTGGAGAAATATTCGAGGATGGGGGTAAAAATCCGTACTAGAACTGTAAGTATACTTTTATATATGATATAGCTAAGCAGCAAAGCCACTCCATGGAAGCACATTGGATTCCACTGTGTGTTGATTATGTGCAAAGCAGCTGGCCCACTCCTGATTTACAACACATCTTTGAGCCCATTTGTCAGCCTTCCCCCCACCACAGATTCTTGGGAAAAGTGACTGATCTAGTAGTTGGAAGGTATGCTTGCAGACACAGAGACAGAAAAACCGCAGTTTTCACAATTTTGCACTCTGGACCGCGTTTTATATATTTCCATTTTAGGCACCTGATGTCGTGTAAACAAACAGACAAGACACAACAAAAGTAAACCTTTTTTTGTCAAGATTGTTGTCATGTAAACAGGGCCTAACACACTACAAGCCACTAATTCTTCCACAAAAACCAACAATTTACCACCTAATTGAGGATTTTTTTACTCTTTTATAGCTTAAGTAGAGATCATTAAGAAGTGTTATTTCACAACTGATGAATATAAAGGAAACTCTGAAATAAAAGCTATTTTCAAATCACCATGAAAGGTGATCATAGGGACTGATCTTGTGAACTTGAGGAATTTGTGTGAAAAATGGGGGGAAAAGTTTCTACCAAAGTGAAAAATCTCTCCTGTGGGGTTGAAGGGAACACTTTTTTTAAATTTTGTTTTTTCTTGACATGATTTTCAAACATCTCAGACTTGATGTTTCTCTTGACAAAAGGTGAAAGATTTTGTGGTTATTTACTCTTCTGTAAGAAGTGATTTGTTGATAATTTGACACATAAAAGTCTGAGTTGTTGCACCTCCCTTCTTTCCTCAACTACAGCATTTTTCATCTCCAATTTCTACCTCTACACTTCACTTTCTTCATATCTTCAGCGACTTCTTTTTCATACATTATTCTTGTACATTTACATCAGCGTTGTTGCCCTAACCAGCTATTAAAGAAAAAACAAGCTCTAACTGATTCCTTTTCTTTAAAAAAAAAATTGCACAAACAAACTTCCCTGCACGGTGCGAACTACTGTATGCATACACACGTCTTTAACTATCATCTCATTGTCTTTTAATTTTTTTTTTTTTTTTTTTTTACAAAAAAGCAAAAAGAATCTTGTTCACTCATGTAATATAGAAATCAGACCCACTTGTTTTATATATGTTAATTTTTTTCTGTAAAGCCTTAGTCCTCATATTTGATTTTATTTTTGTAGATATGATTTTAAAAAAGGATGTATAAATTATTTTCTTCTCCTTTGTTTTTAAAATTGGTGAGATTGTTTAGCTGCACAGAAGGAAAAAGAGCTCATGTCTCAGATTCATGTGTTTTGTGAGATTAAAAAGAAACTGGATAATGAAATGTGTTTTATCTTGAGTTTTTGTCCTTTCCCCCAAATATTACATTAGAATTTTATTTTATATACAGTATATGTTAAACAGTTAATTATGTTTAATGTTTTGATGAGTGCTCTCACAATTAGGCATGTTAATTGTTTATTTTTGTGAATTAACAAAGACTGAGTGAACGAACAGAGGAGAAATCTTAATCAGATCAATATTTGAAGTGACCACCCTCGAGATTTCGAAGGAAAGTAAGCATGATGTGTCTGTCATCCGCTGCTTTAAGTTCCCTTGGATGACCAGTGCACCTCTGGTCATCAGCGATGCTAGTGTTTTTACTTCTTCTAAAAAGCTTGAACAACATGTCTTGAAACCCCAGTCCACCTTGAAATTGTTTCCAGGGAGAGACCTTGCTGATGTAGCCTAACTACCTTGTGTTTTGTTGCTGTGCTGAGTGTTGCAGTGGTGCATAACCTGTACCATGAAACTGTTTTCCACAACCTCATCTTGGTAGCAGAGTTTGGCTTTTCCTCACCCAGTTTAAAGCCTCCTAAAAGTCATTTCTTTTTCAGTTAATGTCTGAAATGAACTTGCATTTAATCTTTGGTCTGAACTGGGCAGACATGGGCAACTAGGCTTCTGCAGAGAAACTGTTTCAGTCACCAGAGACTGTGTAACCTGGTACACCAGATGAATCGTTCAATATATTTCCCAAGTCCATCTGGGATAGAGCCTATGGAAAGTGTTTGGGAATGTGGCAATAGTGTATTAATAACTGGTTATTAATGCTTGTAGTTGGGTCCACAGCCTCTTGTAGTCCTTGTTAGCAGTTAGTTGGCAAACATAATTTAAAATATTAGGCTTTAAGATTCAAAAGCAGGCAACATCAGATGCATTTTATTTTTTCCCATCAAACGTTGAAATCTCATGTGCATGTGTTCACCACAAAACTTATTTCAAGCGTTTATCCAAAACAAGTAATCTAAATCCCAATTATTTTCAGGCTTGAGAACTGGAAAGTGCTAAATGCTAACTGATTTTTGTGGGATTTGACTTTATTGGAGGTTAAAATGGTACAAAAAGGGCCTTGCAAAGGTCTTAAAAGTATTTGACTTAACTTTAGAGTGTTTGCTTGTGGCCTCGTTTAGAGTCACCGACATACGTTGCTGTCCTTGTTAGCATTTTTTAGCAATTGCTAACAGTGGAAAAAAGGTATTAAGATTATTCAATGAGGCATTTCCATATGTATTTCATGTTTCGAAAAATGGTTAAAAAATCTCGAAACTTGAAACTGTGTACTTCAGACTTACTTAAACTAACCGAAAATTCGAGTAAAATATCATAAAGGTATACACAATAAAACCGGAAGTGCTACAATGCTGATTCATTTTAGCGTTTACTGCTCACTTTACACTCTTCGTATGAGATAAACCTAAAGAAAAACAGGAATAGAAATTTGAGGGATAAAAGTAAAGCCCTTACACGGCGATGTAATTAGTGATGGGTAAAATACCATACCGCTCTTATTCTGAAAGTTCACACCGGAAGCTACTAGCGAACCGTTATCCGTTGAGCTGGATGCTCTGCGCTCACTCATTCAGCTCAGCGTACTCCCTCACTCTCCAGCCGGGATGTAGAGAGTCCCTCTCGCTGTTCTTTACACGGCGACGGTCCCTCATTTGGGAATGAAATTTATACTCGATAAAACCAAAAAAAACAAACTTTCTCCCTAGATTTATCGATGAAGCTTCGGTTATTGATGGACGTAGACTCGGCGGGCTGACTGGAGTCTGTAGAGAGTGAATTAGGAGCTGCAGGGACACTTTTGCTGGAGACGCTCGGCTCTTTGTGCAGCTTTTTCCTCCGGTGAAGACAAGGTAAGACTTTTCTGTTTGCTTTTCTGGTAAAATGTGAGGGAAATTTAATAGTAAGTTCACGGAAACAGAAGGAAAGTTCAACTTTGCTGCAAAAACGTTGATATTTTTGTCTCTTTTTCCAGCGAAACCTATTCAAATGGCTCTATTTGCTCACAGGGGCGATTCTAGTCATTTAGAGGCCCCGGGTAAAAACCACTAAAAGGCCCCCCCTCCCCATTTAGCTAAAACAATGGTAGCAAGTAAATTATTTCCAAGCTATAAAAGGGTCTTTAAAGAACAGATACTTAATGAACATCAGTGTTTAGTTTCGGTTGATTTTTGTGGAAAAAAGGGGTCAGAACTTAATAGCTTATTGCCTTTTATTTGTTCAGCTAATAGCATTGTTTTACCTGTTGTATTGCTTTAAATGTTTCAGTCAGTCTTTCAACAGTTCGTCTGTGTAGATTCTCATCAATCCAGGTCATGGTCGTCTTGAAGATTCAAAAACAAGGCAACTGGACTGTGTTGAGTTTGTTGGGAAGTTCTGTTAATTTACATAAAAACAAGTGATAAATGAGTCACTTCATTGTTAAGTTTAAATGTCCTTATTGTGGGATACTTGAGCCCTGTCCATGTAGACACAAAAACATTTTTTGTAAACAGCATTGTTTCAAGAATTGCGTCCGTCCACACAAAATCAGTGAAAATGCCCTACTGTACACACCAGGGTGCGAGGCTCTGAATGTTCAATAGTCATCATATTAATAATTAGACATACTAACAAAAATTTGAGTGACAAACTTGAAAGATTCTCAATAGGAAGGTATTTTGATGGAATAATGGTTTTGGTGGCCTGCTTGTTGGAATTTTGCCATTGTAATGGTTGGACTAATGGATAAATTTAGAAATGAGTGTGCCTAAAGGGCAGAGCTTGGGCTAATTTATGTAAACGTAAGAAGGATTTCGAACCACTGCTACTTCTGTACTGTACTTCGCTGCTTTTTGCTGACAGAGATGGAGCATGTTTAGACATTACCACACTACTTGGTCAAGAAATGCTGATACACCAAAAAGCTTTTTGATGATTAAAATGTTGGTAACTAATCTAAGTAATATCCATATTTTGGTAGAGATATTGGTAAATGCATCGCTAGCCACGACGTGCATTTGTTTTTGGAGCAGTGTGTCACTCATTTAGCTTAGCTGATTAGCTTTAATGCTGTTGCTCTCAGTGCTAATTTAGGAACAGGATTGATATTTTGGACTCTATACACTGAAGACAACGTTTTGGAGACTCTGCAGCAGTTTATTAAAGAGAAGGTTGTTTATCCTTAGATACTGTCAGGAGAATCTTATGCTATTTTTTGTAATAAAATGATATGTTTTAATTTTCTTAATTTGATTTTAAGAAATGTATGAAGAATTTGCATCTACATAAGCTGCGTATGGAAAATTGATGCCAGATTTAGCCAAACCACGGCCAGCCTACATGTGCACTTTAGACTGTTTGTGGTAGATGTTGGACACATCTAAAAATGTGGCGTAAACCTTAGATTTTATAACCTGAAACACCAGATGGACTGTTAAATTTATTTCACCTGTTAGTCAAGGAAAGAGCCCATAGAAAGTGTTTGGGAATGGACTGAACCTTGCAAAAGGATACCTGGCAGGTGATTGGACAATCATTCCATCCATCATTAATTACGGGCCTGTCAGATAATGTAGTAGGCAGATGCTGCTGCCAAGGTCTTATGGACAGAGCATAAGCCACTACGTAAATTAAACTCTTATCAAAACATGTCAGAGGTGGAGTGAAAATGTCCTTCAGATAGAAACGTTTGTTGTGTTGTCATTTGTTCATCATTTAATAAAGAAATGTGGTCCAGATCTGATAAAATTGTTGTTGCTGTTAGCATCTATGCTAATATGCAGTCACTTCTGCTGTTGCCGCTCTCATAGCTCCCACCTCTTCCTGCTAAAAAGGACTCTGAATGGTCTGTGCCATTTTAGGTCGCTCACAGTCATTGTTGATTGACGGATCTGCCTGAATACAGACAATGAGGGCCCGTTTACTCGACAATGTTGTCACCAGAATCAGAAAGGTTTTTTCCTTTGTGTTTTCAAAAGCGCTCCGCATTCACACGGATCTAAAAAAACACGGTAGCATGCATGCCAGGCCAGTAGTTAGTGATGTTAGTTTGTAGTTTCCTTGGCGGATATAACAAATGCATCCCTGCTGGTCAGAGTATTGACGCAGCAAATCCACATTTTGTTGAAGGAGCAATAACATATCTCGCACAGTTAGCAGCATACATGTCAGCCATAGCTGTTGTTGTTGTTCCCAGGAGCGGGCATTACCTTTAGAGTATTGCGCATGCACTGTGCATCCCTGTTTTCCCTGAGAACAGCGATTCCTGTTTACGCGGAAATGAAAACATTTCCAAAACTTTTCACACTGGAGCTCGGTTACAAAAGTTTGTGGATTCAGGCACTCTGGGCACCGTTCTTGTGTAAACTGAAGGTGCAAATGCAATGAAAACTTCATTTTCGTGTTTCTTCGTTGTTGCGTCATCGAGCACTTAATTAAGCGGGTCCACCTGCACTGCAAGGTCATAATGTGATGCTTGCAGTGGCGTTGGTAACTGCCCTCCTTTGCCTGATGGTAAAATCATCTGTTTGTTTGAACAATGACTTTACAGATTTAACAGCATCCATCACGGATTCATGAAACCTAAAAATTCTCTGCAGCTTTATCACCTGAGTCAAATTTCCATGTCCTCTCCCTCAGTGCTTGACTTTTATCCGTGCACTTTATTGATTATGAAACACATTATGAAGCAGAGACAGCTCATCGGAGAGACCCTCGCTGTCTGAAGGGAGTGATGTCTCCATCCTGGGTGTGTTCCTCTTTGTCTTCAGCTCTGACTCTGCTCTTCCTCCAAACAAAAACATCCTGAGTGCTGCAGCTCTCTCCTAACTCTTTGTGTCTGGTTGTCTTTGGCTGTAACACAAACTGAGTGTGTGTCTGTTTCATCAGAATGAGCGAAGTTATCCAGTGAGAGTGTTGCTTCAGGGGAATGATGCAGCAGCTGCCACGCTGAGGCAAAGAGGCCCCCAGGGGCCACGATACACTCCTAAACTAAAACATAAAAAAAGACCTGAACATGATGTCAGCCGTCTCTCCATGTAGACTGTACTGGCTTTATTAACATCATAAAAAGCGGAACATCTGGAAGGAAAAATAATGTTTTTAACATGTTTAACCCTTTCCCTGCTGGTTCGTGTGCAATAAGTCACTGATATATTTATGAAAACAAAAGATAATCAAATATTTCCAAAATGCTGGCTGGGAAATCTTTTTTGGGTGTCTAGAACAGGTCAGTGATGAACAATAAAATTGATTTTGGAACAGTTTTATTTTTTATGCTGTGTCAGCAATATTATGTTCAAGAAGTCACTGATAGGAAAACACGAAAATACATATGTTACCAAAATACAAAATTCTAGAAAGAAAACCATTTTGGTTTAATTTAGTCATGAGCAGGTCAACAATGAACAACAAAAGGTGATTTTAGTTTACTGTTATTTTTTGTGCAGTATCAGCTTAAAAAAACTCACACTAAGACCATTAGGGCCAGAAAAAGGACGTCGGAAAATAGTGCCATAAATTTTGATTCTAACTTTCACTGCAGCAGATCTCTTTATTCACTCCAGCTCTGAACATCTACAAGAAAAATAAAGCAACTGTTCTGACATGTTAAGCTCTGTGCTGATTTGCCTTCAATAAGTAGCTAATATATTTGTGGGGAAAAAAAACAGATAAATCAATATTTCTGAAACACAAAATGCTGGACGGGAAATTTATTTGGGAGCTTAACAGTAGGGTTGCGGGGGGGATTTCCAGAAATTTTCGATGGGACATTAAGCTGGAGAATTTTGGAAATATCCCAAATTGCAAACTTTCCATGGGAATTAATGGGAATTAACTGGTAATTGGGGGTGACTTTAACAAACTGTTTCATATCCAAACATAAATATAAACGTTTTGTTTGTCATAGGCATACATCCATGCAAAATAACAAAATTAAATACATCATGGTTCAGCAGATTTATTTTTAAACAGAAATTTGTCAAGTTTTATTGATTTTTTTGAACTATCAGTTTCAACGTTATTTTATGTCCATGAGCTCAAATGTGGTCCTCAGTAGTTCAGAGGTCTAGAATAATCTGTGCATGTGCTGTCTGGGGTAGTATAGACATTCTGAAGCATACTTGCATGAAATCTGGTTGTTTTACTCAAGATTCTGTGGTTTTGTCTGCAGTGTTTCTGACTCCAAGTCTTTGGTTTCTTGAAGCACCACAGAGCCTCACACTCTGTCTAGTACTGTGGTAAACTTTTGGCAAAACAGCCAGTGACATATTGACATTTTGTGCTCGTGATAACATTATTAGTTCCCTCTCAGCACGTGCAAACCCCCCTCAGTCCAGTGTGTTTTTTCGATCGGTGTGCGATTGATTGCAGTGGATGAGGCTCGTCGGTGTGATCAATAAGATCGACTGTCTCAGATGGACACAGAGCTGATTCTGTTTACTTTTACTGCAGGTTCAGGCAGTTTTACGTTTGCAGAACAGGTGAAGTTCCACATTTGGTATCACCGTTATAGAGGCCACTGCTCTCATTGTGTGAGCATGTGTGAATAATGGAAGTCTGAAGAGTCTGTTTGGTCAGAAGATGTTTTTATGCATAAAACATTTAGATCTAAAACCGTCATGGTCAGTTTTAAAAAGTCATTGAAATACAACAAATATTCACTATCAAAAGGCAGTGTCAGGTTACTTTACACTGTAAAAGTCCACTAAAAAATACTCAACAACAAACGACTCTGGCTGTTTAACCAAGATTTAAAGTTAAATTACTTCAGTTTACTCTGAATAAAGACGCTAGAAATGAACAGCACATAGAAAATAACAGCACAAAATACACGCCAATGAAGGACAATCAGCTGTGGCTCACATTAAGCTTTTGTTTTGTTAAGATAACCCAGATTACCAGCAAACACTTTAGTAGTTAGTTAAGAGAATTACATTTAATGGGAAAAGAAAATCACAGAATATATTTAAGTTAAGTTTACCTTGAATACTTAAACCAAAAACTTTCAATTAAATTCAGATTCTCCTTTCTATACAGCTGAGAAAAGTCAAAAAAATATGACATCAAAAGTTTTTAAATGTTAAGAATTATGTGTTTTAGTTATTTTTTCAAACATTTAGTGAAACATTTTCATCAGATATTTTTGACCACTAAATTATTTATATGATTCATTTTTTTACTTATATTCTCTTCAGAGATGTTCAAACTTCTGACTAATATTTTTTGTCTGAAGTATGTTCTAACATTAGATTGTTTTTGTGTCTTTGGTTACAATGTTTCTTCATCAAACATGTTAAACCTCTGTTTCTCGGGTAGTATTTAGTACCATCGTCTGAACTTATCAAACTTTAAATCAGTCATTTTCTCTACTTGTAATATTTTCCAAAACTGTACTCAAAACATTTGAACACATTTGTTCATTTTTTGACAGATTTGCCTGGGTTTTTGGGGATCAGACATGGCAAAAACCAAACATTTTTAACTTCAAGATTTTCAAAGACCTAAATAGGAGTTCTGTAAAACTTTCATTCCAATTTTATTCTGAATTTTTAGTTTTCTATTTTGGAAATCAAGAAATTTTAAAATTATTTTTATTTTACGTTTTTTCAAATGTTTCCTGACATTGTGCCGAGTCTTTTGGCACTTATTTCAAGGTTTTTTATGTTTTTGTTTTTGTTTTGTTTTTTTTAAATCAAACTTGTTAAAAAAAAAAAAAAATGAATTCCAAAAATCGTTGACATCAAATATTTCTATACATAATGTCTATTGGGTGTGATAAAAAAAAATAAATAAAAAAAAAAAAAAACTTACATGCCAGTATTTTTTTTTAATTTATAAAATATAAATATTTGTTTTTGATTTTGTCAAAAATTTTAAAAAATGTTTGTCCAGAAAATTCTCAATTTTGATTCTCAATGAAATATTCCCAAATATTTCCATACATTTTATCAGTTTTGATTTTTTATTACTTTAAAAATTCCCAGCATCTCAAACACTTCAGAGACTTTGTCCGAAATGTTACACATCCTTTATTTATAACTTGACAACTCTTTTTCAGGAAATGTTTGACTTGAATGATTTATATTTCAAAAATGTGTTGTCATCACAATAAATCTTGAAATCTGATTAAAATAAAAGCAGGGGTCATTTCAAAGCCAGAGGAAAATAAAAGCCAAGGCTAAAACTCATAAGTGATTTTTGAAAATGAGGTGTCACATCTCAAGAGGTCTACCATTAATACATTTTTACTTAACGGAGACAAATATGGTAGGGATGCACTTGTGGTCTGGGCACCCATGAGTTCATCACTACCATAAATTCTTACTTCCAGTAAGACTTTTATTGATTATACTTCTATAAATCTTTCACCACAACCACACAGACATGAGGACCCTCCTCTAATAAATTTGTTTGCAGCAGAAACAAATTTGACGACAACAGGTCTATGATTGGTCCATTGATCTGTCACTAGCTTTAGTTCTTACTTTAGTCCACTTGTCTCCACTTACCTCCCTCCCTTTGCCCACACACCCAACACAGCATCGTGTGGATTTGCTGTTCATCATGAGACTGGGGTCCACATTCAAGATTTCCTGCTGCTTAACAGAAGGTTTTTTCTTGCCGCCATAATGGAGGGATTCATGATTGGCTATATGGATTCATGTTGGGTGTTGGATGTATATATTTGTATATATATGTTTATGTGTATTTTTATATGTATATATGTATCTATGCATATATGTGTATCCATAATATGAAGAGCTTTGTGCTCTATTGTAAAGTGTCTTGAGATAACACTTGTTATGAATTGGCGCTATACAAATAAAGATTGATTGAGATTGATTGATTTTTACATAAAGTCTGCATCCTCCTAACGCTGATCCTTGATCTTGTGCTTAATGATGAATCCCACCATCTTCTACATGTTTCCTGTTAAATCTGAACAACCTGCACTCACCGAGGCCTAAATTTAGTTTTTCGTGCCACAGGAGAATCTGGGCTGTCAGGTCAGTGTGTCTTCCATTTTTAACAAAACAGAGTTCTGCCTGATGTGCTGATGTGACACAGACCCAGTGTGCTCTGCTTTTAAAAATGGAAGTTTTTAAATGTTTTATTTTTATCGACCCAGGAGACGTTGTTGTGCTTCGCTCTGCAAAACCAGCTCTAGCTCTGAGAGGGCACTGGTCCTCTTTTAAGGATTTGCCTGCTTTAGTTGCATTTATTTCTCCTTTTTTAATGAATCATTTCTTTTAGTGCCAGCTGCAAAGAAACATCCCTGTAGCATAACTGATGTGCATACCTTATTTCCAAAAAAGCTGGGACATTGTGTGAAGTGTTGATAAAAACAGAACACAGGGATTTGCAAATCTTTCTCACACTCTAGTTAATTGAATACAGAAAAAAGAAAAAGACAGGTAATTTAATGTTTTAATAGATCAACTTTTTTTTAATATAAGCACGTCCTAATTTCATGACTCAAGCATGTTCCAAGAACAGCAATCTGAAACTTTGAGGTCATTTCAGATCATTTGGGAGAGTTGGGCCAATACAAAATGGGAATTCCCTTCATAAACAAAAAATATTCAAGATTTACAATGAAAGGACAGTGTTTGGTAAATTCCTTTAATGGCCATGTGAGCATGTCCAAATATGTGTCTTTGAATCGTCTGAATTATTGCAAATGTCAGTGCTGAGAGCTGAGCCACTGCTTAACCACTCAAGTATCTGCTCCCAGATGTCTCAGCAGAGGAGTCCATCATGTGTGCATCACATGAGAGCCATTACTGTAAACTGTTGTGGCTAATATGGGCGATGCACTCAGGACGTTATGGTGCAAAATTGACAGCATGAGGAGTTTCATTATTACATCAAGTATTGGCTTGTTAACTGGACATTTCAGAAAGAGCCTACTCAATCAAGGTGATGCTCAGTGAAAATCTAATTTAAAGTGGAAAACAAACGGATTCAGACTTTTGCACAACTTATTTTCTTTCATTGTAAATCTTGAATATTTTTTGTTTATGAATCAGTACTGTACATGACATTAACTGATAAAAGCGAACAAAAATCTTTCCCCTTTTACATCAGTGGTGCATGCTAGCCATCAAAACTTCATGAAAGCATGTACAGATGATCCCATGTTTATTTCTCAAAATCACATCAGTTTTGTTCTCTGTATTTTTAAATGAGCAGATCTTTGCATCTTCAATATCTATTTAATTACACTAGATGACAGACTTTCATCAGTTAGTGAGCTTGGTGCATTGCAGTTGTGGTGGAACATGTTCAGCCCAGTGGTGGCTGTACTTCGTTTGTCTCAAGTGGTTTTTCAGACCGACAGCATGGTCGCTTTGTCCCAATTAAGTTGAAAAAACTAGGGGTGTAATGATCCATCAATCTGGATCGATACATTGATTGGTTAAGCAATGATCCAATCAAATCGATGGAAACTCAAAACACTGATCAACATCGTCATCTTCAACGCCTTTATTTTGAAATTCTGACCGGATATGTGTTTCACCGCTTCCGCCCAATAGCGCCTCGTTCTGAAGTTTCAACTTCACAGGGCTCTCAAGTCTCACGCATTCAGCGTATGAGACGCGCACCTTTTCACTCTCTCACACCACACCCGGTATTTCTCCTGCTTTAAAATGTATTATGTAGCGCCCACCGAGTAACACCGCTATATGCTAACGTGTAGCAACACGCTGTTAGCATCACAGAGCTAAACGGGAGCTTGACATGTAAGCCAATAAGAAAATAGCACTGCTGTATCCGGGTAAGATACGTTCGATCTGACCGCAGAGAATGCAAGCTGCACACACACGACGGGAGTAATCATATAAGTACAGTAAGTTATCTCATCATTTGATTTTGTAGCGCACTGATTAATGAAATTACTCATTGTATAAAAGGAAAACAGTGAGAGCTGTTTCTTACTTTTCCTCCACACCTACCATTAAACAGTGAAGCAAAGTCTAAAAACACCTGACTACTAATTAACCCAATTTTAATTTTAAACACGATTAGATCATACAGATGGTTATAATCCTCTATAACCTATCATACCCAAAGGTCAGCACATCATTTCACATTTCAGTAATAAAACTGCCAAAACTTAGAAATTGCTTTGTATTTCTTTCTTGCTTTAGGTGAAATGTAGCTGATTGTGTTCAATGAGTACATAATATTGTCTTAAATCGATCGAAGGCCCCTGAATCGTATCAAATCGAAATCGAATCGTGGCAGACTTTGTGATATTGGCAAATATCATATCATGGTCCAAAGAATCGATATCGTATCATATCGTATCGTCATGAAACTGGTGATTTACACCCCTAGAAAAAACACTACAATTTTGTTTATTTCCTTTGGATAAATTCTCCTGCGTGAATGAGTAGGTCTAAATTCTACAGTAGCGATGGTGAGTGATGCTAACCTGTCGCTAACTTCATGATATGTTGTTCCTGTGCATGGAAAGTGACTGTGGGATCCAAAACATCATTATTAAGCAACACTTTGTCATCACTCTGCTTGCCTGATAGCTGTGATGTAGTTATTATTACAACTGCTGCTTATACTACAACGGTGTGATGAGTTAACTCATCGCCCTGTTTGTGTCAGTTGCTGGACCAATTGTGACCCGACTGTAAATGAACTGCTCCAGGGATCTATTGGAAGCGACCCTAGACCACCTATTTCAGGGGAGCTTGATGCAGTTGTTTGCACCAAAACAGAGATGGATTGCTGTGTTCATGTATGTTCAAACAAACAAGGAATCCTCATTTGGTATCGGACCAACGATCTGAAATGACCTCAGAATTTCATATTTGTATGCTGGCCACATCAGCATAATAGAAACAGCCAACCTTTTAGATAAGAAATGACCTTCAAAAGTACAGCACATACACCAGATTTTAACGATACAAGGAGCTGTTTGGGCTGTATTTGATAACTTAAGTTAACCTCGCAGTGCAGATGGATCGGCCTGATTTAATGACTGTAGATCCATTTTGCCAAGCTCCAGTCTGCCCAAAGTGGCCAGTCCAACAGCATCCTGTAAAGCAAGGAGAAGTGGGAGCTCTGAGCGAGACAACAGCAGTAGGTGATTACTTGTATAGAGATCAGCATAGATGCTAACAGCTTCAGTAGCAGCTTTATCAGATCTAACCAGCATTTCTTTATCTAACTAGAAAAGTACTCAGAGAGCACAGACCTCCGCCAAGCAGCTCAGTTTTCCACAACCCCTGTAAAAGATAAGATACAGAATAATGCCAGGATCTGGACCAAACTCAGCACATACATGGAGGTTGTTATCCTGTATGAACACAACAAGTTTTCAGGACATCAGTTAATATTTTCATTTTATATGAAGTATTGAATATCATCAATGGGAATTCCCATTATAAGGTTTAGTGTTATTTTGTGACATCAATCTGGATTGGATCCAGGGTAAATTTACCTTGATGATAGAGACATGGACCCCATATTATCCTGTAAAATTGGAAGCAAATCCGTTAAAAAATGGCAGAGATATGACGTTTTAAAATTCTGACCAATGTTAACGTATTGGATTTTGGACATTTTGGTATTTTTTGCATCCAGACAATTATCTATTTCACCACCAAAATTTAATGGCTTTTTCCTTAGACCAAACCATGCCTCTGGTAAAGTTTTCATGTGAATTCTTCCAGTAGTTTTTCTGTAATCTTGCCAAACAAACGCCGGCAAAAACATAACCTCCTTGGCAGAAGTAATGAAAATCAAATAACACTATAAAACTCTCTATAGAAAGGATATTTTTGCGCCACTTCCAACATGTTTTACCGAGAATTTGTTCTACAAAGTGGCTGAAGCTCTGTCCTTTACACAATCTGATTGGCACATAATGAATGTGACTGATGGAATGATCGTCCAATCACCTGCCGGATATGTTTGAAAGGTTCTGCCCATTCCCAAACACTTTCTATGAGCTGTTTCCCAGATGGACTAGTGAGATATATTGAACGGTCCATCTGGTGTGTCAGGTTAAACCTTATTTTCTAGCCAATAGATTTAATCACCAGAGGAAAAAATGAAATAAGTTGGAGCTCTAAACCATGTCAGGCTCAAAGCTAGGTGAATGATTAGTGTCTTTTCTGTCTTGAGACATGTGGAGGGGGTACAAAGTTGATAGTCCCGTTGCCCATGACAACAACCCCCCCGCCCTCTCCTTCTGTCTTTTCCCACCCCTCGCCTCCCATTCATCACTATTGTAGAAGTTTGAGCTCTGTTGCCCCTGGAGACTGGAGGAGACAGTGGAGGAATGTGGCATCTGGTGGAGCATGTCCCACACATGGGCTTTAAAAGAAATCTAACACATTAACCCAAGTAGAAAAATCATATCATCTCTATTTTATCAGAAACTGCACTGCGCTCGGTCTTGGAGATCATGCAGTTTTACTGTTGGAGTGTAAAAGTGGAGCACCATGAGCTGCTCTGATGTTCTGCCTCCTTCCCTTGCACGTCCTGCACACCGGAGACTTGCAGCCAAGAATAGAATTTGGCGTAATTGTCCTTTATTGGTTGAGAGCATGTTCAGGTCCAAATCACTTGAGTTGGCTCATAAAAACTCCCTCAAAAAGGAAGAATAGGCTCAGCCATGTCCTGTGTGACTGAGAGCACACACACTTTCACACACTGCAGAGTGCCAGCGGGGCAACAATACCGTCTCTCTTCTCTGCACTCCGTCTTGGTGCGTTTCCCTCTGCCGTGCCTTCGCTCCTGTCTGATATGACAAATAGTCTTTCCCCCGCTCCTCTCTCTCTGTTTTTGCCTCTTCCTGACTCACTCTTTCTGTCATTTGTCTTCCTCTCTCCCGTCTTTTCCCAGGCCTCCAAGATAGATTCCCTCAGGAGTAAAGTGGACTTGCTGCGCCTCCCTCTGTCCCTCTCCCCCAAGTCCATCAGCGACCGCAAGAGCCAGCTGGGCGTGGTCTGGGAGAAAGGCGGCGGTTCTGGGGCAACAGGGGCTCGAAAACCCCGCCCACCGCCAGCCTCAGACATGGACAACGAGTCAACGTACTCGGGGTACTCGTACAAGTCGTCCCACTCGCGGAGCTCCCGGAAACACAGGTAGGATCATTTAGAATGTAGATTACAGACAGGGTTGAAACTGGAATTGTAGCCATCATCAGTACAACTTCTTTTGTTTGATTGTTTTGTCTGAAAGATGTGAGAATATAATAAAAAATGTATGGGATGTAATGTGATCTATCTTTCTAAGACCTGCCCCCTTTGCAGCATTTTACTATTGATTTTTGACAGCGAAATGTACACTCAGCAAAAATATAAATGCATGAAACCGTGTGAATGAATGAACAGAAAGAAAGCGTGCTACAGTTGCTGTAGCTGACATCCTGGCACTCATGATGCAAATGGCATGCTTCACATGGACACATGGATAAATGGTAAATGGTAAATGGACTTGAGCTTATATAGCGCTTTTCTAGTCATTGACTACTCAAAGCTGCTTTACACCGCAGGTCACACTTACCCATTCACACCCATTCGCTCTCACATTCACTCACTGATGGTGCAGAGTTTCTATGTTAGTTATCCATCAGTATCAGCTAACACTTTCACGCCCTTTCATGCCCATTTACACACCACTGACGCAGCAGTGGGAGCAACTTGGGGTAAAGTGTCTTGCCCAAGGACACATCGCCATGTGTCGCCCGGAGCTGGGCTTGAACCTGCAACCTCCCGATCACTGACCAAGCACACTATCCAGCTGCGCCACCGACGGATGGATTAACTAAACACGTGAGACAAATAAATATACTTGTGTACACAAATTAATAATATTTTTGGGCATGTTAAGGGAAAGATCATCCTAACTTAACCTTTTGAGTTTGTGCATTTATATTTTTGCTGAGTATATCTTGATGAAGTCAAAACTGAAAAGAGACAAATAAATATTTGGCCCCTGATTTTCTGTTTCGGCACTAAATTTTAATTTTGAATATAATGGCTTTAAAGAATTTTAAAACATTTCATATTCTCAAATAGTATGAAAAGGTTAACAGAACAATCAAAGGCTAAAAATGTTATTTATTTTTCTTGTCCTGTTTCATCAGTTCTCAACGATGATAATGCCTTAAAGGAATTGTTTGTTTTTGTATCTTGTCTCACTCCTTAATCCACAAAAATCAGATGGACGCCGTTCTTTCGACTGTGCGTGCAGTAACAAGAAAGAGACGGACAAAGCTCTCCTACTGCTAATTAGCTTAGCTCAAACACTGGGAGTCAATGGGTAGTGTTAGCCTGCCTCTGCCTGCAGTCATCAGATAAACTCTTCAGCAACTCTAAACTGTCCTGTGTGCTTATGACTCGTTTTTGCCGTGTTATCTTACATGGTAAAATACTGTGGGTAACTGATAATTGAACATGATGCTGTGTACTCACAAAACCTTCTCTTAGTTAAAACACCGTTTCTGGCTTGTATGCTTCTTCTTGTTCCAGGGAGAGAAGGGAGAGGCATCGCTCAAAGAGTCGAGATCTCACCCTGCGAGGGGATAAATCTGTGACAATCCAGGCGCACGGAGAGCCGTTGATGGATGCAGAATCAACGAGAGGAGACGACAGAGTAAGTTTTGTGTGCTAAACTGAAGTTTTAAAGAAAATGTTTTTTATTTTACCCAAAGAAAGTCAGTCAATTTTACAAACCAAAATGTGAAGAATTAGGCTGACAAAAGACTAAATGTAACACTAGATAAACCAAACAAAAGGGAAGTATCAACTCAACTAAAAAGACCTGACAAAAAGAGAAAAAGGGAGCCTAAATGAAGGGGTTTGGCCAAACCAAAGGAAACAAAGGGGGTAAACAAAATGGCTGCCACATTAAACTAAATACAAATCAAACCCAAATAAACCCAAATCCCCCCATGACATCAGCAGACTTGGTCCATCCCAATGAGCTGGCTTCTTGATAAAAGTCCTGTCAGCCCTTGGCCACACCTTTTGCCTCCAACCAGGAAGTTCCCCTCCCCCGACATCCAGGTAAAGAAAAGAAAAGAGAAATCTTACAATTAATAAATTGTGCACTCTAAATTTAAACAGTGTAAGACATAAACCATCTGACCATAATAAACTAATACTGAATGAAAATATATATTTTTAAATATTTAAGTTAATAATATCTAATTAATATATATTTTTTTATT
Source organism: Cetoscarus ocellatus (assembly GCA_037902135.1). Taxonomy (NCBI): domain Eukaryota; kingdom Metazoa; phylum Chordata; class Actinopteri; order Labriformes; family Labridae; genus Cetoscarus; species Cetoscarus ocellatus. The sequence continues at coordinate 161,068 of JBAMNC010000826.1, forward strand.
ATTATTTATTATTTAGATTTATTAATATATATAAATAGAGAGGGATTTTATAGCTGCTAATTGTTTTTACTTTTTTTTTTACTTGTAGATATCCTGTGTTCTTTTATACCTTTGTACAACATAATGCCACATGAACCTTAATTTCCCTGAAGCAGTCTTCCCAAGGGATAAATAAAGTTCTATCCAATATAATCTAAAACAATGTGTAGTTGTGTTCTTGTGACTGCAAAATCTGTGTCAAACTAATGAGGTGAGCGGCTGATGCTGAGGTGAGGGGGAATCTTACCCAGGTGTGGCTGTGGCAGTCACAGTAAAGGGCCTTTGAGTGCCGCTCGAGTCCCTGAAGGAACTGTCATTGTGTTTTGTCACTCCTTCATAAAGACTGATCCCCGTGCTCTCCTCTGTTCAGGATGATAACTGGGGCGAGACGACCACCGTGGTCACAGGCACCTCCGTGGACAGCATCTCCAATGAAGACCTGACGCGGATCAGGAAGGATCTGGAGGACTCTTCCCCGCTGGACTGCCGCCGGTACCTCAGCCCCGTGTTGGGAGCCGTCTTGGGTCTGTTTGCCCTGCTCACTCCTCTGGCCTTCCTGGCTCTCCCTCAGCTCCTGTGGCGGGACTCTCTTGAACCCTGCGGCACACCGTGTGAAGGCCTTTACATTTCTTTAGCCTTTAAGCTCCTCATCCTCCTCATCTCCACCTGGGCTCTGTTTCTCCGCCCTCAGAGAGCCACTCTGCCCCGTTTCTTCATCTTCCGGTGTCTGCTGCTGGCCTTGGTCTTTCTGTTTGTGGCATCCTATTGGCTCTTCTATGGGGTGCGGGTGCTGGACTCCAAGGAGACAGACTACAAGGGGATTGTGGGATACGCAGCATCTCTGGTGGACGCGTTGTTGTTCATTCAGTATCTCGCTCTGGTGCTGCTGGAGATCCGACATCTGCAGCCTGCGTTCTGTCTGAAGGTCGTGAGAACAACGGATGGAGCCAGTCGCTTCTACAACGTGGGCTGTCTCAGGTAACAGGGGGGATTTTTTTTCCCCAAGTTTAACCCTTACTTACCCGATCCCGCCGGTGGGATCAAAATACCACTTATTTTTAAGTGACTGGCATTTACAAACCATCTGTCCTATCCTGCAACGGAAAACATTGGTGTAATCGTTAGATTTTCAAGTTTCCGAGGATACCTAAATGTATCACCAGTAACGTCGGCAACATACTGAAAAAAAATGGAGAAAACGGGTGAATTTCATGAGATTTCATCAACATCACTTTAATTCTCATGTCTTCTTTGAAAATTTGCAGAAAATTAATTGTTTGCTCTGGCTAAATTCTGTAAAAAAAAAAAAAAAAAAATCTATGCTTCGTTCTGCGTTCAACAAGACCTGAATGATTCACATACTTCCTGAATCCGCTTTTCAAAGAATCTTTGAATTTTCGTCCCACGGCAGTGTCCTACAGGCGTCAAATTCCTGCTCAGAGCCGTACATCACTAATAAGTGCTGAGCAGCGACACCTGAAGACCTGTTACAGGGCAAACTTTTCTCAGCAAACTGCTGTTTCTTCAAAAGGAAAGAGTGCTTTGCAGATTGCCTCTGCAGTGTAGACTGTAAATTAATAGTATTAATATAATTTATATTAATAATATCATAAATATTAATACATTTATAGAAAATATTTATGTTTGTTTTTTCTTTTTCAAATGATTTTTAGCATTTAAATTTTGTTACACTGCATGTAGACATAATTGAGTTACATCAGTCAATAGCCATGGTTGTTCTGAATCTATAGAGGTGCTGGATTTCATATTGTAGAGAAAAATGAGACCATAGTGAGCGAAAAGTGACAGAAGCAAAAGCAGCCTGGAATTCCAAACATCAATCAAGGTCGCAGAATTTGTACATTCTTTAAATGTAGTACCAACCCTACTATTTTTCCTACATGCCTTAGGCTTGAGGGTACCTGAAAATGTGTTGTGTGCACTAATTGCTTATTATTATTATTATTATTATTATTATTTATTAAAATCAGAAAAATTCAATGTCTGCTTGTAAATTTTGTTACACTGTATGTAGAAGTAATTGAGTTACATCAGTCATTAGCCATGGTTGTCCTGAATCTATAGAGGTGCTGGACTTCATATTGCAGAGAAAAATGAGACCATAGAGAGTAAAAATGTGAGAGAAGCAAAAACGATGAGAAACTGCTTGGGATAAGAAGGGTTAAATCTGTAAAAAATGAGAAGGTCTTTTTTTCAGCAAGTAGACTGAATTTTAAATTGCAAGTTGACCAAGACTTAATTATCAAATCTAATTTCAGCTCTCTAGGTGCTGCTTTAGGACACAACAGACAGTAGGGGGCGGCAACATTACAGCTAACAAGAATAAATAAAAGTTCTCTGCCCTAAAGCTGCATCTCTTTCCTTCTCCCAGGAGAGCTCTGATATGTTTTTTAAATTTATTTATGTATCTCAAAATTAAACAAAACAAAACACAAAGTCAAAGCAAAATAATGCATACATACACCAAACATCTGTATATGTCCATCAAATAAATATTTACATGTGAGTACATACACATGTATGTCAACACCACAGCCAGTTTGAGAAGAGACACAATCAATCAGATCACAATACTGAATTAAAATCATAATTCAGTACTTCACGTCAATCTTCAAAGAAAATTAAATCTCTGCAAGCACAAGCCCATTCTTCATATAAACCTCTAGATCAGGGGTATTCAATTAAAAGTCACTGAGGTCCAGTTAATAAAATTTCCACCAATAAAAGGTCAGAACCGAAGTCCAGTTTGTGTTTTATAGCCTTCCCCTATGTCCACATTTTTATGGTTTCAACAATATTTATTGTCAATTTTTAATGCATGATATGTTTTATTGAGTGCACAGCTATCTCCTTTACCATTAATAAAAATAGTCCTGGCAAATTAATTTAAGGGCTTTATTTCAGATTAAGAAAGAAAAACCTAAAATAAAATAAATAAAACAGTGCAAACAGAGCAAAAAAAACAATATTTCTCCTAAATGAAAGAGGTCCCAGCCAAGAATTGAAGGTCTACACATCAAGTAAAAAAGTCAACATCTTCAGAAAACAATAAATAAAAGGTGGCTCTTTTTAGGAAAAAACAAATACATACAGAGCACTGATTAAATATTTTTTCTCTTCTTTTTAAATTAAATTAAATTTAGTAAAGATTTAGTCAATGATAGCCAGACGGAATCATGGTCCTAGTTACTATTGGAGGAGTGTGTACTTTCAAGAGAAATTAACTCTTAAAAGTAAAATCATTTGTCATCTGTAACTGCTTTTCTGCTGTGTTGTTGCAAAATAATGTATCAAGAAAGTGATCGGAAGATAAATATTTTATTTGTGCATGTTTCAGATTTTTCTCTCTCTCTCTTTGGCTCTTTGTCCTTAACTCTCTCTCTCTCTGTCTTTCAGTCTTTCTCTCTCTCTTTCTCTGTCTTTCTCACACACAAACAGCGCTACACGCATTACAGGAACCCACACTCACATTGGTTTTAATTAAGTAACCAGAACAGTGTTGCTAGAACTTGCAAAATGTGAAACATTCATAAACAAACTAGTGCTAAAAACTGTAGAACTGCAACAATGAAAATAACACAAACAAATGATCAACTCGATTAGTAATCAATTAGAAGAAGAACAGGATCAGCCCATGGACAGCGCAGCGCCACCACAGCGCAAAAGCTCTCAGCCCTCATCAGCATTTCCCACACAGGTCAGTCACAAAGCTTGTCAGTGACAGCCGTCTTATTTTTTTGCACAGGCTGTTTTTTTGTCTCTGCCTCCTGTTTGCTTGTAGCTGCTGCAGCTCGTGCTGTAAACATGATAGTGGCAGGAAATCACCTCCACTGAATGAATCATGTCTCGTTCCTCTTTAGTGCTTCATTAAGCAACCTTATAAGCCTCAAAAAAACATACAGAACGTATATGTAGGAACACTCATGGCATGACCAGCTTGTGATCAGACCACAGTAGCGGTTCTAGTGTGAACTGGAGTAGCAGCGCCCGGTGTATATCCGCGACTGTCGGAAAAAATGCTCAATTAAAATCTATTAATGTGAATTTATCAGAGATTGGTCACAGGTCCGGACAGAACCATCAGTCGGTCCGGATCCCGACCAAGGTCCGCCATTTGGGGATGCCTGCCGTAGATGAACAAACAAAACACACTAATAATAAGTCAGCACTTCAGAAAATATAAATGCATGTATTATATATATTTACATATTATGTATACAGTTTATACATTAATATTTATTTAAATGTACACGTCTGTATTCATAATCATCCATCTCTTAACTAAGTATATACAATAAACATTGCAGTATATCTGTGATATGATAATACTGAATTTATATTGGGCACCCTGGGTGGTTCATTTTGGTAAAGCAACAGCATTTTAGCACATTTGGGAAAATACATGAGCCACATCATCTATTCATACTTGAAACTCAATGAATTAACCAGCCATGCTCTGCATATGTCTTTGGTAGAGAGGGGGGGTCGGACGGAGCGCCTTTGCAGTTTGGGAGACACAAACCAAAATGGAGTGTTTTGTGAAAGGCTGTTTAGTGCAGGTTTATGGAGTCAGAAACTACCTTTTGTGATTAATTTAAATTATTTTGGCCAAAGCACAGCACAGATATCTCTTTAATTAAAATCACATTTGTGAGGCATTAGTGCAGCACTAAAGAGGATTTATTGGTAGATTAATACCCAACTGTGAGATAGAAAAAAGCCACTTTTGATGAGTTTTTTTGGTTTTTAAGAGAATTCAAGTCATCTACCCTTAAAAAATCTGTTTTTCATTAATTATTGGACTTAATAGAGTGGTACAGGGATGACATATTTTGTAGGCCGACGTGGAAGTTAGCATCGAGCTGGTTCCCTTGACAGCAAGCCCACTGAAAGCCTGTGGGATTTTTCACTGTGTTTTAGATCACGCTGATAATAACCTCTGTAGAGAACGAATAAATTGGAAAACGTACAACTTTATGATAATCTTAACAAACAAACCCACTTTTCACAATTTTTAAGCTTAAACGTAATCATCGAGAGTGAAAAGCTATCAGTAAGCTAATATGGAACTACAACTTGAAGGTTCAACTTAGAAGTAACAACAATATTTCCAGTGTATTACGTCTTATTGTGACCTCTTATTTGAGAGTTTCTTGATAATCGAGTGACCTGATCAAGTTGCTCCTCATGGCTGTGGCAATAGTGTATAAATAATTGATTAGTAAAAATAATCAGAAATAGGCCTGGGCAATTAATCGAAAAATAATCGAAATCGATATTTTAAATTAAATTATTGATAATATGATTATTTTGATTATTTTCCCTGTGTAAGTCACGTGACCACGCCCCCTCCATACAGTCCCAGTCACTTTCGCCAAGAGCAAAGGATGCGCTGACAGTATGGAGGAGACAAGCGCCAATCTATCAGAGGACCTTGTAGCCAAGAAAAATGCCGTCTCCGTTGTTTGGGCACATTTTGGATTCTGTCCTGAGGACATCGAGCAGAAAGAAGTAAAGTGTAAATACTGCAAGAAAACCGTTTCGACGACTGTTGGTAACGCCACCAATTTGTTTAAGCATTGCATAAAATAATCGTTCATTAATAGTAATCGAGGTAGGAGCTTCAATTAATCGTGATGCTGAGATTAGGTAATATCGCCCAGCCCTAATCAAAAATGCTTGTTGTCGGGTCCACGGCCATTTTTAAAGTCCTTGTTAGCTGTTAGTTAGCAACTGTTTTTTTAAAACGCATAACAACAGTTTAAGATTCAACAGCAGGAAACATCAGATGCATTTTATTATTTCCTATTAAACATTTAAAATCTCGTGTGTTTGTGTTCACCATGAATCTTATTTCAAGCACTTATCTGAAACTGTTTACTCTAGAGGGTTGGGAACTACCATAATTCCCGCCTGCATTTTTTGACTCACTCCTACACCACTCTTACACCTCAATTATGTAAAAACTTTCTACTGAAAAGCCACAGTAAATTTTACTTGTGTCAGGCTTCACATGGTTATCATATTTGCATGTGTTTGCAGCCTTAGTGGTGGTTCACCACATCCTGATGCTTATGTTAACAGTAGTGGGCTCTTTCTTTCACTGATAACATTCTCTGTTGCGAAAAACCATTTAAAGGGAGAAACATGCTTCCCTTTGCTTTTTTTGTGCATCTCAGTATTCAGCGGGCAGCGGTTTGGGTTTTGGACCAGTACTACAGTGACTTCCCGGTCTTTAATCCTGCTCTGCTGAACCTGCCCAAGTCCATCCTCTCCAAGAACATGTCTGCATTCAAAGTCTACAACCTGGGAGAAGGTAAATGAGTAATTTACCCAAGAGTCGGCTCTGCCTCTGCATATTTTCATCTCTGTTATGTCTGTGACTAATATAGATAAAGATGTTTGAATTTGGTTACATTTGATTCGCTGGCTAAATATCTATAAATATCTACAAACAATATGAACTTGTAGTCTTGAATTCTGGTGTTTCTTTCCACAGAGAACAGCACCAACAACTCCACAGGTCAGTCCAGATCCATGGTCGCAGCTGCTGCAAGACGAAGAGATAACTCCCACAACGAGTACTACTACGAGGAGGCAGAGCTGGAGCGGAGGATTCGGAAACGCAAAGCCAGGTAAGAACAGACCTCCTCTTAAACATCCACAAATTCATATGTAGACTAGAAAAGCACACTGAGAGCGCAGACCTCCTCCAAGCAGCTCAGTTATGGCAGTGGCTTTTCCACAACCCCTGTAAAGAAAAGATCCAATTCTGGATCTCCACGCTGTCCGATTTGATGGCCGAGTCTCCGCTCATGTCTGTCCATGTGGAGAACTCCTCCGCTGGCATTGCAAGGGAATCTGGGTAATGTAGTGACAAAGGCTTGAAAAACATTGACTTATGTTTGCAAATAAACTACAATTTCCATAATGATGTAAAGGGGGCAGAACCGCACAACAGCAATGGAGAAATGAATGGGATTTGCCGTTATAAACTTCAACGTTTTTTGTGACGTCAATCTGGATCAGATCTAGATGAAAATCACGTTGATGGTAGAGACATATTGTATGTATTATCCTGTAAATTTTGAAGCGAACTCATTCAGTGATGTCAGAGATATGATTTTTTCAAATACAGCCCAATGATAATTTATGGGATTTTTACAAAATTTGGGGATTTTTTTGCATCCAGACAAGTATGCAGATCACCACCAAAATGCAATGGCTTCTTCCTTGGACCAAACCACACCTCTGGTAAAATTTCCATGTAAATCCATCCAGTAGTTTTTGCATAATCTTGCTAACAGATAAACAGACAAACAAACAACCAGACAGACCCTAGCGAAAACATAATGTCCTTGGCGGAGGTAACTAGAAAGCACTCAGAGAGCACAAACCTCCACCAAGGTAGCTCACATAATGCTGTTACATCTATAAGCAATAGTTTCATGATGAAGTTACCATCATCATGTGATTCCTTGACCCTGAAAACCTACACCTAGCACTCAGTATCATGTTGACATCATTATTAGTTAGACAGTTATTGAACAAAAACAATCGTTCACTAATGGCAGTTATCTAGATCACCTCCAAAATCGAATCATTTTTGAATTGGGCCATTAGCATCATCTCCTGAAAATTTCAGCAAAATCTGTCCAGTATTTTTTGCGTAATCTTGCAAACAAACAAACATACGCTGGCAAAAACAAAATCTCCTTGGTGGAAGTAATTAGGTTTGTGGGTATTTTCCTGATTTTCCTGTTTTGTGCTTCCAGACTGGTGGTGGCCGTAGAGGAAGCCTTCACCCACATCAAGCGTCACCAGGAGGAGGAGGTGTCCGTGTCTTCCCCAAAACACCCACGGGAGCTGATGGACCCTAGGGAGGCGGCCCAAGCAATCTTTGCCCCGATGGCACGGGCCATGCAGAAGTACCTCCGTGCCACCAGGCAGCAGTCGTACCACAGCATGGAGAGCATCATCAACCATCTGCAGTTCTGCATCTCCCACAACATGACCCCCAAGGTGAGAAGAGAGCTTCGAGATACAGTTATTTCATTTTTCATCTTAGTTTTGAAGTGTTGGAGTTTTTACCTCCACTAGAAAGGTTATGTTTCTCCCAGCGTTTGATTGTCCATCTGTCAACAAGATAACTGGAGATTTTAAACGGATTTTGATGGAATTTTCAGGAAATGTTGGTCACAGCACAAGAAGAAGTGATTGGATTTTGATGGTGATCCAAGGCCAGGATCTTTGAAAGGATTTGTTAACGTTGCATGATAGAGTAGTTTTCCACTTTTCGAGATTAACTCTGCCAAGAATGCCGAACACAGGTGCACCACTTTTTTATATTTTCACATTTTTCTACACTCAGGTCTTTGAAAGGTCTTACAGTGTTTTAAAAATGAGCAAACATCCTGAGTGATGAAAATAACATTTTAATGAAATGTCTTTATTTTTACCTCCGCTAAGGAGGTTGTGGTTTTGCGTTTGTTACTTTATTTTTATAAGTTTGATAGCAGGATAACTCAAAAATTAAGATATTTGATTACATTTTCAGGACTAGACAGAAATGGGCCAAAAGAACCGATCTGTTATATTTTTATGATCATCAAATAAGGATACTGTAATGTTTTTAAAGATTTGTTAACATTATGAGGTAAAGCAGTTTTCTGCACTTTCACAAATAAGTCAGTAACCTTGCAGTTAATTTTAATGACATTTTCAGGGAATGTTAGTCATGGCACAAGGTATAGGTGATTACATTTTGGTGGCAATCGTAATTTTCTTAACTATTTGCTAACAATGTGAGATGGAGCAGTTATTCTGCATTAGTTCGCCCGGCAGTGTTGAAAATGCCTCAGCAGATGGAGTATTGTGCAACTGGAGCACTTGTAGTTTGGATGTTTTACATTCTAAAATATTCTAGTTTTTTTAAGATACACTTTCAACCATTTCCAATATGAAAGTTTTCTCTGCTTTCCTGTTTGTCTGACAATATTTTGTTATCCTAAATTCTTCACAGCACATTACAGTTTAAGAAGTTTTTCCTGAAGTTAAAAAACTACAGAGATGTTCTGAGCACAGGGACACCACCTATACACAATTTGTTGTTTTATTAACTTATAATTTTACTTCTTATTATTCTATTCTTATTATCTTAGGGTTAAAATTGGATTATCATTCCCTTGTTGTGTAAATGATATGTTGGCCCACCTGGATAGTATATCTTTTTAGGACCATTATCTGTAAACCTTAGAGATGGTTGTGCATGAAAATCCCAGTATGTCAGCAGTTTGTGAAATACTCATTGGCGCCAACAACACTGCCACACTCAGAGTCACTTAAATCGCCTTTCTTCTTCAGGGTTGTATTGACCATGTCTACATGCTTAAATGCACTGAGTTGCTGCCTTGTGGTTGGCTGATTAGCTATGTGCATTAACAAGCAGTCGAATGGGTTAATCTAACAAAGTGATCAGTGAGTGTAGCACAGAGACGTCAACAACAACTGAAAATAAAATGAAAACATAACGGGATGAAACCCTCATGATGACCCATTCTTCCCGTGTTTGCTCAAAGGCGTTCCTGGAGCTCTACCTCAGCCCAGGTCCCACCCTCCAGTACCTCGACACCAACAGGGGCCGCCAGTGGACTCTAGTGAGCGAGGAGCCGGTGACTACCTCTCTGCGTCAGGGCCAAGTGTTCTCCCTGAGACGTCTCGACTTCTCCCTGGTCATCACGGTGACGCCCCTTCCCTTCCTACGCCTACGTGAAGAGTTTATTGACCCCAAAAGTCACAAGTTCGTGATGAAACTTCAGTCAGAGACATCTGTGTAGGCGGGGGAAAAAGACAGAAGAAGAAAGAGGGGGCGATGAATCCAAGCTTGTCTTTTTATACTTTTTGCTATTACTGTTTAAGTTTTTTGTTTGTTGATATTCAGACATTGTTAAAAAATAGTGACTTATGGAAGAAGATGTAGGGCAGCACACATTCATCATGTCTGACTTTGTTCCTCTTTTCACTTCTGCTGAATAGACATTAATTTAGACTTTTCTGAGATGACTGCTCGCTTCTCATAATGCTCTTTGTACCATAACACTACCAAAAATGGGTCTTCTTGGTAACACTATTAATACAATTCAAGGATTTTTAAGTACACTTCTTTTTCTTTTGTCTGTCTTGATGGCCTTCTGGCAGCCTGTAACCTTTCCATCTGGTGAGCTGAACACTATCAAATTGAAAAAAAAAAATAAGAGGAGAAAATATATGTAGTGGTTTAAAGTGTCTGTTAAATCCCTTCAACTGTTAAAGCAACCTTAAAATAATTAAGATTGAATCTATTTTAAAAATGTTCTCACAGTAACCCAACTGTCTGACTTTATTAGCAAGTAACCAACAAAGAGTGTGATTATAAGAGGGTCTAACCCAGTATTGAACAAACAGAGTGGTGCAGGAATGAGTCCAAAAACACAGATGTGAGTAAGCATTAGCACTTCTTAGTTCCCAAACCACCAGAGTACGTGGGATTTAGAATACTGGTTTTGGATATGTGGCTGAAATGAGGCCTGTGGTGAACACACACACACACAATATATTTAATGTGTAATGGAAAATTACGCATTTCATCTGTTGTTGCCTGTTTTTCAGTCTTCAACTGTCCTGTGTTTAAAACAATGATTGCTCACTAACTGCTGGCAAGGGCTACAAAAATGGCTGTGGACCTAACAACAAGCATTTCTGATTGTTTCTTAATAATCAGTTATTCATACACTATTGCCACAGCCTTGAAGGCTCACTTGGTCATTTATGTCATATATGAGTAAACTCTCAAACAAGAGTTCACAACAAGATGTTATAGTTTGGAAATGCTGTAGCTGCTTCTAAGCTGAACCGCCGTGTTGTAGTTCCCTAGTAGTTTACTAATGGCTTTTTACTCTCAACCATTCTGTTTAAGCTAAAAAATTGTGAAAAGTAGGTTTGTTAAGATTATGACAAAGAACAGAACATGCAAGTTTCATCATTTTTTTGTTCTCTGCAGAGCTTATTATCAGCAATAATAAGCTCAAAACACATTTTTAGCGGGCTTGCAGATGAGGGAGCTAGCGCACCGCTAACTACCGCAGTGGCCTACAAAAATGCTTAATCCCTGCACCTCTCTCTTAAGTCAAAATTAACTTGGTTTCATTTATTTTGTTGACTATAGAAGTGTTCCCTATGTGGTTTAATTAAATTATTAATTTTTTTCAACTGCAGCTGCTCATGGAAATGAATGCTGCCATAGTGCTGATAGAGTAAATTGAAAATTCACGAACTGTTAATCTATATTAATAACTCACACCAGTGTGCTCACAACCGTTTGAGAATCACTTCATTAGAGTGCCCTATGGCCTCAACGGACATTCAGGGGATGCACAAACTCTAAAGCTGTTGTAATATTTATTTCGTCATTAGTCCATAAATGAGAACACAAACACTTTTGGTTTCAGTCAAACAACAGAAGTGTGAGCATGAGGCGCTTCTTGTCATGAGACCAACACCTCACGCCCTGTGATGACATGATTTTACCACATCACAATCATAGCGGTAAAAAGATGTCACTCAGCCTTCAAATAAAGTTAACTTTTTTTATGCGATTGTATCAAGAATGTTGCTGCTTGGGAACTATGAAGCAAGAAATCTCCTTATTGAAACATTGTTGAGTATTAAGCTAACATTAGCTTAGTAACGTTATTTATTGATAAGTCTGGGATCACTGTCATTTTCATTCCAGGCATTTCAAGAAAGTCAATGCAATAATTTATGTCTGTCTGGCACTACCATTCGAGTAGTTTACATGGCTGTGGAAGCATCTGACTACATTAATCTCCTATTTGCTCTTTAGGGTTTTCTCGACTGGATTAGGCTCTTTGGAAGGAAAGTCCAGCCTAGTCTTCTCGTTGATTAGTACATTCAAATGAAAAAAATAGAGTGAATGTGCTTCAAACACAAGGACTGTCAGCCTTGCCGCAGTATAAAAGCAGAGAAGAGTTTTTCAGGGGGGAATTTCAAAAATGTGTGAAGTCATGTGAACGCTATCAATGCAAATGGCGTGGACATATCACCGGGTTTTCAGGTACATTTGTACAGGTTGAGTTGATGCAGTATGTTCGAGTAGATTTATTGTCCGTGCTGTTATAAAGCCTGAGTGGACTTGTGACCCTTGGAAGGCGTGGGTATAACTATTTTTACTTCCCTTTTCATATAAACCTTTGCAGGTTCAATTATCTTTACTGTCAATTAGGGAGTTGGAACTAACATACACAATACAAAACAGGAATCCTGACTTTCTTTTTCTCTTCTGAAAGGGGAATGACTGCTTCTTCTTTTGAATTTCCCAAGAATGGACATTCTGCTAAAACTACAGACACACTGGATGGATGTGATGCACTGTGGATGTTTTTTTTACAAGTCGTTTGAATTGTTTCCTCTTTTTGTATAAATGTTTTTTTTCTTCATGAATAGAAATGTGTCTTAATTGCTTCTCCTCTGGGTGGAAAATGTTCATGTACAAGTGAAAATAAACGCAGGCAGGTAGTTGGTCAAATAGAGAAGGAGAGAAAAAGATTATAAATTAAGATAATTTTCAGTTTATTAAAAATCTTAATATCCAATAACCTTCTGATATTGCTGTCTGATCACAGCATGTGCCCCCAGCCTCTCAACTTAACAGGAGAGTGTTAGGCTAACCTTGCAGGACAGTTGGATCCGCCTGATTCAATGTCTGTAATCAGGCAGATCCATCTTGCCAAGCTCCAATGTACAACGACTGTCAGCGTCCCAAAGCGGAATGGGCCAGTCCTTATAGCGGGAGGAGGCTGGAGCTACAAGCGAGACGACAGCTGGAAGTTACTGTTCATACAGAGATTAGATAGATGCTAGCAGCTTCAGTAGCAGTTTTATCAGATCTGGACTGCATTTCTTTATCAAATAAAAAAAAAACACTACAAACTTCTCAATACAAAGGATATTTTCACTCCATATTTTGGTGAGAGTTTGTTTTACGAAGTGGCTCACGTTCTTTTTCCTCAGCGTTGTCATCTACCAGCCCAAATCACAGTGCCTTCACGCAAAAGCAACCGCTAAGACATTCACATTGATTCTGCAGTATCTGTGTCAATTCACGCTGCAGTACAGCTTGGGTGCGTGCGACATGGCGCGTACCCCCACATACACACAAAGGCAGGGTCACTCGCAGCGCTCCTGTCTCCCGCCGAGTCCGCGTTCACCCATCTCTTTAATATCACGTCTCTGTTAGTACCTCTAGAGACAGAATAAAGAGGGGGTCAACTTGTTTCCACATTCTGCCTTCAGGATGTTCATGATGGAGGGGTAAATATTACCCCTTGAAATGGCAGTGTGGATTGGGCTATTATCTGATTGGCCTGCAATGAATAGTATTGATGGAACCGTCCAATCACCTGCCTGATATGCTTCTGAAAGGTTCTGCCCATTCCCAAACACTTTCTATGGGCTCTTTCCCAGATGGGCCACGGCTACATGACGTTTTTTAATTCCCAATTAGGTATTCAGCATTAAATAATTCAGAATTAAAGTATTCTCTTTCTTGTTTACATGGAAACATTAATTCCAAATTGAGGTTTACATGGAAAACACGTTTATTCGCCTTTATTTATGCTTACGTCCATCCACTCTTTTCATTTTTTTCCAAATCTTCTAAGGCTTTACTTAAATAAATTGTCTCAGCTCGAGTCCAACGCTTGCTTCGGGCGGCCATCCCGTTCCTGTCAGCGTCCCGTGCGTAATCGCGATAGGACAAGGGAACGAGCATGCGCAAAACGACTGGAAATAATTTAGAGCAGAATAAACGTATACATGATCGAAGAACTATTCAATTTGGATCTAAAATCAGAATAAACCAGCCACTTACTTTGGAATTAAGTTTTATTTGGAATTATCATTTTCATTCGAAATTAGGTGTTTAAATGGTCATTTTTAATCTTTTTTCGGAATTAAAGGGGAATTAAAGCTGTCATGTAAACGTGGTAATGGACTCGTGTAATATGTTTAACAATTCATCAGGTGTGTCAGGTCTAGTGTCTTTTTAGAGGGGAACCTGGTGTCAACATTGTCAGCACTGTAAAAATCTTGTATTTGACTCTCAACGCCAGCTAACACTGGTTCAGATCTGGATATTTTGTTGGATCAAATCATGTTGTCAACTCTGGAAAGGACTAAATCTCTCTTTGTAATGTTTTGGCTTCCTTAAGAAACGTTTTCATCCTGATAGATCCTACCTGCTCTCAATCATCTCTGTGGGTGAGAAGCACTAATAGGCCTATAGAGCATCGCCCTGGCTCCCTCGACTACAAGCCTACTAAAAGCCTGTGGGGTTTTTTACTTTTATTGATTTTTGCTGATCTTCAGTAGCAGTGATGGTAAAAATATAGACTCTAAAATCTTTGAGAATGTTGATTGGGGGCTTGTAGACAATGTTGGCCTTCAAACATATGAGGGCAAGTTTCAGTAAGTCTACCAACCACACATAAGCTTCATAAGGTTTCATACAGACAGCCTGCTGCAAGTGCCTGATAAAGTGAGATGAGAGACAAGACGTAAACTGTTCTTAAACTGTGGGCTGTCTGAAAATGTCTCTGTTGGTGAGAAAATCTTATAAAGGCCAAGGTTTAATGCACTGGTGATGTTACTGAATCACTTATTTCTCCAGATCTCACTTATACATGATGATAGTAGGCCTGAAAAATGTAGCAGAAATAAACTTCCATTCAAATGTAAATGGACCCACGATGTGTGAAAAGCACCAAAATACATGTGCATGTTATTAAAAATTAATTCCCTTAAAACTGCAGCATGCCGTCACCTCGAGGGTGGTGAGGATCCCCTGACTTCCCATTGGGAAATTCCAACCCCTGTGGGGCGTTCCAGTTGAACTAACCCACTAGGAACTTGGAAATCCTGACTTCTCAGTACAACTGGAACGCAGCATTAGAGCATCATTTTTGGGTAAGTGCCTGAAATAAGATTCATGGTGAACATGTTTGAGATCTTTAATGTTCAATAGTAAATATAACAGATTAAGTTTGTTGGTGTTTTGGCAAATATTCATTCATTTTGAATTTAATGCCTGAACATGTTTCCAAAAAGCTGTGACAGGGGCATTAAAAGACCAGGAAAGTTGAGGAGTGCTCAATAAAATCTGTTTGGTTCATTCCACAGGTGAACAGGTGAATTGGAAACAGCTGAGTGTGATGATTGGGAATAAAAAGAACATCCTGTTTAGGCTCAGTTCACAAGCAAGGATAAGGTGAGGGTCAACATCTCTTCAGCTAAGCAGCAAAGCTAAAAAACCAACATTGAATGCCTGTGACCTTTGATCCTTCAGGTAGCCATGCTTTAGGCAGCATTTTATTTACAACTCTTTATTGCCATGACAAAAAGCCACACAGCGCTCAGTTCAGCCACCTGGTTCCTCCTTCGCTGAATTCCACCAGAGCTGAACTGTGGAAGTACCCCGTCTACTGATAGTGACGTGAGCGGAAGGAGGCGGTATCCAAACGGGCTCAGCTGAGCAGACACCACAAAAGAAAAGCACCAGGGAGAACATGAGGCTTCATGACCGTAACTTTTGCTCTTGTTTACCTTTGAAAAATGTTGTTTGACTTTTTTTTTTTAACACCATTTTTATTATTTGTTTCAAAACAAAACATAAAACACAACACATTGAGCATAAAGTGTAATAAAAAATAAGGAACAGTAGTGAGGGAAAAAATAGAAATGCATAGATTCTAATGAAGATATAAAAATAAACACATGAATGAAATATATATAATAAAACTAAAAAAATATATAAAAATAAACTTACATAAGATAAATCATTACAAAATAATGAGGATAAATTAAGATAAGATAATCCTTTATTGATCCCCACAGGGGAAATTCTGGTATTGCAGCAGTACAGGGCAAGTACAGGGATAGTAGCATGCATTGAATGAGACAGAGATCAACAGAATAGAAGATATTTACAATTATCAAAATTAACTAACATACTAAAGCACTAAATTAACAGAGTAACAAAGTGTCGTTCAATTATCAAAATTAACTAACATACTAAAATAGTAATTTAACACAGTAAGTGTCATTCAGGACAACTGAGCCTCCAGTAAAGATAAAGTGACAGTGATATTAAAGTGACAATGTGAAATGTAACAGCAGCTATTGACCATACAGTAACAGTGCAAATTACATACCTAGAGTAATTAAAATAAATGTATATATAAAATATGATAATATAGTATATGAAGGATATAACTGATAAATACACACCTATATGCATATACAAAAATTTAAAAAATGATTTAAAAAATTTCAAATAAATAAAATATTACTAGAATAATAAAAGGGAGGTACAGTGGCGCAGCAGGTTGTGCACATGCCACACAGGAAGTAGGTCACCAGTTCGATACAGGGGTCGGGCAGGGCCTCTGTGTGAAGTTTGCATGTTCTTCCCGTGCATGCGTGGGTTCTCTCCGGGCACTCCGGCTTCCTCCCACAGACAAAAAACCTGCTCATTAGGTTGATTGCTGACCCTAAATTGCCCTCAGGTATGAGTGTGAGCGTGAATGGTTGTTTGTCTCTCTATGTGGCCCTGTGATTGACTGGCGACTGGTTCAGAGTGTACCCCACCTCTCACCCAATGATAGCTGGGATAGGCTCCAGCCCCCTCCCCCTGCGACCCCGAAAAGGATAAGTGGTGTAGAAAATGAATGAATGAATGAATAAAAAGAAGACATAAAAGATTGTCTCACCAAAGCCCTACAGTATTAACTGAAAATACACGCCACTGTTTACCAAAGTAAATAAGAATACATTCAAAAAACCAACACGTTTGAATGTTTTTAAAGAACTGAGCTGATGTGGGCGTTTGTGTTTAAATGACCTATTTTGTAATGTTTCTGTTTTTGTCCTGTCAGTCATGAGC
The DNA here is from genome assembly GCA_037902135.1 of Cetoscarus ocellatus. Lineage (NCBI taxonomy): Eukaryota > Metazoa > Chordata > Actinopteri > Labriformes > Labridae > Cetoscarus > Cetoscarus ocellatus. The sequence goes on from JBAMNC010000826.1 coordinate 178,124, forward strand.
TGTCATATGTTTCCTGTACGAGACGGGAAGTGTGGGTGTCATGAGTTCACGATACGTAAATGTTTTTTCTCCTTTAAATGTTTGACAGTTTACTCTGTAAAATGCAGCGAATGAAGTGGTTTAAACGTATGGAAAAAATACCAGTACACAACAACCCAGTCCAGTCCTGCCTGGAGTCATTTATCCTGATCTGAATAACACTTATAAGAAGAGCCATTTAATTGGTTTTCTCTTTTAATAGAATAAAAATAAAATAATGTCAAAAGTGTTTTTGTTTTCAATTTGTTTTATTGTTTTTTTTTTGAGCTGACATTGCAGGTCAGTATCACAGAAAAATGTACTCCAGCATTAAAACAAATGTCAAAAGCCAAATTACAAAACTGAACACCCTCCCTATACTGCTTGGCCACACATAAAAACACAAACATTCATTCACTATACCGACTATCCCTTTTGGTTGAGGGCGGCTGGAGCCTATCCCAGCTGTTCCCTGCCGGACCTGGGAACCGAACCGGCGACCTTCTTGCTGTGAGGCATGTGCACTACCTGCTGCGCCACCGTCATATTGACTAGAATAAAGCAAAAGTCAGTCAATAGAAAAATATACATATTTAAACAAATATAATAAATATTTCTCGTCTGGAATCCCTGTTGATACATTTTTGTCCCATTGAACTACAATATATTGGGGTTTGTTTGGGTTTTTTTTTTCAATTTACGTCACATAATGGGCGTCACAGTGTTTAAAGGAAGTCTCCACGACCAGTTCCCTTTGTGTCGTTTTGTCATGATGAAGCTTCAGACCGTTTGTGTGCTGCTCCTACAAGGTATGTTGTTTTTAAATTTGTTTACTTAACAAAAAAAGTATTTATAAGTTGATACCAAACTTTACTGGAACTTTTACACTATTGGAATAAACATAAAAAAACATAAAAAGATACTTCCTGGTTTCCACAAATAGAGGTGGTTTTGATAAAGACTTGCATTTTAAACAACAAAAGAAGGGAACAAAGATCTATAAATGGACATCATGTCAAATTATTTGACATTATTTTCTAAATTAAAACTCGTATGTTCACTTAGATATCAAAAGTGTCTCATATTGATGTCAAACAGGATGTAAAGAGATGGTAAAGAGCATGTGTGATATGTCACGGCAATTTTCCCACACATCTGTTTCTCAGCTCAAACTTTTAACGTCTTCACTTCTTTTTTCTCATTGCTCCGTTTAATTTCTCATGTTTTTACATTTATCATACATCACCGTACAGAATTTTGCCTCCATGTGGAACAAGCATGGCTGTTGATTTGGTTCGTTGTCAAACATTTACACACCTGTCCAGTAGATAAATTTATAGTTGTTTTTTTTAACAAATATTTCACACTATCCTGACACAGCAGATGAACCACTCAATATATTCCTGTAGTCCATCTGGGAAATCAACCCTTCATGTTATCTCAAGACACTTCACAATAGAGCAGAAACTCTTCATTTTATAGCTACAGATATATAATACACATATACTATTATATGTGTATTATATATTATATTATTCAGATTTATTTATGTACCTATATACAGATTTTATATCTGCTAATTGTTTTTGCTTTTTTACTTTTCGATATGCTGTGTTCTTTTATACCTTTGTACAATACAATGCTACTGGAGCCTTAATTTCCCTGAAGGAGTCCTCCCAAAAAGGTCTATCTAATCTAATCTAATCTAATCTAATTAATACACATGTATACACATACATATATCTTGAATCTATCATGAGCACAGCACGGGGCTAACCAACCCACAGGAAAGTGAATCTGTAGGGGGCTTTCAGAAACGTCAGCAGGGAAAAAAAACCCTGTTTAGTGGTTGGAAATCAGGTCTAGTCTCATGTTGAACAGCCTTCTACAAAATCCATGGACCAATCATAGACCTGTCCTCATCATGTTTGTCTCTGCTGAATATAGATTTATTAGAGTTTAGCCTCCTTGAGATGAAGCATGTTGATTTCAAGAGGGTCCTCATGTCATATGATTGTAGTGATAGTTTTTATACAAGTATCATCAATAACAATCATGACAAGAGTAATTGATCTAATATTAACTCCAATATCTATAATGACTATAAGGTAGAGATGACTGATGTTGAATAATACAACAGCATCAAAATGATAGTTTATGATAAGTGATGTCTTTTCTGCTGAGAATTGGGGGGCTTGATTACAGAAAAGTGAAGTGAAGTGAAGTGCAGATGTGCTCAAGACAATAAATGATCACCCCAGTGTTGCTTTTCAGTTGGTTCTTACTTCAGATTCACTGAAACGCACAGATCATCTGCATTTATGCATAATCGAGCTTTCTGCCAGTTTTTCCCAATTCAGAGAGCAAAACCTCTGCCAAGGTAGCTCACATATAGCTGTTACATCTATAAGCAATAGTTCAGTGATAAAGTCACCATCATAATATGATTCCTCGACCCTGAAACCCACATGTAGCACTCAGAATCATGTTGATCTCACTATTAGTTAGACAGTTGTTGAGCAAAAATGATTGTTCACTAATTGTCTGGATCACCACCAAAATCAAATAATTTTTAAGTTGGGCCATTACCAAAGTCTCCTGAAAATTTCAGCAAAATCAGTCCAGTAGTTTTTGCGTAATCTTGCTAACAAACAAACAGACAAACAAACAAGTTCGCTTTTTATTATTATTATCATTATTATTACTATTTTCTGTCTTATTGATTCATTTTGGATACTCTTTCATTTTCTGTATGTTGTTGTTTTTATATCATTTTGGCTCCTTACAAACACAGTCGAAATATTCACACCCTCCACCCTTTCACACACACACACACAAAAAGAAAAAAAAAACACCTCTGAATATGATATTCTACCTTACCAATGTGCAACTGTAGCATGTTATTGTCTTGTCTTGATGTTTCGTGTTTCCTGTTCACTATGCTGTGTCACTACTGTCTTGTAATTTGTTTTGCACAAATAAAAAAAAATGGAAAAAATACATATATATATGAAACGCTTGAAAACAAACATAGCGTCCACGGTGAAAGTGGAAAAGCAACAAGCTTTTTTGACAAAAACACTCCAGACTTGTTGGTTGTCTTTGCTCTCATTTTGTCCCCTTCAATCATCTGTAAGGAGGAGGCAGAATCAGCGTCATTTACTTAGCCATTCACCTCATGTTACACAACAGTTCCAGCAAAATCTGTCCAGTAGTTTTTTTATGTAATCTTGCTAACAAATAAACAAACAAACATACACCGGCGACAACATAAGCTCATTGGTGAAGGTAAAAACAGAAAACAATGATTTGCAAATCCTTTCAACATATATTTCATTGAATACACCATGAAGACAAGATATGTTATGTCAAGCTGCTAAACTCCGTTGTTACATCTGTCAAGGAGGTTATGTTTTTGCTGGTGTATGTTTGTTTGATGATTTGATTTTGTGTAATCCTGCTAACAAACCAGCAAACACAGAAACAAACACAAAAACAAAACACAAACTCCACCAAGGAGGTAAATATCCAGCCAATCACAGAGCATAACATCACAGGCAGATAGTTGAAATGCTGTTTTTCTTCACCTCCTGAAAAAGACCTGTTTGTGATGATGCTGGACTTTTTCAGGCGTTTTTGCTGCTGTAGGCGTTGAGAACTTCAAGAACGTCTCTGGCTTCCTTGGAGGTAACGTCACTTTGCCGTCAGGGGCCAACCCATCATGGAACCTCACCTCCATCGAGTGGTCAGTACTCAAGAACTTCACATGGATCGCCACCTACGCCAACGGAGAAAAAAACACTAATCGATTTCATCGATTTAAAGACAGACTCAGTCTTGACCTTGCCACAGGTGAAGGACAAATCTGGCCAATCGTCCCAGTGATTATTTTACATTTCTGTCCAAATGATTTCCCATCTAATGATGATTATTTTTGTTCTTAAGGTGATTTGACGATTTATAGATTAACTAATGAGGACAGCATGGAGTACACTGTCGACTTTACTGGTTCACCTGATCTGCAGGGCTCTGCCAAGATAGATCTCACAGTAAATCGTAAGCATCAGTCCACAACAACTTCTGTCCAGTGTTGCCAAATTGTTCTACTGAAATAAGCAAATCAGGTCGATAAAAACAAGCCCAAAACAACTGACCTCCAGATATTTCTTTCTAATGTGATATATGACACATTTTAAAGAGAAATCTACATAAAATGTGTTTGAATTTTCACCTACATTACATTTCAGTTTCAACATGAAATCTTTTCTTATTTGGCTCTTAATTTACATATTCAACCTCCTTTTCTTTATACAGAAGTGAGGGGAAGGGCTACTGTTATTTATAGCTCTGTTATCACTAAACAGTCTGTCTATTTTTGATTTTTGCAACCAAACAGACATAGTCAGGCTTTTATCTAAGTTATGTAGCTCCTCTACAGCTTTATTATAGTGAAAACACTAAGAGCTACATTATAAATAAATTTTATTCTGGCTATAAGAATTTATTTTTGGTGGAAACATCATTTTTGTCCCTCTTTTTACAGTAAAATTTATAGTTACATTTGTAGTGGGACATAATAGTTTGTGTACCTTCTGAATTGAGTTTATGTTGATGGTAGACCATGCATCACATCCCTCATTGGTTTGGAGCACAACAAGCCCAAAAAACACGCTACCTGCAACTGCCAATATTTACAAGCAAGCTTTCAAAAAAGAAGCTCAACGTCGCTTATAATAAGCAGACCTGGCAACTATGATTCTGTCTGATCATCTTCAAATAAAAGCGTCCCAGGAGCACAAACTTCCTAATGGCAGTGTTAACAAAACCTTGTAGAAATTCGTGGAGCTACATCCTGATCTGGATCACCACCGAAATGAATCGTTTTCTTCCTTGGTCCATTTCTTACATTCCCATACATAAAAATCCATTGCTATCTTTTTACAGGAGGTTTATATTCCTGTAAAAGATCTGCTTTCTTCCTGCTTTTTTTCACATGTGATTGAGAGAGTAAGTCGGATGGCCAAGTTTTATAGCGTGATTAATTAATTAAATGTGTTTTCTTTACATTGTGTTGGTGTGACTGGGTGTGAAGCAAATAAGTAAACGTGAGTACAGGAAATATGTGTACCCTTGTGGTATTAGAGAAAAAAACTTTTGTTGATTTAAGGCAGCCAGGTGTTTAAAATTGGATTTAAGTTTTTTATCGTCAATCTCAACAACATCCATTTGAATTTCTGCAGAACGACTTCAGCAACCAACCATTACAGTGACCTCCACAGCATTGGTGGAAGGAGGCTGCTGGGTTGTGTTGGGTTGTTCTTCGGCGGACACAGGGGTGAACTTCTCCTGGCAGGTTACACCACCCAGTGTGATATCCCACGGGATGGATGCTGGTGGAAAATCCACAGCACATGCGTTTTTAAACAGCACACATGGCCTTGCTCGAGTCACCTGTACGTCCAGGAGGGATACTCGAAACAGCTCGAGGGACATCACTCCAAAATGTGAAGGTGGGGTCACTGAGATGCAGTCGTTTCACTGGTTTATATGTTCAGTTTTTTATTTTAAAGGACTTTTTTTTCCTGAGTTGCTTCATTGGTGCTGAAAACTTAATTCTGATGATGTTTTTGTGTTTTAGACATCAAGCCGCAGCCTTCTTCTCAGCCCAAGTGCCAACATGCCCTTCTCTTTTTTGTTGGAGTATTTGTGGCCCTCATCATTGCATCATCATTATTTTATTTCAGAGGTAAGAGGGAATCAACATGACTGTACAAAAACTGTTTCTTTAAATGGAGGTTATAATCCCTGCAGAGCAGAGCTGGCCTATTAGGCAACAGAGGCAAATGCTAAGAGCGCCATGGCCTCAAGGGGGCGCAACAAAATCAGGAAAAAATACACCTTCATTATAATAATATTAAAACTGATTCATACATAAAGCAATGCCCACTTTATATTGCTACAAATGATAATACCAAATACGTCTTTGTGGTTATTTAAATTGTTTGATTCCGATTGTTTTATTTGTAATTTATTACTATTATTATTATTTATTCAGTTATTTGCAGGATTTTTATTTTGTGGTAAGGGTGGTTAGGTATTTCAGATTTTTTAATCTTTATTTGTAATTTGTTAAGCATGTAAATTGGGTGACATGTTATCTTATAACTCAAAGACAGTGGTAAAAAATCAATACTATTTGATTTCTTTCGTAAACGTATATAAATTGCCAATTGACGGGGCGCCACATTGGGATGGACAGTCAAAGGGGTTCAATCTATCAGTCAATCAAACTTTATTTGTATAGCACTTGTGCTTCACATAGAAACAAAGAAATACGATAAATGAAAATAAAGAGTAGAGAATTGAATACAATGAAAAATACAAAACCACCACCCTCGCAATCCACATACAGCTCACACTTTCAGTTGCACACACATACAAACCCATGAGGAAGAGATTCTAACAGTAAACAGAACTAGAGGACTGAGAAGCGCCATGGTGAATTAAAAATGAGGAAACACAGGTAAGAAATTAGATCAAAATAAATAAATAAATATACCATAGGAAAATAAATAAATAGGTAAATAAAATACCATTTTAAATAATAATATTGTAAAATGAGATAAAATGTACTGAAGTAAGAAAGTGGAAAGAAAATTGTCTACATTTTGCCTTTATTTCTGTTTTAAGCACTCTGACGCCATGTTGGCAGCACTCAAAGGGACATTTCAGTATTTTTAAGTTGTTTTTTTTAAAGCGCTTGACAATAATCAATGAAGTGGATAAGAGGGCTCCCAGCTGCTGCACCTTTAAGCTCAGACTACCAGTGAGGTACACTGCTGTAGGCGGGTACAGTTATTTTACAGTTATAAAAAGAATCTGATGTTGCTTTCGTTGTAATGTAAATAAAACGGCAGTTGCTCACTAACTGGCATTTTTGATTGATTTTTTTTAAAACTCAAAAATTCATACATTATTGCCACAGCCATGGGGACCAACGTGATCAGGTCACAACAAAATGTTACACATCAGAAATATTGTTGTTGCTTCTAAGCTGAACCTCCATGTTGTGGTTTAGTAGTTTACTAATAGATGTTGAATCTTGAAAAGTAGATTTGTTTGAGATTATTACAAAGAGCAAAACATGACAGTTTCAAAATGTTTCATCTCCGCAAAGCTTTTTATCAAAATCATAATAATCCAAAACACTGTGAAAAACCCCAGAGGCTTTTAGTGGACTCGTAGTCGAGCGGACGTCAGCGTTGGACTACAAAAATACGTCATCCCTGCACTCTTTAAACCTTCAACTACCAGCTCAAGTGTTTGGCAGAGGTCATCAATTCAGTGATATTATATGTTTTAAAAAACAGAACAAATGAAATCATTGTTTGATACAGTTAACATTTCAGGGAACAGAGAAAACTGCAAACAAACCAATACCCAGATATTTTCTTGGTGTGGGATTTAAAGGTTTTAAAAGCTTACAGTTAATTACATGATGATATAAAAATGCACAAATATTTGGTTCAAATTCAATTACAAAGGCATAAATGTTTTATAAATAAAATAGCAAAAAATAACTTAAAATAAATGATTGTGAGTTTGACAAACATACTTTTTTTTTTTTTGATGAATAAGAGATTATATATATGTATATGTTAGTTTATGGTTAAGTATTTAAAATAATAATGATGGTATAACGATGGTAATAATAATAACTTTAAGCTTTTTAAATCCTACAAAAAAAAAAATCAGTTATTTTGGTTTGTTTGCAGTTTTTTTCTGTATCCTAAAACATTGACAGAAACAAACAGTGTGTTGTTGTTTTTTTAACACATAAATTATAATATAAATATTCCTGAATTTTTTGGCCTCTGCTAAACAGTTGAGCTGAGAGTTTAGAGTTAAGCACCTCATACAGAAGGCTTATTTTTTTATAAGCATTTTGTTAAACTTATGAGTTCTCCTTTCTTTAACATTTACTTATCTTGACTCTTTTTTATAAATTGTTTCAATTACATAATTCTCAATTGTTTTAATCCTACCCTGTAGCACTTATTAGAAGAAGATATTATTTAGAACGAGTTTAATGGGTGGAATCAATGTCAGTATTTATGACTCAATCAAATGAAAATAATGACGGTTTATGTTTTGCGTGGGGTCTTGGAGATTTTATCAGTCAGCAAAAGCCTCCATAAAATTTATAAAATACTCAAAATAAACTGGATCATGAAAACAGTGTGCTTGTGGATAAGAGTTGTTTTTAATGTTACATTTTTTTTTTTTATCCTAGAAAAAATCAAAGCTGCGTGGGACTATTTCTATGGTGTGTATTTTATGTCATCTTGTGTTTTTTATACTCACATCTTTAAGGCCTAAAGGGCTAATAAGTGTGTTTTATTTTCCAGGAAAACTGTGTAAAGGAGAGAACCAACCAAATTCAAATGGCGAGCTCACTTTTCTTTAAATTGCCCTTTTATCATGTTTTTAATGTGACATGAGGTGAATGACTGAGTCAATGACACTGATTCTGCCTCCTCCTTACAGATGTTTGAAGGGGAGCACGGACAACCAACAATTCAGGAGTGTTGCAGTCAAAAAAACTTGTTACTGTTCGACCTTTGCCATGGACTTTATTTTTATTTTCTAGCATTTTTAAGATTTTTGTTTGTTAAGAGGATTACTTAAAAACTTATCGGGTCGGGTTTTCATAAAGGATTTGTAAATGCAGAGTGCAGAGCAGCACAATTTTCCAAACTTTCACTAATAATTTAGTAAGCCTTCAACAGATTTTTGTTGAAATTTCTGGAAATGTTGTTTATGGCACAAGGAAGAAGTGATATGATTTTTGTGGTGATCCGAACTTGGATGCTGATCCAGGATTGTTTGCGAGATGGGGCAGTTTTACACATTTTTGACAATAATTCGCCTGATAACGTTGAAACTGCCTTGCCGAAGGTTTGTGCTCTCGGACTTCTAGCTTAGTTATGCCATCATCAACAAGTAAGTAATAATCAGAAGTCATCTGTGAAAGAATGGAGAGATTTGCTGCTTGGGTAATTTACTGTGTCAGTCATTATCATGAACTGTACTTCTGTGTGGCAGCTTTTTTAATAATTAAATAGAAACAGAAGTTAAAGAAGTGACTGGCGACCTCATAATGTAGTAATTTTATCTTTCTTACATCCATACATTATCTGTTCAGCTTATCCTTTTAGGGGGGGACTGGAGTCTATCCCAGCTGTTATTGTGACACCGCCATGCTGTGCTGCTGTGCAGTGCTGTCTTTTTTACAGTGTTGTTTATTTGGTGGTGAGTTAATGTCAGGATGTGCTATGATGGTCCTGAGATGCGTGTTGTGCTGTATGTGCGGTACGAGGTTTACATGAGATCTTAGTCTTCTGTGGTAGGAGGGTGAGGGGCTCCGTGGGCTCTGTTTTAGTTTTTTTTCTGTTGTCAGCATTCTGATGAAGGTTTTGTGCAGTTTGTGTGATGGTGTGGACGCTCTGAGGAGGATTTGAATGTTGCTCATAAATCAGCTGTCTCTCCACCTTGTTTTTTCACCGCAGTTGTGAGGCCTGACCTGCACGTTTTAGCGGAAGTGTAGCTCAGTCAGGGCTTTTTCAACTGAAACATACACGGAAGTTGGTTTGGTAGCTAAAAAAAAGAGATGCACAGGACTAGCATCCCTTACCCCCAGAGCCTCATGGTGGTGGGTTTGCACCATTGCACCTTCAACTTGGTGGGGCCCCAGGCAAAAATTTCCAAGGGGCCCCTCTGAGAAACATTAAACATATTCATAAATAATCTGAATACACATGGCACATTCAGGAAAAGGCTCAGGGAAGTGATATTGTACATTTCATACTGTTAACTAACGAAATCACTAAATCATGTCATTTATTGTTTTTGAAGTGATGATATTGAGCCGAAAGAAATTCTACATTCTGATCTTGTTTCAGATGTGGCAGCTGAGTGCAGTAGACTGCTCTCACCGCGCCCTGCACTGTTCAATAGCAGGCATGAAAAAGGGTCGGGGTTGAAAAACATGAAGAGGCAATAATCCCTCTAGGGGGGTCCAGGGGCATGCTCCCCCAGAAGAAAATTTTGAATATTTTATATTCAAAAGCATCGATCTGATGCATTTTGAGAGATAAATCAAGCAGAATTACAGGACAGTATGAATATATAATAAAGTACCTATTAAATTCTGGGGTTGACTCTGTCCTTTGGCTGGAAATGCAAAAAAGCTTTTATTAGTGAATTTGGGAAATGAAAGGAAACACTGATATTTTCACTTTTTAGAAAAAACATACACCGAAGGGATGGCTCTGACAGCTCTATCCTGACATTAACCATCTCAACTGCACTAGCTGACTGCATTGGAGACTGATCCTTTACAGATTGCTCTTATATCATAGAGAATAAGTGATGCAGGAAACCTCAGGATGAATTCATCATTTAGAAAAAGTGAAAACCAGAGCTGGACTGGTCAGGAAAGTTGTGATTCAATTAACCAAAAAGCTGACTCGTCATTTTTTAAATCGTTGTGTACCACGTAAACCGTGCACACGAGCCAACGAGACACCATGTGAATTATAAAAACACACAAAGTGATTCAGGATCTCTGTCCTGTGCGTCTTTACGCTCACCGGCACACAGAGGAGCCCTTCGTCCTCATATTTCCATGCTCTCACGCTTGTAGAGTGAATGTTTTTATTGAAGTCAAGGCTCCCTTCAGGCGCGCACATGTTCGCAGTTCACTGATCATCTCTGGTATACCTCCATGTCCCGTCCATACCCATCAGTATTTGACTAAGGCGGAGCTCAGCACCGGGGGGGTGGAGCTCAGCTTCGAGGTGGCGGAGCTGAGCTGCGGACAGAGCCTCTGGTGTAGCCTACCTCCATGTCCCGTCCATTTCCCCCCGTCATTTTCCTAATGATGGAAATCCGTCGTGGCGACGGAGAACTTTAATCCATGCACATGTTGCGATACAGCAGTACAGGTAATCCAGAATACAATCAGCCAAAAATAGCTCCAGCTCTGGTGTGTTTTTACCACAGGGATGACTATGGGGCCCCTTTAGGGAGGTATCTGTCAAAGATTTCATTGCAATTTGACCACTGGTTGTTTGATGGGGTTAATGGGGTAGGTCACTGCAGATGCTATATTGTAAGACATTACTGTGGAGTAAAATTTGCCTACCTTTGGGAGCCCCCTAGTGGTCTGGGGCCCCAAGCAGCTGCCTGCCTTGCCTGTTGACGAGCTCCGCCTCTGTGGATCAGTATTGCTGGTGGTGCAGACGAGTCTCCAGGAATGATGACCTGCAAGGGCTGGTCCTGTCCTGTGTTCCTGACCTGACCTGCACAGTTATAGTTTTGTAGAGTTTGGTTAATAGATGGGCAAAATGCAGCCTTGGAGTCACACATATGACCCTCCCTCCCACTCAGTGCAGCCCACAAGTAAAGTTGTAATATCAATACATTTCAGTCATGAAGGAAAAAAAAGACAAAATCAGCAACAATAATGCAACAAAATAGATTTCTGTAATGATCACTGGTTTTTGGAATTTATTGAATTTCTTTTTAAGAAATTAGCTGTTTAATTCACATTGTATTTCTTTAAAAATCTTGTATAAGAGTCACCGTATGTATTTTCATAAATACAATAACAAAAGTAAGTAGAGTATGTTAAGTCAGAACAGTCAATTGTAAGGTTTACAATGAAAAACTAGCTTCTGTTTGCTCATAATAAAGTCTTATTATTTTCATTTTGTCTTAGATTTTACTGTTGGTGTAGTTCATTTTTAGTTTTTAGCAAAGCTGTATGTGTTCATTTCATTTCAGTAAGAAATATAATAAATAATGAGTGTCTTGCCGTTTTTGTGGCCCTCCAACAGTACAGATTACATGAGTTGGCCAAAGTTGCCGGTCCACTGACTTGTTACAAGAGCCACGATAAGCCACTGCTGAAAAGGCCGGACATTTTCAGCCATGAACAGTCCTTTAAGCTTGAAGCTCTGTGAGATGAATTCACCTGATGGCGGACATTAGATCTGGAGAATCCAGCTGCTTTGTAAGATCACGGAGGAACAGTATTCAGCAGAAACTGGACACATTACAAGAGGAGTCATCAATCTGATGTAAAAGACAAAAACATTCCCACAACTCCAAGGCTTTGTACACAGATAATTTCTTTTATATTTGATGTTATTTAAAACCTCCCTGTCTCTACAATAAAATATATTTTTGATTACTCTTTTCTCTTTAATTAATCAATCAAGGGGGATTTCAGGGGACAGGATTAAAAACACTTATTATATGATTACATGTTATTATTATTATTAATGAAATAATGTGTTATTGTATGGAGGTGGTTCAGTGGTAAATTACATCTATCATGAGTACATCCAGGCTTTAAATCAGACTTATCAGTGCAAAGATATACCCAGCAGCTAAATGGGGAGCTGAGGAGGAACAGAAAACTGAGTGAACTGAGGGATGTGGAAAAATAAACGTGATATTTTGTGGAAGAGGAAGAAGAGGAAACTTCACCAGGCGCTGATAAAACTGGTAATCACTTCCTTGTTTCTTGGTGTGCTTAAGAGTGCGGATAGAGAAGCCATTTCACACTAGCAAAGCGCTATGCACAAATTCTCTGAAAGCCAATGCTTTGTAGCCAATCAGAGGAGCAGGCCAATCAAATGTGAGGAAATAGGATCATACCATTTTGTGAAAACAGAGGGGGGCAGCACTCCACTGCAAGTGACAAAGCAGAGGCATCTGACTAGTCTGAACACCAACCTGCAGGACATTAATGCTGTTTTTCTGAGTTTGGTTCTGGTTCTGTTCTGCCGATTTTTTTTGCATTTTTAATTAACCCTTTGACTTCCAAACTAAAACATACATTTGCAACAAATTAATTGCGATGTCCCTTCTTCTTCTTTTAGCAATATTTCAGCTTTAATTTTTCAGATTACCCTCTCGCGAAGCAGATATGAATGTCAACCAGCAGGTTGACTTGCCTGTTAAGGGTATCCCGTGTATGAATGGACTATTTAATTCCTGCAACAACTTTTCACAGAGATCAAAATTGAGATATTTAGCCGTTGACTCAATTTTCTTAGGAATCATAGATACGTTTTTTATAGTCAAATTTTTTTCTTTCAACTAAATTATGATTGTTAGAGGAACAAGTGGAAAGATTTTTTCTTACTTTAATGTAAGCTCTTACTGTTAGATTTCTGAGGAGCTATGCAGAAATGATTCACTTCTGATTTTTTCTAGTTTTCGAACAATTTCATGTATAGCAGTGCCACCCAGTGAATACATATTGGTGTTTCAAACTCTATTTAGAGACCTGAATAAGGAAAAACAAAAGTTGTCTTTCAGGGTTTAAAATACAGTGGTATGGTGGCAAAAAGTCAACCACATGGTTACAATGCCAGTCAAAGGGTTAATTTTAATTAATAAAAAGGTTTGACTAAATTATTAAACAGAAGTATATGTTGGGTACAGTGTTAATTTTGTTAACTAATTTGTCATAGTTTTGTCAACAACCTTTTTTACCCCTTATGAAAACTAGCCAATAACTAAAAGAAACAAAGTGACTAAAACTAAAATATATTTTAGGCAAAAGACTAAAACTAAATTCAGACGTGCTGTCCAAATGAACACTGGTTGGGTGCTGGTCTATAGAACAACAAGTAGTAAGAGTAGATACTTGCATTGGTGTAATATTTTGTATATGTATTTGTACCCATCCCCACTTTTTTCTTTTTTAAATTCACATTTCATTTTGTTAGTACTTATTTTTCATTTACATGTATCTTCCTATTTCATATCAATGTTTATTTATTTATTTATTTATTTATTATTCCCTTCTTTACTTATTATCTTCTTGACTGAGCATATGCTTGTGCTGTTTGTGTTGTTTCTGTTGGTTAAAAAAAAGTCAATAAAAATAGTTAAAAAAATAAACATAATACATGCAAAATAAATGCACAAAATTAGGCAATTATAAGGCTTCTCATCAAAACACAAATGCAAACACGCAAACACAAATTCAACATACAAACCATTAATTTTTATGAAGTTATGGTAAAATATAGGGCAACAAAAGATCCTAAATTAAGAACCGTTCAGGGGCCAAAAGAGTCGACTCTCTAAAAAGAGCCGAACTTCTCATCACTAATTCACACATTACCTTCACCTGCGCAGGTCACAACCCGCCCAGCCCGCGGAGAAACTTGGCGAAAGTTCAAGGAAAGTGGGCTCAAAGGCAACTGAGAGGAACGACGCCCCTCTGGATTTGGCTGCCTTGAAGTCGACACCTGTGCGCCAAGTAACAGCTTCGCTGAGTTTTTGTCTGTGTTTAAATGTTTAGTGTTTAAAAGTTTTAAAGAGCATTTTACTCCATTTTGTGCAGTTTGTTGTAGAGCAGCTAAAGTCAAGTTTATTGGGAAGAAGTTAAAATTTCTATAGTCTCACTTTTTTGGCGATAAATTTAAAAAGAACGTGATACAGTTTTCTGTCCTCTTTACGGGGGAATTATTTGTTACTGAAAAGAAACGTTAATACTTTTGTGAAGACTTCTCATAAGCAGTTAATATTAATATTTGGTTGACTGGCAGTTTAATCATTGAATGTTGCTGTTCGCGTTGTTCTTCTCATAGCTATTAATTTTAATCAAGCTCAAATTAAGCTTGAAACCGAAATTCTATTTAAATTTTTGTAAAAGTATAGTAACTATATTCGTTAAAAATGCTCTGGCAGCAGGATTAAACAGCTTTTTATTGTCTGGTAGGGCCAAAATAGGACCACTGTACAACATGCAGGTTATACTAAACAATTTTAAAACATAGCTATTAAAGGTGAAAACAAGTTAAAACCACTTTTTGGACTTTATAGAGAATATCGGGAAATGAAGAAAACGCTGTACCGCTGAATATTGTGTTGTTCAGATTGCAAATCGATTTCTTATTTGGTTAAAAGTAAATGAAACCCATTCACCAACACTGGAGGTGGCGAATAGCACTGTTTAATGAAAAAAGGAAATTATAAAAAGACGAGTTTTGTACCTGACTGCGACCACATGCGAAGTTTTCTGTTGTGAGGACCTTTTTTTACCCTCGCATTGTTTTGCTGCCGTTTGCTTATTTGTGAGCAGGATAACTCCAAACTAATTAACAAATTGTGATAATTTTCAGAGAATGTTTGTCATGGTACACGAACAGTGTTTCATTGTTTGTTTTATGATCCTTTTCAGTTTGTGTCGGTGATGCGCGCAATGACATTAGAGAGAGACCACTGAAACACTGGATTATGGGACAGGACAGGAGGACAGCGCTGGAGTGGGACTGCTCTGCTCCTCCAAACCAAAAGGTGAGTAAAGCTGTGCTTGAAGCAAAAGAGACAATTGTGTAGGCTACAAACAAATGTCTCAGTTAAGGGGTATTCAATTAAAAGTCACCGAGGTCCAGTTATTAAAATTTCCAAGTAAAATATTCGAACCAAAGTCCATTTTGTGTCTTATAACCTTCCCCCTATGTCCATATTTTCACAGTTTCAACAATATTTGTCAATTTCGAATGCAGGATATGTTTGACTGAGTGCACAGCTAGCTCTTTTACCATAAATAAAATTAGTCCCAGACAAATAAATTTAAGGCCTTTATTTCAGATAAAAGAAAACAAACCTCCAGAATAAAACAGTGCAAACCCACTCTCTGTTAGCCCTTTAACTGGCATTGTAACCACGTGGTTGACTTTTTGCCACCATACCACTGTATTTAAAACTCTGAAAGCCAATCTTTGTGTCTTTCCTGATTCACCTCTCTGAATAGTGTTTGTGACACCAATGTGTGTCCATTGGGTGGCGCTGCTGTACATGAATATAATTGGATGTTATTGAGTATTTCCAGATCCCCTTACATTCAAAATTCAGTTGAAGGAATTAATTTGATGATAAAAAAATGTATCTATGATTCCTCAGAAAACTGTGTCAAATGTTACAAATCTTAATTTTGCTCTTTGTGACTTTTTCATACAAAAAAATGAAACATTTGTTGCGGATATTAAAGAAATCCATTCATGCCCAGGAAACCCTTAACAGGCAAGCCAACCTGCAGATTGATTCGCATATCTGCTTCCCATTTGGGTAATCTGAAAAATAAACCTGAGATGTTGCTAAATGAAGAGGAAGAAACGAAATTTTACTAACAAATAATTTGTTGCAAATGAATTTTTAATTTGGGAGTCAAAGGGTTAAACTAAAGAGCCGTAGTCTACAGCTTTATTACAGTAAACAGTAAAAAGGACATTAAAAATCAATTTAATTCTGGATTTCTTTTTTGTGGAAACATTCTTGCCCCTGTACTTGCAGTAAAATTTACATTTGTGCTTGTAGTGGGACAAAATCGTTTGTAGCTCCTGAAATGAGTTCGTATTGATGGTAGACCATGAATGAGATCCCTCCTGGGTTTGGGAGCACAGTAAGCCCGAATGAGCAACTGCACATTTGGAACAAACCCAAAAATATGCAACCTGTAACTGCCAATATTAACAAGCATCTTTTTTTTTTTTTTTTAAATGTAAATAATTCAAGAAAATTCAACGACAGACTGATAATGATCAGCATACTTTTAATGTTAGGATAAATTCAACATGTTGTCAGGTCTGATTCTACGACGGAGAATTAGGGCCATGTTAAAAAAAAAAAAAGGAAAAAAAAGTAAAGTTACGAGAATAAAGTCAAAAAGTTAAGAGACTCTCATAAAGGTACAAAAATAGTCATATTTACGAGAATAAAGTCATCAAGGCTTTTTTGTCAAAACTTTAGATCATCATAAACATACCTAAATCAAGAAGACGTTCTTATTTCATCTTCTTTGCATAGGCGGATGGCTACTCTTCTGCTACAACCTTTCAGAATAAAGCTTGTTTTCTAGCTTAATTTAAATAGATTTATGACTTTATTCTCGTAACTTTATGACTTTATTCTTGTAACTTTACTTTTTTTCTTTTTTCTTTTCTTTAAACTTGGCCCTAGTTCTCCGTTGTAGTTTTCAACTGAATGATAAACTTTTTATTCAATTGAAACTTGAAGTGAGGGGGTCAGACAATCTGCCAAATTAATGTTCAAACTATTCTGTAAATCCACGGTCACCCCACTTTGAACTCATTTCATGTGACGAAATGTATTAATTCTCATTATTCTTGAATGAAATTCTTGTCAATATTCCTACTGTGATTAATTTAATGTTTCATCTTAAATGTTTTTTTAAAATAATGCATGTCAATTTAAGGATAAGCCTGCTCTTCAACCTTTTTTTTTGTGGTCAACACTGCTGTGTGCTTGTGTTTAACCTTTTCAGAAGTTTCTCGTAAAATTAACCCATGAACATTCAACTCTAGTGATTGTATTCAATTTTAGTCCCTAAAATATAAAAAGCTCTAATAATTACAGTTCGGTGCATGATATTCATGCCCATAAAAATAAAACTTGTCTCTTTATAGTTTTCTTTGAACAATTAATAATTTCAATGTTACATGCACGAGCAGCATGCTAAATTTTCTCCAATATCTGTCTCAATCAAACCAAAAACACATTTGGTACTGTAAACCTTACTAGAGTCCAAGTTTTTAATCATCAGAAAGCAAGTATTTGATATTTTATAAACATTTCCTCTTCAAAACTTCATAATAATTAATGGATATAAACTCTAGGGCTGTAATCAACCAAAGAATTTGTTGGTAGACTGACACACCAAATTGTCGACCAAAAATCGACTAATCGGGGGGGGGGGGACTCTGACCGAAAATCCCTCCTGCGCAGGGACGGCTCGGCGCAGATCAGCGGAGCGCGTCTTGGTGGGGAGGCGGGGGACTCTGACAGGAAACCCTCCTGCGCGGCTCAGCTTGGCTCGGCGCAGTTTGGCGGAGCGTGTCTTGGCAGTGGGGGGGGGGTCCGACTCTGACGGGAAACCCTCCTGCAGGGGGACGGCTCGGCTCTGCGCGGCTCGGCTCCACGCAGCTCGACGGAGCGCGGCTCGGCGGAGCGCGTCTTGGCAGGGGGGGAAAGGACGATGCTCAAAATAAAAATAAATACTCAGCAGACCACCGGACGTTGAATAGGCTAACATAAGACGCTCTTCAATCCTCCTGTCTCCAGCCAGGTCTCCAGATGATGGGCGAATCCCAAGTGGTGAAACCCAGGAGGTGTTCTGAGACAGGCAAGTTACCTGTGAAACCGGGGTGGTCTGAAAACACCCCCATTAGCACTTGGTACGTTCCTCCTGATGACTGTAAATCGCTGCGGGAAAAAATAAATTGAAGCGAAAAAAAAAAAAACACAATTGGTCGACCAATCAGAGTTCTGGTCGCCCCAGCACTTATCGACCAATGAGTCGACCAGTCGACTAACACATTACAGCCCTAATAAACTCAATATTTTGCACGGGTAGATGAAGTTGGCGTTGAAGCACAGATGTGTTCACTTCCTAAAAAACAGCCTCTCAGGTTGTCAGCAGATCCTTCAGTATCTCGATTTGAAGGAATTCAAATCGAGATACATCAAGGATGTTTTTGAAAATGTTTTTTATTGAAATTGGAGCTGTGATGCAAAACTGACCTGTGTTGTATCTTCTTGACTTTCAGGTTGTAAAGAAGGAACCCCCGGAGTGAGTCAAGTCCATGTTTGGTCATCAAAGGTAGGACAAGTCTTCTTACTGACCCCAGCTGAAGGGTCCAGCCTGCCCCCAGAGCTGGTGAGTCTGCAGCCCTGGCCCTGGCGTGCTATTGAGCAGGAGCACTCAGGGCTGCGCACCAAGAGGGGGGCACTGCTGAACCTGAAGGGGGTCGCTGGCTCTTACTGCTGGTTTTCGCTGCTGGTTTTCGCTGCTGGTTTTCGCTGCCGGCTTTCGCTGCCGGCTTTCGCTGCCGGCGCTATGGCTGCTTTCCTTTCTCTACATTTTCTCTTCACTCTGCTCTTGGTTGCTCCAGTTGATTTGCTGGAATTTGAATGTTTCTTGCCTTTTGTTGTGGTCGACCGAGTTTAGGTGGATCTGGTTGTGTATTGAACAGGATTGGACTGCATTATGGGATTGTAGATAAACAGATTGTTGTGGTTTGGTTGGTTGCATAGTCTCTTGAATTTATTTGGTAGGCTGGACTTTGACTGCACTTAAAACACAGAATTTTCACCACTACACCATAGTTTAATAAAAATTCCCCTGTGTACTTATAAAAGAAAGGTCAAATTTAAAAACGAATTTCATTAAACGAATGGGTGTGGCACTTTGAAAGTCTGCAACGTCAACAAAGAGCGCGAACTTGCGTGGCATGCTGGGGAACTTTCGACTGTTCCCAATTTTGGATCGTCATTTTAAACTGATGGGATCACTGAAGACATCTTTCCAACAAAGTCCAACACTTGAAACAGTCCAACAACTACGCCAGTGGAGGTTGGTGAGTATTTTGTACGACTAACGAGTTGTTTCTGATTCAGATTTTTACAGTATTGATAAAATTGTAATGAAACTGAAGTAAGTACAGTGTACTGATAATGGCCTTAAGTAGTCAAATATTATGAGCTGCTAGAAAGTTCATGTTCCTCTCAGGGGGGACTTGGTGTTGCATGATTTGAGGATATACTGGTAGATTAATTTAATCTGTCACTCGACAGTGCGAGGACCAAAACAGTTTAGAATGTGGTTGATGTGCATTCATTTTAAAACAATTTATACACTTAAATGGCATTTTCAACAGTGGACTGGGACAACTGTTCATTAAAGGGGTCTAATAAAGTGATATGAATGCAGTAATAAATTCAGACCAAATTATTCTGATCAAACGTGACCGGTCATCGGAGTGACCCTGCCAACCGGCCTCCTGTGGGTGCTCATGTGGACCGCTCCTCGAGCCTGTAGCTCGACCTTTGACCTTCAGCAGTCCATTGACCAGGGGCCTCATTTATTAAACATTGCGTAGGATCCATACTAAAAGTGAATGTGCGGCCAAAAGCTGAAAATGGTGTGCGCCAAAAAAATGTGATATTTAAAACCGTACGTGCGCACACTTGCAAAAATCACAGTCCACTTAGAAAGTTGTGCAGGTGGTTTTACCTCACATCCCGCCCTCTACACACCCACATGTGACTAAGGTCAATGCAAAGTACCTCATGAATGTTTTCATCGCCAGCCTGCAGTCTTTTCCCGACACAGCTGTGCGTCTGGGGGGCAGTGATACGCCTTAAAGGTGTATAGTCTGCCGAAACCAAACAAGACAAAGAAGCTGTGCGACAGGATGAATGAGTTAAGGGTTGACCCAGGTCACCGTACCACTAAATTTGTCAAAACCATGTTTGATGAACAAATAATTTCTACGCTGATTGTAGGCACATTTTTTTCATTTTCGCTCAGAGCCCCTATAGCAACGTGAGTGCAGTTATTTGCGCCCATTACATTTGGAAACTGGACATAGCTGTAGAGCCTTTTAATGTTGCCTGTTCACCCACAGTGTAAGGAACCCTGATGTATCGACTGGTCATGTTTATAATGCCATCCGAAACGGCTGGCATTATTGTGCTGAGGGATGGCTGCAGTATCCCAGACCTGAGAACAGAATTTAACTGTATTATGTCATATCCAAAAGCGACTTTAGACAGAAAATCTAACATTATATATTGTTCATCATTATCAAACACATACCTGTCGGCCTATTCCCGCTGAAAGGAGCCGGTTGCCAGAAACCCCAGAGTTTGTCAGGACCTATACGCACCGGGATGGCGCGATTCCGGCAGGCGCTTTTGTTTAACACTGGGACCGGTTCAGTGCATAGATCCAAGAGCACTGCTCTGGGGAATCTAAATCAGTTTATTATCCAGTCATCATTATGGGCCAGGAAATCTGCGTAGTCTCTAAAAACTCTCTCCATTCTGATCCACAGTCTGTGTGGTCTTCCAGCAGTGCCAGCGCATCCATTGTGCAGAATTACGCACGAGTGTCACTGCAATATTTATATACTTACTCAGCAATTAGACTGTTTGATACACACCTTGCCACAGCTAATACTAATCAATCAGTGCTATCCACTGCTCTTTGTCATCTGAAGATGAAGTATGATATATGAACATTGTGTACAGTAGTAACTGAACACGTCTATAACACTGCAGGGTGTTTATGATTATGTAGGTCTATAAGTCTAACGTGTAAGATGATTGCAAAACTGGAACATCAGCAAAAAATCTCAAATGCTTCTGTAACAAAACGGTAAAATCCACAACCCATCAAGTTTGGAAAAAAAAACACTTTTTTTTTTTTTGCAATTGAACCTCAGTGGTAAAGACACAACATAAGACCACTTTAAAGATTTTAATACAAAATAATAAAACAAGCCTAAAACAATAAAGTCTCTCGGCAGCTCAGACTGGTCAAACTAAAAAATGGGACAGGTCGTCAGAGGACACCTGCAGGCGCTGGTGGGTAAGTTGTTGCAGTGTTTGAAAATTCAAATACTGATGATTTACAGTTTTCATTGTGTAGGCCTTGCCAGGTTTTGCACTAGCAGATGTTGAGGCTTGTATTTGTTTTATAAACGAGATTAAATACCAATCAGAGAGTTCCATGATAATGTACAATGAAAATAGCTCAGAATTCAGTGTTCATGTAGAAAAACCTGCCTACCTTCATACTACATGATCAAGATTTTATGGAAAAAATCACAGCATGTAGCTGACTATTCAAGGGAAATTCTGTTTAGTTTCAGAGTATTTATGAAACATAAAAGCAAGACTCTCCTACTTTTTGTGTCACTTAGAGGTTTTTTCCTTGAGAGGGAAAAAATCGATTGAAATCGAGTTTTGTGAAAAAAATCTGGGGTATTATTTTATGGCCATATCGCCCAGCCCCACTATAAATCCTACCAACATGTAAGATGAACAGTAGCACCATTTTGTGACAAAAAAATGAACCATTAAAGCAAAGGAAGTTTGTAGTTGACAGGGATGATAGGTGTTGGTGTAACTGTACGGCCTGGATTATCACTCTATAAATGTAATTTAACAGCTTCAATGTTACATCGTCTCGGTATTTTTACTGCCCCAGTGGACATTCTCAAAAATGACTGTTTGCAGGTTTAAGGATTTCTTTTATTTTCACACAGGCTGTCAGAACGAGCAGCTGAATCTCCATAGACTCATGCTGATGTCACGAGCAGATCAGGATTGTCAGACAAAAGTTAACTTCTCTTACATCAATTCTTTCCTTCAATGCATAAAAAAAGGATTGTTACCACCGCCAAGGAGGTTATGTTTTTGCTGATGCATGTTTGTTCATTTGTTTAACTGACAACTTTACGGGAAAACTACCAGGTGGATTTACATGAAAAAAAATCAGATAAATTATAAAAATGTCCTTAAGTGTATTATCAGTTGCCAAGAACACCTAATGTATCAAATGAGATATAAAAATGTTAAATTTTATGAAAATTTTGATTTTGTTTGGATTTCAGTAGAAATTGAAATAAACATTTCAGCTCCAAAAAAAATTGGAATTTCTGACTTTAATTTGTGTTTTCAGGCTTTAAAAGGTTAAAGGTCCAGCAGAGGGCTCCACTTTACCGTTACATAGCTGAGCACATGTCAAGCATGGAGCTCACAGGACATGAAGGTTAAGTGGTACCTAAACAAATAACTCGCTGGTAGAAAAGCAAGCTTTAGTAAATGTGTTTAAACAGCACGTAACATCCTATGCTGTTTTTGTGGCTTGTTTTTACCTAAAACTCTTTGAATTGTGTGGAGTTGGGGCCACCTCTGCAGCAACATACAGCTCTAGCTTCTGTGCCAGCTATTTCAGCACAGATGCAGAGCTGATCTCATACTGTGGCTAATGTTCAGGCTAATTTCATAAATATCATAGAACCTGACTTCAAAAATCCCAAACTACTTCTAAATATGGCCACACTGACTGATCTCCAGCCATTGAAAAGTATCTCACACAATTCCACATCAGATACTTAACTACCCCTTTTAATATTAGCATACACAAGGGTGAGACGTAAACATTAGCTACTTGAAATGGTCTCTGTAAGCAAATATTCCAGACAAGAGTTATGGCAGTAAATAATGAAATAGTCTACATTAGACTCAGGAATGCACACATCACTGCAATTATAACAGATAACAAAACACACAAAACATTTAAATTATATAATCTCTGTATTTACAACATTTACATTTAGTATAACATTGAAGCAAACTGAAGATAACTGGTCTCAGGCCTTCAGAAATACAACAAACTGTGGTTTTATGCCATTCTTTGCTATTTTACAATTTACAAAGTTTCTGTCTTGCTTTTTAGTTCTCTTTTTCAGTATCTCACTCCTTTTAACAACTTTACACTGGGACGTCTCCTGTCCAAAAAAATCCACTCAGATGTTCGATTTTGCTCATAAACCCCTCTGTTTCATCCCTGCCCAGAACAGGCTGTCTGAGTGTAGATGCTTATGAGCTGTCTGATCACTCCCACATAGGGAACCCTCAAACTCTGTACTCAGATGTTTACTGTGATTTGTTTTGTCTCTATAAGCCATGACTAGTAAGAGACTTCTCATTGACAACAAATACAACCTTGTCATCGAATATTAGCATAACCAAAATATTATGAGAACTGGTTAATAATAAAGCCCCATAAACACGGTCCTATAAAGTATAAACTGTTTATACACGTATTTTTAATCATCAAAAAGTTGCAGGAAAACTCCTAAACATTATCAAATTTGCATTAAGTTATTGGGAGTATTTAGAAAAGGGAGTGGATGTGTCCTGCATCTTGCCAGTTCCAGCCACTTCCTCAAACCCTGCCAACATATTAATGCTCTTTCGACAGTGCTTTGTCCCAATCAGTGGAGATTTGATCTCTTTTAAAACAACAAAAGCAGCATTTTTTTTACTGCTTTTCAACAAGTTTACACTGATCCCAGATTCCTTCAGAATATATATTTTTCTAAAATCCACTTTTAAGTTGATTTTGGCATGCCCATAAACCCCTTTTATTCCAGCCTTGCTCAAAACAAGCTGTTTTAAATCCAAGAGCTGTGTCTGACTATGCACCTCATAAGATCAGAGCTCTAATGTTTACTTGGCTGCCCTTAATTACATCAGAAGGGGACATTTCAAATTGACAGGTTGAGCACAAATTTTCTACCAGCTTGAGCAAAAAAAGAGAGAAGGGGGGGAACGTTTGACACATGGACACATACATTTGTACAAAAAACATGAAACATGTATTTTGCATGACATGTGACCTTCAACACTTGACAGTTAACCTCAGCTTGGTGTTATGCCCTCTAGGAAATGTCTTGGTAAGGTGATATGGAGACTTTCCTCAGACGATTGAGCTGGATCTTGTCGTAGACAGTCTGTGGCTGAATGAGGAGAAAGAAGAACAAGCAAACATCATTGTCGTATTAGAAAGACTTCTTGACTTTTTCTTTTAATTCTTTTAACCCCCGCAGACACAACAGCATCTAAAACATGCCCACATTTTGAATATCCTTCCAATTATCGCCTATATCAATAACCAGAGATATATGAGGAAATGTTGGACACGATTTTGTGTTTTGCTTTCTAGAAGTAAATTTTAACCAAGAAATCGGCCTCCCTTAGTCATTTTCATAAGGAAATAACTGATAAATTAGAATTTTAATGCAATGACAAATTGAGTTTCTTGCTCTTTCTTTCTCCAAAATTCAGCAAATTAGCTGAATTGGGCTCTGGAGCTGTGGGTTGCCAACCTCCAGTCTAGAGGTCAGACACCACTGCTGCACCCCCAGAATAACTACCCTTAGCTAAAAGTAGTTTATTCAAGTGTACTACAAGTATACTTATTTAATACTAAAACTGAAGCAGTGATCTTGAAGTTTACATTTTATATTCTCTGTTTTATATACGTACGAATAGTATAGTGAAGTATATTTGTCTTATAATGAAAAGTATAAAGAAAAGTCTAAGACTAAGTACATTAATATTAAGACTTACACTTAAACTTTAACACTAAAATTAAACTTTTATATTAGTTTACTTTTTACTTCTTTCTGCCAAAAGTACTAATACTAAGTATATCTTGATCCAGGTACAGAATAAGGTCAAGTCATTGTGTGGTATCATTTAATGTAAGATAGGATGATAGTCTACGGACTGAAGTACTCGTAGTTTGAGCTAACCGCTAACAGCAGGGTGTAGCTGCTAAGTCATACTGTTGCTTGAAATGGATTGGTCTGTGAAGAGTGTGACGAGCAGACCGATCGTCCAATCACCAGCTGCTCTAGTATTTTAAGGTTCTGCCCTCTGAACATATTGAAACAGTAAAATCAGATTAAAAATGGGATTAGCGTGATTAAAAAACATAGCGCGCTAAATATGACTGTAATTAATTAATCACAATTGAAGTGATAATTTGGCACCCCTAAAAGATACATGTACTTATTGTATACTTAAAGTGTACTTTTACAAACTTAAGAATGTTCCAATTTAGTCCAAAAAAGTATTAAATTAGTACACTATCTAGTACACTACAAGTACATGGTCTGTAGTCTACTTGCTATACTTAAACTTATAATCAAGAGGGAGAAGTCCTAAAGCCACTGACTTCTGTCTTTTCAGACTTGTTGAACACAGTAAAGGGCCAGAAAAATCAACGAAGCAGAAAATGGGCTCTTTAAAGTTGCAGAAAAATCGTGAAAAGCCTTGAGGAATGAGGAATAAATGTTAAAAATATATATGATAAGTCACTTTTTGACATTGTAACATGCTTTATTTGCTTTTCATTATTAAATTTTGACCTGTAAGAATCTTTCTAGCTTCAGAATAAATGACATAAGAAAGTTTTTAAAGGGATAAGCCAGTTTTTTTTTCTTTTCTCGTGTCTTGTCCCAAGTCCACAACAAAAAGACTCCCTTACATTTCTTTTATTTCTCTTTTATTTTCTTGGTTATCTTTTATTTTTGTCAGTTAAATTACTTTGTAACCCTGCTTTGAAAAGTGCTATATAAATAAAGTTATTATTGTTATTATTATTATTATTATTATTATTATTATTATTTCGACTGTGCATGCAGTAACAAGTAAAGGGGGAACAAAGCTGTCCCACTACTAACTAGCTTAGCTCAAACACTGGGAGTCATTGGGTAGCATTAGCCTGCCTCTGCCTACGGTCATCAGATAAACTCTTAAGCAACTCTAAACAGTCCTGTGTGCATGCTGTGACTCGTTTTTTTACTGAGTAATGTTACATTATGTTATACTAGTATCTTACTATCTTCTTCTGCTGGCAAACAGAGACTTTGTTTTGTTGACCTACTTACAAGCACGAGATGTGACGTTCACAAACGAGACAAGTGTTTTGTACGTCTCTTTTAAGTGAATGATGAGAACCGACTTGCAGTTGTGAATGAGGCATTCACTGGCGAGCCATTCTTGAAAGCAAATATCCTCCAGGCATTTAAGGAGGGCTCACAAACAAACATCTCACTCACAACTGTGAATCAGTTCACTTTTGTGCAAACCAGCATGGACATGCCTGTAAGTAAAACCAAGACTCTGTTTATGAGTTAGAGGTGGGCGAACTTTGTTCCTATTTTACTTGTTGCTGCACGCACAGTCTGAAGAATGGAGTCTATCAGCTTGTCTTGGACTCTGGACTGAGCCAAGACAAAAAAGAGTTTGTGTATCCCTTTAAGCTCAAATTACATATTTGTCATTTCAGGTTCAAGAATCAAAAAGGCTAATTCCTGAAAAAGAACTTCTCACCCCTGGTGGGACTGCAGTGTTAATGCTACCAATAGTTTCGTACTCTGAGCTCGGCTTCACGGGAACCTGTAAGGTTAGAGCATCAAAAACAGAGGACATGAGAGAAGGATTATTAGGTGAAGTCATCATGAAATCAATTTTAGTGAAAAATGATCAATATTATTTATAAATGGAAATATGTGGGCTGTTGCTCCACGGGTTTACTTACATTTTGAATTCCAACCTCAGTGATGTCTGCATACACAGTGGGGTCATCAGGGTAGCTGCCTGCTCGAGGAATTGAGTTTAGAGAACAATGACAAATTCAAATGAGTAAGTTTCATTCATGAGAGCAAAATAAATCTTGAGGTAACATACAAAACAAACTGTTATTTAGAAGAACATAGAACATCCTCTTATCTTTATCAGCCCGGGTCCTAGTTTTCTTTGTGAAGTTGTGTAGATAAGTTTAAACTGTCGGACGGTGCCTCAGTTGCTAAAGCCATGAAGATAAACCAGAAAAACTGGCCTTGTGCACAAATGCAGTGACAAGCTTAGGAGGCTATTTGTCCAATTCACCACATTTTATCCACATCTACTAAAGTCAGACTTATACATGTGCCGACCCCCTGTGCAGAATCATGAAGCCAGTGTGAAAGTGCCAATAGCTGCAGTTCCTCAAGAGTCAACTTGAGGTTGTCTGCAGGAAACCTGGAGGTTATATGATAGTGCGCGGGGTACGGACAGTTTTTAAGAGCCTTCATGAACGTCCTTTCGCAGCCTGGTTCAACAAGTGATTTTAGGGATCTCTGTTTTCATTCAATATTGTGCACACTTTTATTGTATTAAGGATATCTGTATTTGAAAATAAGGGACAGGAATGACATGGATACAAGCCCTAACGTGATATGGTCCTCTGCATAACTTTGAGTTACTGTTGCATTTGTTTCACCTAAAACAACCACTTTGGCCTTTCTCCTCTAAAAACAAAAGGACAAATTTTCCATTCTTTGGATATTTTACCATTTTTAAGCCATTCTCTCTAAACTCTAGTGATGGTATATCAGCAGTTTCTGAAAAAACAGGCAGCAAAATTCAATGCCATGTTCAATTTCAGTTAAATAACCTTTCTTCACTGATCTGATGCTCGGTTTGGACTTGACCACGTCTTTATGCCTTAATGCGTTGAGACTCTGCCATGTGATTGGCTGATTACCTAGTTGTGTTGTTGGGCAGTTGAACTGGCATATCTGATGAAGTGCCTTTCAAATGTTCTTCCTATATGTTTTTAGGTGAAATTAAAAAAAATGTATATGTTCTTTATTTATACACCCTTTACAACAACTCTTTCGGTGAACCAAAGTGATTAACAATAGATAATAAATTAAAAAGGAATGATTTCAAACATTAAAAGCAATAAAATAAAATAAAGTAAAAGTGTCACCACGCTACTAGGTATTAAAAGCCATCCAAAATAAATAGGCAGGGAGCATATTCCAGAGCCTGGGAGCAGCAACAGAAAAGGCTTGGTCACCACAGTGAAAAGGGCAGAATCTTCCCAAAAAACGAAGTTGGTTGAACCAATGATCTGCTGTTTATGTTGATCACAGGCAAGTCAGAAGGAAGCTGTCACATCTTCAACTCAGCACAGCTAAACTGCCTTTAGCCTCAAAGGGTGCTTCACAGCCTGGCCAGTGTTTGACCGGTAATAACTGTCAGCTTCAGGCTTTGGGAGTTGAACCTGAGTAGAACAGACCTTGAAAAAGTGACTCTAACCCTGGTAACAGTAACCCTTTAATGTACCCGTTCTTACCTGTTTTTCTTTGTTTGCAGTGGCAGTAAACAGCGATTCCAACAATGACTATAACTGCCAGTACTGCTACCGCCACACTGATGACAATAGTAAAGTCCACTGGGCCTGCAAATGAGGACAATGTTAAAGCATGGTGAATAATTAATCAAACAACCAACATTTTTGGACCTGATTTAAAAGCATTTAAGAACATTGGGCTCTAATTTCGCAGACTAGGCGCAGGCGGGGCGCACCTGCTCTGCACCACGCTTGTGATCCACTTGCATTCCTGGTCTGTCATCGGCAAATAGCAGAACCTTAGGTGAAAATAAAACTCCTCCTCATCCTCCTTGCAATAATGAACTCCATTAATTTAGATCAGGTTACGAGTAAAGATTAAAAGAGAGAAATATGGGCAATCACAGATAAATCCTTAAGACACCGAGTGACTTACATTTATTCAGCGAGCGTCTCTCTTTTTTCTTTTCTTTTGAGTTTCATGAAATGAGAGAAGCCGGATACTCCGTATCGGATGATGTGGCTGTTTGTGGTTGGCTGAGAGATGTGAACTCGTTAGTTATGAAAAACGTCTCTGATCTGACATCAGATGTGATGGGACAATTAATATAGATACAAATGTATATGTTGCTTCAGACGGTTACATTAAATAGTGGTTACTGTGATTGTTTATTGCATTGAAATGTGCCTGACACTCTGGATACCTGCCTGTGAGGTTTTGGTGACTTGTGCGCCCTGTGCACCTGTCAGCCAAATTACCACTGCACGGGGTGCATCTTGCCTGCGCCGAGAATAGACCAGATTGGAGCTGGCGAGCTTTCAGCACACCTTCCACGCGTTTTTTTGACACGAAATTGTCACTGCCCTAAGCTGAATCTTTTGACACCTCCCCCGGTGCTCTGCCACACCCATCTCAGCGCAGCTGGTCTACCAAATTGCCAAATTGACTGCACACAGTGGTGCGCCGGACAAAATTACCACTGCGCTGGGTGCGCCACCCTGCGCCACCCTGAGTTGCGTCAGGAAATTAGAGCCCCTGATGTAAAGAGCACAAAGGCAGCAATGCTACCTAAAATATGGGCACCCGTCAACCCCATTCACTCTTGCAGAATAACTGAATTTAACTGCATTTTTGAACTGCATTTTTTTCCAGACTGTACTCTAGCCCAATTCACGGTGCCTTTTTGCAAAATGCCACAATGAGGTTCCGCTATGTTTACAACTCAAGACTATTCACGTTAATCCTGCAAGGCCGCAATATCTGTGTCAATTCACGCTGCAATGCGGTTTGTTGCTTGCGACGTGGCGCGTGCTCCCGCATACACACAAAGGCAGAGACACTAACTCGCAGCATTCCTGTCTCCCACTGAGTCCACGTGCCCCCCCTCTCCAATATCACACCTCTGTTGGTATATCTGGAGACGGAACAAGGACATGGTCAACTGACAAATATTTCTGTAATTATAAACTTTAAATCAAGGCTTTTAACCATCAAAACACCGTTGTTGACCATTTATTTGCTCAAATTTAAGTCGAAAAAAAAGAAAAAAATCACAAAATGTACTTTATTCTGTACTTTATGCCAGTAAAAGTGACAGTGAATCAGACTACAGAATTAGATGCCTCTAGGTCTAATCTTCCCATAAAGCTCAAAATCATGCCTGTTTATCAAATTATTCAAAGGTTAATGCCATTCATGTGCATGTCATTTCCTCATTTAGTGCAGAGTTCTTAATAAAATTCACCATACAAACGCTAGCTTATATGTCAGTAATGCCTGTAACAGAAGAAAGCCAACGCCAACAAACCACATTTACATGTTTCCGTCCTGTCCCAAATTGAAAGTGTTCTGAGTTTAGAATTTTAGAATAATAAATCAAGCTTAAGGTCTGATTTTCCCTGCAAACCCTTATCAGGTATTTTTGGTATCCATCCTGATACCAATCCCCCTGCGTGCACTTAACTTCATGACCCTGCTAGCTCGATGCCTTATTTGTCTTATTTTCATGTTATTTTAATTATATCTTCTTGTTCTGTGCCTTATAAAATTGTTTTTATGAAAATTTTGAATAAAAATGAGTTGGAAAAAAAAGTTATAGCCATTTTGCTATAGGAATATCCACATGGTCACCAGCTTGGAAACGCACAGACATATTCTAAGAAATACGTCTGCAAAACATTCAGTTCTTTAATTAACTTTTGTATTTGATCAGGAAAAACTTCATGCTCTGGTTATACTTTATTTTACACCTAATAAGTTGAAGTGACAGTCATCAAGGATGAGGAAAGACACCTTATTTCTGTGTTTTTTAAGCTACTATAAGTCAGCTGTAGTATCATCTACAGTGATTCTGTTTATCGTTGAAGAGACCAACACCAAGCATGTACACCAAAGGGACCAAGAGCAACAATCGCTTTGATTGACTACAGACCTGTTGCACTCACTCCTGTTCTAATGAAGTGTTTGAAAGACTGGTCCTTCACCACATCAAATCCAACCTCCCACCCTCTCTCGATCCACACCAGTTTGCTTTTCGAGCCAACAGGTCAACTGAAGATGCAATAGCAATCACAGTCCACTCCGGCTGAGTCATCTTGAGCACCAAAACAGCTATGTCAGGATGCTCTTCATTGACTTCAGCTCAGCATTCAACACGATCATTCCAGACGTCCTAGTGGTGAAACTGCTAAACCTATGCCTCTCCCCCTCAATCTGCTGCTGGATCAAGGACTTTCTATCAGGGCGCTCACAGAGAGTGAAAACTGGACACCTCATCTCCTCCTCCATCACTCTCAGCACTGGCTCTCCACAAGGCTGTGTACTGAGCCCACTCCCCACTCCTCTACTCACTGTAAACCTTTGACTGTTCTCCAGCAGCCTTGTCCGATGTATTCATCATGTTTGAAGATGACACAACCATCGTCGGGCTCAGCTCAGAGGGGGATGAATCTATGTACAGAGACGAGGTGAGAAGGATGTCAGAGTTGTGCTCAGTGAACAATCTGACTCTCAACACTTCCAAAACAAAGGAAATGATTCCCAACTTCAGGAAAAATCACAGTGCAGTCCCCCCCCCCAGCATAACTGGAGTATCTGTGAAAAAGGTCCAGATCCTCAAACTCCTTGGAGTCCACATCTCAGACGACCTCTCATGGTCACCCAACAGCAGGAAGCTGATTGAAAAGGCTCAGCAGGGACTGCATTTCCTTCAGGTGCTCAGGAGGAACAGTGTGGGGAGGAAGCTGGCTTTTTACAGGGCTGTGATTGAAAGCGTGATCACCTACGGGTGTGTAGGCTCTGCAGAGAACTATTAAATCTGCAGGGAAATCACAAACTGCCCCCTCCCCTCCCTGGAAGAACTGGCCACCTCCCGCTGCATCACATGGGCTAAAAACATACTAAGGACCCGTCTCATCCTGGTCACAACTTCTTCGAACTGTTGCCTTCAGGCAGACGGTACAGGGCAGCTAAAACACGCATATCCAGACTCAGGGACAGTTTTTATACCACAGCAATCAGCAAACTGAACAAACAGAACATTGTTTTTAATATACCAGTCACAATGGTACCTAATAACACTCAGTCACTTTATCTTCTTAAATTATTTACTGTCACTTTTGTCCTGTGTATTGTTTTTGCTACATGTTGTTTTAAACCTAACTTATAAGGGAGATACACTGACTGATGGTCGTACTAGTTTCGTTGTATTTAGATACAATGACAATCAACTGATTCTGATTAATTTGAGTATGTCCTGGATGGGTGCTGTTTGGGAGATTTGACCAGGGGGGGTAAGGGAAGCAATTTTCCAGGATAAAAGTAGAAACAACAGAACTTAACAAATACTTCAGCCAGAGATATTCAAAGTTGATTTTGATCTAATTGCCACAATAATATTTATATAATTAAACTGTACCTATAATCACCCCTCTGTACTCACTTTTTGCCTCTGTCTGTATTACTGTTGAACGGCCGCTGCACTTCACTGTTTGGGACTTTGACTTCTCACTGACAGGGTTGAAAACTGTGCAGGTGAACTCGGTGTCTCCATCTTCTGACCTGATGCTGTGTTGCAGCCTGTGGCCTCGAAAGGTTTCTGTCCCCACGGTCCAGTTGTAGCTGACCTCACTGCCGGAGCTTGAGCTGCACTCCAGTAAAACTCTGCATGAGTTGGTGGAGGTGAGCCAGGTGGAGTTGCCTGATAGAGTTGGTTCTTCAGTTATGGGCCCTTTGAGGAAGTTGAGAGAAAACAGAGTTTTAATCAGACACTGGAGCTTCAAACATGATTCTGTACATTTTAAAAAAGGAAAATACTATTGAGTGCTTAAAATGTAAATGTTGCATTAACATCTGTTTCTGGCATTCAGATACGATGTATTTTTATTTAATGTGGATGTTCCTCTAAGATAGTTTTATGTCCAGTTGTTTAAACTGCGTATGAACTCAGTCTGGGACGCCTTTGGTGGCTTTCACATCCATATTTTTTAGAGGAGCTGTTCTGATAAAACTGGCCGTTCTCTTTTAGGCTCAGTTCATTTGAATAAACATGAACACATGGATGGTTTCAGTTAAAACAGATTGCTTGAAAGAGCTGGTCTCAACTCGCTTCCAGTCAAACCCTGGAGCGCTTTGTTTCTGTCTTTAATTGTATAGCACCAGTTCATAACAAGTGCTATCTCTAGGCACTTTACAATAGAGCAGGCTGAAGCCATACTCTTCATTTATAGATATGCATATATACAAATATAAATATTAATTTTTGTATATACACATACATTCAGGCAGAGACAAAGGGACTAAAAATAAGAATTTATGATGGCGACAAACCCATGGAAGCCAAGATCTTAAATCTGTCTTCATCACATTTGTCTCTGATGAATATAGATTCAATCAGTCTGTTGAATATAAATTTATTAAAGGTAAGACACCTTGACATGTGGCATCTCATTTTCAAGAGGGACCTCATTACTTTATGGTTGTAAAGATAGTTAGTTGTTCGCAGTAAGGACACAGTCAACCCAGAAACCAGCATAAACAGGATCACATGCTAATTCATTACATGCTCTTGTAGTATGAGCAGCAGTACAAATAATAATAAATAGCATTACACTAATGAGGTGATGTCGATCTCAGCTGATAACAAAATACTATGGTTGATAGAAGTTTCTTGAACCCCATTCACACTTGCCAAAAATCCTGAAATTATCCAGACTTTACCTTGATGAGCCATATGTAGACCGCAAACAGACAAGTTTTCACCTGGACTTTACCTGGGTAATATCCTCACACCACTTAGTGCTTTATCTGTCCGAGTGAGTCGAAGTGTGAACACTGCAGCGATTTATCAGGGTAAAAGCAGGCACCAAGCCAGGGCCAGACCTACCCAATGTGGCACCCTGGGCGATATTTATATATCGCCCCCCTCCATCTGTGATTTGCTAACCCTAGCCCCAACCGTTAAAAAAGAAATTGAATATTGTCTTTACCATTGTCTTTAATTTATAAGATAACATGTCACCCAGTTTGCTGAAAAACATAATAAATACCCTTGCCAAAAAATAAAAATCATGTGAATAAGTGAATAAATAATAATAATAATAGGAATAAATTATAAAAACAACAGTCAACATCGATCAATTTAAATAACCACGCACTAACTCTATACAAAAGCTACTTATTTAGTAATAATACTTGTAGTAATATTGATTGCTTTACATTTGAGTCAGTATGAGCTTTTAAAAGTTAATAGTAATAACTAGTTTTAATATAATTATATTGAAGGTGAATTTTTTCCAAATTTTGTGGCACCCCCTGGTGGAGGGCCACGGCGCCCTTAGCATTTGCCTAATGGACCAGTCGGCTCTAAGCTAACGTTACTTTCCATCTCACCAGCAGATCATCAATTCACTGCTTTAAAAACTTGGATTTCCAAATTGTAGCCAGCTCAATTTAACAGAATTTATGTTTCTTTCACATAAAGGATTAGTTCAAGTTTTTTGAAGTGGGGTTGCTAGAGGCCCATGTTGCTAGTAAATATGAGTACCAATAAAGGAACTTGAGAGCTTTGTGGGGGGAGATATCTGGGGGAGGACACTAGCCGGTAAATAGCAGGACATGATGCCACTGAAAGCCTTGTAATTAACCCACTGCCTGAGTTCCTGTTTCCTGCCTGGTAGAAACTGAAGCAGCGTGAAGTGACTCCTTCATCCAGCACACATCATAGAGTGGTACCTCTGGTATTTGCTGGAGAAGCATCACAACGTGGTACATGGAAACTGACTGAGGATGGATGTGATTTGCTATTTAATGTGTGCCACATGTGGAACACAATGCAAATGGTCAATCAGGAGTTAGACTCCATCAAACTTGGGTAAATCAGGGGAGAAGAAAAAAATAAAATAAAATAATCTTACCATAAACTTTCAGAGTGACTGTGACTGTTGGTCTTTGTTCTCCACTTTTGCTTGAGACTAAACTGAATTCACCAGAGTCTTGTCGCCCCAGATTTTTCACTGTTAAACTAAAGTTTGTAGGATCAAGTTTTAATCTGCCTGTAAACTGTTGAACATCAACTGAAATTGTTGTGTCTGCAATTCTTGATCCACCATACGTCCATTTAGCTCTGGTGACACCTTCAGATGGTAAGCATGCTAACAGCTCCACAGAGTCTCCAACTTTTTTATGGATCACATGTCGACAACTGAGAGTCTCCACACCTGAAACACAAAAGCACAGTTTGACCATTATTGAGGGGAATAATGTCCATTATCACCTTAAGTGTATAACTTTTTTTTCTGCCCAATAACATGACTAAAAGTAAAACCAGCAAAACAAGATCTTC
Organism: Cetoscarus ocellatus; assembly: GCA_037902135.1. Taxonomy (NCBI): domain Eukaryota; kingdom Metazoa; phylum Chordata; class Actinopteri; order Labriformes; family Labridae; genus Cetoscarus; species Cetoscarus ocellatus. The sequence goes on from JBAMNC010000826.1 coordinate 213,578, forward strand.
ATCCATGTGGTTAGGTACCAACATGAGCTATAAAACAGGCTTACAGTTTTATTTTATTTTATTTTATTTTACTTCATTTTAGTTAAATTAATGCTGCTATCTATCTAATGTCTTTGCTGATATTTCTGACTGCTAAACTGTGTAAAAGAGCAACTGAAACAATCAAATTTCCCCTTGGGGATTAATAAAATTTTTCTGGTTCTGATTCTGATATCACTCTGTCACATTTTATTTTGAAATGGATGCACAGTAAGTGGTTTTAAATACCACTGCATAACTCTTAAATTCAGAGGTCTCAATTCATTTAGTGTAGCTGCAGCAATAGCACAGCCAAATTTTGATGGCCCCCCTATGTTACCCCATTTAAAAACATCTGGCTCAGTCCCTGATGTTGAGAACATAAACTATAAGGAATGAGATTTTGTATTTCTCTATTTGTAAATAATAACAAACTACATAAATGAATAAAAACACTGGTATGTCTCTGGCTGCAACCATGAACGGGGCTGTGGCGGAACAACACAACTTAAACCCCCCGGTGCACTCAGAGCAGCTCTCACAATTTTTGTGTCACAGGTCATATCTGGTTTCAATTAGTAGTGACATTAAACTTTTGTCAACCACAACAAACAATAACTTCCACTCTGCATTGTTCAAACCAGTAGGTGGATCAGGAAACCTCTCTTAGAGTTGATATATGTGTTTCTGTGTGTTTGGTCAGAATAGAAACAAAAACACATTCAGAGGGGGATATAACTAGACTTTTCAGTGCAGTAAGCTTAAAACAGTTGGCTTGACAACTAAACATTGTTTATCCAGATCCAGATTGTAACTGTTGTTACAACTATTATTAACAGCTGATATATTTATGGTTTTGAACAACAGCAGCAGCATTAAAAGCATGTCATCTTAACTTTGACTGGCTTGAAACTAAACACAGAAACCACAGACTCACCCTCAATTACAAAAGGCAGCTAACACCAACGCTTTCTCTCACCAGAAGTGTTGATGACTTTCGGTCAGTTGCTGGTGCTGGGGGAGAGTCTAAAGTAAATTCACACAAAGTGTTCACACATTTCCTCTTTCCTGTGTATGAGTCTAATCTTCAGAAGGATACATGCTTATAAGTGGGCCTTAAACGTTTCTAACCAGGCGGCTGTAAAGAGGAGGGAAACCAAGGGCCTGTGACTGACAAGAGCTCTAAAAAACAAAAAAAATGATAAATGTGTTTAAAGATTTCCTTACAAGTCACAAAAAAATGCTGCCCATGCAACAAAGTACTATCTATGCATCGTCTGCATTGCCTAACTCCCATAAAACTATATTTATACAAAAAAGAGGCCCTTTAGAATATCTATTAGAGGATGTTAGCTTCATTTATGTACATCCAAATATGTTAACAGCATGTTAAAATATTCAATATATATTACATCAATATATTTCACTCGTCTATCTGTCCATAGAAAGTGTTTGGGAATGGGCAGAACCTTTGGAGAGCATATCCAGCAGGTGACTGGACAATCATTCATTATGGGAAAATAAGAAAGTATTAGGCTGGCATTATTGCTGCAGTGTAAAAGACAGAACGTGAGTCACTTCGTAAAACAAACTCTCAGCAAAACACATTGGAAGTGAAGCAAAAATATCCTCCCTTTAGAGAAGTTTGTTTTGTTATTTGTTGAATGAACCTTTATTGCCCCTAAGGGAATTTGTATTGCACAGAGAGTATAAATACACAAACTACATAGGACATCAACAACCACACAAGACAGCATATAATAACATTAACAGTTAGTCAAGAGTAAAATCTTAAAATACAGTTGTAATAATAAATTTGTAGATAAAAAAAGATCGCTAAGTGGTCTTAAAAGTGCAGTGTGCCAAGCTCATGTTGTGAGATCAGAGTTTATTTCGCAGCTGGATGCTCCGTGGTATAAAGGATGTGATTTTTTACTCCTCATTCTGGGCATCCTGTACCTGCATCCTGAGCATCAAAAACATATCAAAACCGACTAAAACACGACTAAATCAGATAGGCAAACAAACAAACATGGAGCTCTCCTGCGTGTCAGCCTCTTAACGTGTGTCATTTAATAAAGAAATGTGGTCCAGATCTGATCAAACTGTGACTAAAGCTGTTAGCACTTATGTTGTATAGAAGGCTTAAAACTCAGTAAGGAACAGCCAAACTCTGCTACCAAGGTGAGGGAGACAGTTTTATGTCTCAGGTCATACACCATGGAAAGACACAAGGTAGTTACACTACATCAGCAAGGTCTCTCCCAGGCAAAGATGTCAAAGCAGAGTGGCGTTTGAAGATGTGCTTCTCTGAAGAAGCTCAAAGACATGAGCAATGCTGTGGATCATTCATGCTTTCTTCCCTTCAAGAATCAGAAGATGTCCAACAGTGCTGTCAGCTCTGAACTGACCAAAACTAGTGGTGAAACTAGTGCCTGAAATGAAAGAGGTGGTCTCATCTCACTTCCAATCAACCCCCGGAGTGGGTTGTTTGCAGGAGCTGACACAAACAGGGGTATGAGTAACAGTAACAGTTATAGATACAGTAACAACTGTGTTATGGCTACCAGGCAACCAGGCTGATGACAAAGTAAGGAACAACATACCATGAAAACAGGCTAACATCACTCACTGTCTCTACAGCTGATCATCACTGGACTCAACAACATCAACTGATTCAATAACTTGTTTAGTTCCCAGAATTTAGTCCAGCTGTATCAAGAATTTATCCTTCTGCTCTCTACTTTTCCAACAACGAAGGCTTCTTTGCCAACACTTCGACAGGTGTTACAGTGTCACCATATAAGTCACCATGCTATCTGGTAAACTGCCTTTTTATTTACATTTACATAAAAAGGTGCACCAAGCATTAATAAACATGACCATTTCTATTTTTTTATGAGATATTATACCTCCTCTCTTAAGCAACAGCATGTTTACTGTTAGCTCAGCCTCACTTCCCATAATGTAAAGCAGCCAGTCCTGCTTTCTTGTGTGATTTTGACCCTGTTTAAAATACTGCTGTGTGAACATTTGTGGACTTTTTTTTTCCACTGAATCAGAACAGAGCAACCGAGCTGTAGGTGTGAAACCACCTCAGTTTTCAATTCTGCTCATTCACTTTGTATTTGTGAATTAATGAGAGCAGATGTAGACGGGGTCAGGAGAGCTGTGTGCATTTTTGTGCATTTTAGGTACTAAAACATTATTTTTCTAACTTATTTGCTTGAGTTTAATGTTCCCAACTTAAAAGTGTAGGTTAGGTTTTTGTTGGCATTTGTCTGTCTGACATGATAGCTCAAAGTTTTTCATGGATTTTGATACAATTTTCTGGCAATGTTGGTCATGGCACAAGAAAGAAGTGGTTAAATTTTGGTGGTTATTGGAATCTGGATCCAACCTTGCAAGTGTAGCAGATTAAGGTCTGGACTACACGTATTTGGATATTTTTTTAACCGGATATCTTCGTCCTTGTTTAAAAAAAAAAAAAACTCCGTCCACACCACAGAAATATCTCTGTCCATACGAAGAGGCAAAACTGAAAACGATCGCCTCTGAAGCCTGCATTGCCATACCCGGCCGATTGCAGGTTAGCAAAATGTTACTTCATGTGACATTAAAGTATAAAAACAAAAAGGGCTACAGTGTGCTACAGTGGCTTGTTGCTAGGCGCTTGACGTCATCGCATCAACACCAGCTCTGTATTGCATCGCTACACGGATCCACTCAACCGGATATTTTTTTATTTTTCCACTTCTTTTTTATCCGTTTTAAAATATCTCCATTTATGTGGGTGTTCCTGTGGTTGAGAGGCCCAACTGGACAAAAAATATGTGCGTTTAGGAATATATCGTATTCGTGTGGTCCAGGCCTTAATGTCTGGAATCATACAGATCTATTTTGCCAAGATCCAGTCTACAATAGTTGTGATCATTCCTAAGTGGGACGGCCCAATTACCATCCTTTAAAGCAGGAGGAGTCTGCTTGTACAGAGATTAGCATAGATGCTAACACCTTCAGTAGCAGTTTTGTCAAATCTGGACCACATTTCTTTATTAAATAAAAAACAAATAACTCTACGAACTCCTCTATAGAAATGTAATTTTCGCTCCACTTCCAACACTTTTTGACAATAGTTTCTTCTATGTAGTGGCTAACGTTTTTATTTTACGCCACAACAGTAGTGCCCACCCACTACATTATCTGATTGGCCCGTAATGAATGTGATTGACAGAATGGTCGACCAATCACCTGCCGAATATGCTTTTGATAGGTTCTGCCCATTCCCAAACACTTTCTATGGGCTGTTTACCAGATGGACTAGTGAAATATGTGGAACGGTCCATCTGGTGTGTCTCGTCAATCCAGATCAGGATAGAGGAACAAGTTGAGGCAATACATGTTGACACGTCACTGTTAATAAAAATAATCTTTAACTACACCAGAGAGCCTCAGATCAGTATAAGACTCCTTTTTTAAAAATAATCTGGACAGTCATTTGCCATTTTTTTTAGTTTTTAGTGCACTTGAGTTCTTCCTGCCAACAGTAAACCAGTGTGGCCAACTATTTTGGAACAACTAAAGAGGAAACTACAGAAAGAGAAAGGATGACTCATTACTAGAATTGGCTGTACGTCTAAGCAGCCAACAATGAGACCAACAAAGATTAATAATAAAACTATACATATCAACAAATAACTAAGGGTAAAACTGTAAAAGAGGTGGCTTTCAGAAACAAAAATGAGGGCCCTTTCTTAACCTGCAATTTTTTAAAGTTTAAGATGCAGCAGAAAATTTGCTGAACCCACACAAGGAAGAAAAATCAGACTCTGTCTGCTGATTTTGAATTAATTTTCTTATGACTACTCTCTGCGATGGGCTTTCTACCGCAAGCCAATGGGCTAAAACTGACATGGAAACAATGGTGGGACATCAGACTGGTAGGTCTATTCAGGGGGCAGAAGGAAGAGAGAGAGGTCTTAATGCCACAGAATACTGTATTGTTCACAGAGGAGCTGTTTCACACGGAGAACTGTTAAACACAACAAAAGGCATACGAAACTAAGAAAAGCATGATTATAATGAATAACCAATAAAAACAAAATGAATCCCTGGGGCACTCCTTTGCTGACCAACATCACGGCAAGCTTGGCATTATGTACATAGCAAGAATTAGTTAACTCCTATTAGTTTCATGAAATAAAAATGCATTCTTAACAAGACCAACTGCGAACTGAGTAAAATGGAGTGCTGGACGGTAAAGAAAGTCTTTGATAGATCGATACAAGACAATAAAGTAGGATGATAAACCATTTTATTCACTCCATTTCCTGTAAGAACATGTATATATGGATGTTTTTATGAAGGTTTGCCTTACTGGCCTCTTTCTTGGGATAAAAGACCTGGAAAACAAACAATATTTTCTTGGTTTTACTGGAAAACGTAGTCAAATATAAAGTACTTTTGCGTGTCCCTTCATGATGTCTGAAATAAAAATGACACCTTTGTGTCATGTCATTGTTTTTTTTCCATATAAGGTTCAAACTGTATCTTTTTACATTTTACAAATTCAATAGGCAGAAGATATTCAGGTTTTCAGTTTCTTTCTAAAGAGGTGTTTCGTTAGGTCAAACCAGTTATGACAGTTTTGATTTACAGCTGCACTTTTCTTGTTTGAAACCATCTTACCGTTACAAAACCCAAAGAGTCACATTTTCCATAGAAATAACATCATTTCCTGGAATGATTTCTGCCTATCCAGTAAGCTAGTTTTGACCCACAAAACAGCAGTGTACATGTAGGAAAAACAATGAAATCGAATAAAAATACTTTAAAAAAATCAAAGTACACGTTTACTTACCAGAAAGGCAGGCCAACAGAAGCAGCAGACTGAATCCGAAGAGGTGTCTACAGCTATGCATATGACCACCCACCATTTCTGTGGAGAGAGGAGCAACGTCTGTTTCCTCTTCTCGTTGATCAAAATGTGCCGTGGCAAGCTCGATCTAAACACGAACACAGTGAGGGTGAAGCAGGGGGAGGTTCTTCTCAGCAAAGAAGCAGAGGAAGCACTTTGACCTCACCGACATGACACCAGATTAAACTAAAGATAACTTATGAAAAGGTAAGGTGGAAATAATTATTTTAATATACAAGACTGCAGGCCTCATGCTCAGTTACAGTAACATGCTCACTGACCTGAAGACAATCTATCAGAAATGATTAGTCTAAATAAGAAATCATCCTTTTAATATTTTTTTTTTTTTATGGAGCATTGACATAGACCCTTTGAAGGCATGCAGAGTAGTGTCACATCTTTATGTGCACGCAAAACAAAGCAAAACTGGAGGCAAACAGAAATTACCACTGCAGGCTTGCAGGCAGCACAGGAGTCTAAACTGTTGTATTGTTTGAGTGTAAGTGGTTATAGAGTGGTGCAGGAATAAGTCCAGAAACGCAGAAATGAATTAGCATTTAGCACTTCCTGGTTCTCTGAAAGTAATTGGGATTTAGAATACTGTTTTCTGATAAATGCCTGAAAAAGTTCAGCGATTAAAATGCACATAATATTTCAATTAATCTAAAATAATAAAATATATCAATTATTGCCCCACTTTTTAATTTTAAAGTGTTTTTAAAAGGATTGTTGCTTATAATCTGCTAATAGGGCCACAGAAATGGGCCCCTAATGGAAGAATTGTTGATCTTTTTTAATCATCAGTAAATCATAAACTACTGCCACAGCCATGAGAACCAACTTAATCAGGTCATTCCAGTAAAAGGAAATTCTCAAATGACGTCAAAACAAGATGCTAAGTATTGGAAATATTATCGTTGTTTCTCAGTCAAACCACCATGTTGTAGTTCCATGGTAGCTTACTGATAGCTTTTCATTTTCGACGATTACATTTAAGCTTAAAAAATCGTGAAAGTAGGTTAGATTGTTACGATTACAACAAAGAACAAAATGTGTATGTTCAATAGTTGTTGTTTTTTTGTTTGTTTTTTTGCAAAAGACCTTATTATCAGCAGTGATCAAAAACACAGTGAAAAATCCCAAAGGCTTTTCATTGAGGGAACCAGCACAATGTTAGCTTCTGTGTTGGCCTACAAAAACACGTCATCCCTGCACCACTCTGTCATGATGACTCAAAGCTGAAAGGCCTGTCTACTCCCATACATCAGTGTTGAGACTTTTATGTAGCACTTTCAGTCCTGGAGATGAAAGCCTGGCACAGATTTTTTTTTAAAAATTTTTAGTTGTAGCCGATTTTCAATCTGTGTGAGACACCACTAAATAGGACAAATAATGACAGCTCCACAGGTCCACATTATCCAACCCTACAACGCACCCTTTGTTTTAATTAGATGATAAAACATTGAGGACCATCTTGCATTATTCTGCAGTTACCAGAAAGCATGTTAAATCAACCCTGTATTTAATCACAGCCCACCAAATCTTTAATGTTGAAACTTAAGACATCAGTTGTGTTTTAGCTCAATGTGTGAAAACCATGCGACAGTTCTCGTTCGTTAACCTCAACACAGGAAGAAACAAGCCACAGTCTGTGAAAAGATCGAAATGATGATTGTTTCGCATGAGCTAAAATACTTAAAAATAGGCATGAAATCACAATGTAGTCTATTCTGTGGTCATTTGGACGGGTTCAAGGATGCCAGGTACACCATAAATAGGCAGTTCCTAATGGGTTTTTTTCAATTTCAGGCCTCACAGTCTGAAATTATTTACAGTTCTAATACACAGGTTACTACAGCAACATTTTATATTTAGATGTGAATGCAGGAAATGTATGAAGGAAATGTATGGAGGAAACTCAAAGGGCACTGGTCAAAGAGTGAAAAGGAGCATCAGCTTTTCTGCAAGACTTAGTTGCTAGCACTGATGATCTCTATCTGGACTCTCATGATCTGGACCCAGACACTGATAAACTGAAGATGTGAACTCTTACACTAAAGGCCTGGAATTTAATGATCTAAAACTTGATGCAGATGAACTTAACCCAGATACTGATGATCCAGCTCCAAGAACTGATAACACACTGATGATTTGGACCCAGACACTGAAGATCTGGACCTGAACACTGATGATCTTTATCTGCACTCTGATGGTCTGGACCAAAAAACTGATTACCTGGATCTTGACACTGGTAGTGCAAACCTGGAAGCAAATGCTCTTGACTGATATGATGATGCTCTGAACCAAGATGCTGATGCTCTAGACCTGATCACCAAAGTTTTGACCCAGACAATGGTGTTTCAAACCTGAAAGCCGATTCTGGATTTGTATGCCGGTGACTCTGAACCTGGAAACCAAAGATCTGGATGAAGAAACTGATGCTCTGGACCTGAAAACTGATAATATAAACCTGGAAGCTGATGGTCTAAATCGAGATGCTGAAGATATGGATTTAGATGCTGATGATCTGGACCTAAGGGTTAAAGATCTGGACTTGAAAACTGATGATCTGGACCCAGGTACTACTGAGCTGGACTCAGACACTCTTAATGTGAACCTAAAAGCTAATGATCTTGACTAAGATGCTGCTTATCTGGCCCTGAACACTTAAGATCTGGACCTAAAAACTGATGATCTGTACCAAGATACTGGTGATGTAAACACGAAGCTGATGATCTGGACCTGAACACTACAGATCTAGACCCAGACACTCTTAATGTGAACCCAAAAGCTGATGATCTTGACTAAGATGCTGCTGATCTGGCTTTGAACACTTAAGATCTGGACCTAAAAACTGATGATCTGTACCAAGACACTGGGGATGTAAACAGGAAGCTGATGATCTGGACCTCGATGCTGATTGATCTGGACCTGAACACTACAGATCTGGACACAGGCAACAATGACCAAAACCAGGATTTCACCTTGTAATATCAAATGTTGTAATTCTTTTTTTCATTCATTTTGGGTATTTTAATTCTTTTTCTATGCATGGCAATTTTTTTTTCCATCATAAAGTTGGTGTAACCTTCAATCTACCAGAATTCCTGATTTCCCCCCCAACAAAAGGAAAATACAACCCCAGCTTGGTTTCTTACACAGAAAGCAAGTAAACTTTAACCCTTTAAAGTGTAAATACTGTCACAAGAAGTCAATGTGTACATGCACCCCAGCATATTTCCTGATGTATAACCGTGATAAACAAAGTATTTCACAGAATAATCACTTTGAAACTGTCAGCTGTCTGAGTCTGTGAAGCACATTTTATTATTAAATTGAAGTACTGTTAGCAATTGCCCAACACTGTCATTATGGACTTAAAATGTGTTTGGAAATGCAAAATAATGTGATAGGAAAAAATGCTTGGCTTCACGTATGTTTTGTATGCTGCCGCCCTTTGATCGCTCTAAAGTGTTATTTGTTCACTCCAGACAAAGTCTCACAGCGGCGTTCAGTTTGGGCTGTTTACGCTGCAGTAAGTGTGTCAGTGCTTGTGTGAGAATGCCTGTCATTTCCTGCATCTTCAGCATATCTTATTTTTTGTATCCTCAAGCACTTGTGAATAAAGAAGGAAGTGAGCCGCATAGACTCGAGTAAAAGGCCACCTTTGAAACACGTACTTGTCAAAGCTGGTGTTAAAGAGGAAACACACATGTGCTCTTATGTGGCATTAAAAATGAACACTTAAGTCTGACATAAAATTCAAAACATATTTATCAAAAGACAGTGAAATAAACAGTTCAGTATGTGTTGCTGTCACTCCAAAAGTTACCATCACAATGGATGACTATTTTCTTGGCACACTTATCAATCAATCGGTCAAACTTTATTTATAAAGCACTTTTCATACAAAAAAAATGTCGCACAAAGTGCTGTACATTCAAGAACACAAGCAGATAAGAGTCAGGAAATACAAAATAAAATACAAAACCACACCAACTCTCTCACACACACACACACACAGACACAAAGTCAGGACTCTTCAGACAGCCACAGAGGACTGAGGAAACGCTATCTTGAATTTAACATGGGGAAACACGCGCTAAGGCTAAACTGATAAAACAATAAGATATGACAAAGGTAATAAGGCGCTAAAAGTTGATTAAAATGTAACCATTTTAAAACAAAAGAATAAAAGGAGAAACCTAAAAAGTGGTAAAACATAAGATAGTAACTCTGAAACTAAAATGGGGTAAAACGTGTATAATGCAGGTTAAGAGAGTAAAACAAACTTCAGCTAAAAGCCAAACTAAAATGGTAGGCCTTGAGTTTGCTTTTAAAAACTTTTGGTATCAATTGTGCATCTTTAAAATGCCACAGCCAACGTGAGTGTTGTTTATGACCATATCCATCCCTTTATGACCACAGTGTATCCATCTTTGTCTAGCTAATTCCAGCAGAACAAGGCTTCATGCCACAAAGCTCAAATCATCTCAAACTGCTTTCTTGAACATGACAATGAGCTCACTGTGCTTCAGTGGTCTCACCAGATCTCAATCCAACAGAGCACCTTTGTAACTTAAAGAAAGGAAGATTTTAGTCTTGGATATCCACCCCGTAAACCTGCAGCAGCTGTGTGATGCTGTCATGTAAATATGGACCAAAATCCCTGAGGAATGACTCCAGGGTTTGATAAAGAATTGAAGCACTTCTGAAAGCAAAAGAGTGTCCAACTCAGAACTAGCATCACGTTTAATCAGTACTTGCTAACAGAGGTAAAATAATAATGTGAAACATAGTTAATTGTATACAGTTTTGTAATTATTTTATTTTACTTTATTATTTGATTGGAGTGTTTTGGTTAATCATTGTTACCTCCACCAAAGAGGTTATGTTTTTGCCAGCATATATTTGTTTGTTTGTTTGTTAGCACGAAAACTACTGGATGGATTTTCCTGAAATTTTCAGGAGATGTTAGGAATGGCCCAACGTAAAAGTGAGTCGATTTTGGTGGTGATACAGATAACCGTTATTAGTGAATGATCGTTTTTGCTCAATAACTTTCTAACTAATAACAAAATCAACTTGATTCTGAGTGCTAGGTGTGGTTTTTCAGGGTCATGAATTATGTTATGATGGTAATTTTATCATGGAACTATTGCTTACAGATGTAACAGAAATATGTGAGCTACCTTTGATGGAGGTTTGCGCTCTCCGAGTGCTTTTTAGCTCTTAAATAAAAAGAGTAACTCTTCTTTGTATCGAAAGAGAGGATAACCAAAATTGTGCCACAGCTGACTGCTCATTTTTGAGATCTCGACAACACCAACAGTAATGTCTGCCACTGTCAGGCCAATGTTTTCTCCAAAAAATGTGGAATTGGAATGAGGAACCACCAAGAGCCAGAAGCTGAGTCTCTTGAGAAAATATTCTGATTGTTGAAGCATGAACTCTGCTCACATCTTTTGAATTGACATTTATTGTTTAATACTACTGTTCAGCTTTCATAATAAACAAAGGGTACTGAACAGTTTGGTGGTTAACCTTAACTGGGAACACAGGTTTATTTTTACAGAAAGAGAAGTGATACCATGACAGTAACTGACAGGGTCCAGTGATTCAGTTCAGAAACAGAAGAGAGACTTTTCAGCACGCCCAGGTTGCTTCATTTCCTTCTGAAAGCTCCAAAACATGGACAAGAGTTCAATGAAAAGCATTTATCAACCTGTTGTTAAAAGGGTAAATATTAAGCAGTCCATTCAAACAGAAACAAAAGAGAGGAAATGAACATATGAACAGCTTCAGTTCTGATCAAAATATATCAAACACACAACACAAATCTATCAACCCCTTCCAATATGATTGGATAGCTCAGTGGCTTAAACCACTTATCCACCAAGTAGGAGGTCAGGGGCTTGAATCCCTGTCAGCCCATGTCATCCCAGGTGGACCATTAGGCAAAGTTCTCTGCACTATCAACCTCAGATGTACATGACTTAGAGTGAAAGCGCAGACTAAATGAAACTATGGTAGTGTATTGTATATTATATAATATACAAATATAATATTGATATTGTATTATAATTTTAACGCAATACCAAAATACAGTGTGTCATTAAGCATTCTTGAAAATTCGAAAGAGAAAAATCCTTCTTAGTTCTACCAAAATCTTGCTCCAAATCAGATTGTTTTAAAGTTAATATGATTTCTCAGGCCTGTGTCAGCACAGTTGCTATTGCTTCGACTGACGGATGTTAGTTCAAGCAAATCAGTGGAAGAATCATGGTGTTACACAGAGCGAGACTCTCTGTCCTCCCCAACATGTTGGAGTGCTTGTGGGTTCAAGATGTGCTTGGATCCCCAGCTTCATCGTGACGTAATGCAATGTTATTCACTTGACTCATTTGTGATTACACAGCACGATGTGATTGGCTGATGTTCTAGATAGCAGGTGTGGATGGTTAGCTAGCTCACTGGGGTGTAAACTTTGAAAATCCCTGACTTTGTGCAGTGGTACCTGTAAAGCTGTGTACACACCAAATGCGAGAAACATATTTAAACGGCACCTTCACGCATCTAAATTTCCAGCATGTCTTTGCATCTTCAAATGAATCACATTTATTGATTAATATTTGCCTTTCATGACCTAAAAGGGACGAGTTAAGAGGGTGGGCCTGTCTCCCAGCCATAACGTGTTTCCGCCCTTTTGATCCACCATGATCAACAATGGTGGATGTTTCTACAGTCGCTGACCTCTTCCTGTTCTTCGAAAAAGATGAGCTAAATGTCTCAGGAAAGTCTGAACATCCATTTGATGATTATAACACCCTTTGGAGCCACACATGGAGAGTTTCGTCACGATGTCCGGGTGATGGTCTCCCTTTTGCTGAACCTGCCCGGCTTTACTCTTCTTTTTTCCCGGTTATGGCCTCACTCCTCCTCTCGCCCTGGTCTATTCTTTCTTTTGTGGGTGCTCTGGCAGGTCTTCCATGAACTGTGAGTAAGCCACAAATACACACCAGCTCCCCGTTGCGCTGGCGAACTGTGTTCACACTCAAGCCCGTGAAAAGTGTTAAATAAACGGGAGCTGAACTTACTGGATACTCAAAACTCTCCACTAACTTTCTCCATGTTTCTCCTCTCTGTGGTTTGGTCTCTAAACACTAAAATACAGGTGCAGAGGAGCTCTGATGTCAATGTGCAGCAATGTTTACTTCTTCCCCTGTCTGTGATGTCATCTATGTCACTGTTCACTCTCAATGCTGATTGGCTGTCACACCTCGGCTTAAGGCGAATTGTTGCAGACGCTGCTTTTTTTCAACTCCAGTGAAAGGGTGAGAGAGGTGAAATTTGCACCACTCATTCATGTGAACGACGCAAATCTTTGTCATTAAATTCACTTTCAATAAAATTCTTTCACGCAACAAACTGAAATTCACATTTGGTGTGAACACAGCATAAGACTTGATGCTGTTACACACGTGCAGTGGCTAAAGGATGTCTCACATGAACAATCAGGAAAGTTCAATATTAGTTAGGACCCATTTTTTGTCCTTACTTATGGCACACAATTTACATTTACTCCAGACAGAGCTGCTGATTAGATAAATTAACATAATACGATATACTAAGGTCACTTTATAAAGTATTTTATTTTGTTTATTTACATTTTTTTTATTTAAACACTGTCTATGTATGCTTTGTTTGTCTCAACATTCTTTTTGTTATGTGCCGGGGAAATGTACTAGAAAGAGGGTAGGTGGGGTGGGATTATTTTGTTTTCATTTTACCAGAATCTTCTTAATTGTCATATTGCACATTAGTATTCTGCATTGAAACAGTGAAACAAAACAAAACATTCATGCTGTAACAACTAAATATAATGGTGTAGATTTTTTTTTTAAAAATAACTATAAGGTTTGAATTGCTTGGAAGAATTAAATCATTCTGACATAGACCAGTTCTGACAGGGAAGTGTTTCACTGTGTGAATGCATCAACTGATGCCTTCACACCACAATCCAACCACAGAAACCTTCGTGCAACAAGAGGATCCTGTAAGTATAGACAAGTGGTTCCACCAAGTGGTTGAAAAATATCCCCTAAATGTCTGAGATATTTAAACAGTGAAAACAGGCACTCTCAGTTCTTCTTTGAGTTATTCTTGCTGATGATTGCACAAGCTTAAAAAAGATACACACATTGAAAAACACATAGAATAAAAACCAACTCCAGTATAATACAGTTGAGTCAAAGGGCCTGATGCATGAATAAGTTTTAGTCAATGCTCTTGGAAGAGAAAGTTAATGATTCTTGAAAAACTTTAATATGTTAAGCATTCATATCATAACCAGTCCCTGCGACGCTTTAACAATAGTTTCCTCTTTCATCACGTGAGATGCTACGCTTTGCTGATGATGGTCTTCTTTATGTGCCTGAAACCAAATCAGAGAGAACAAGAGTCAAGGGTGATGGATATGGTGTCTGTGGTGTAGAAAAGTGCCATATAAGCTTAAGTTCATTTAGATATGAATGGATAATTGTAGAGAAAAGATTTATTCAACAGCTCTAAGCATGTGAGTAAGTTATTTGACCAATAATTGTCTAAAACTCTTGTAGAATTAGATTTAGTTTTAGATGAAATCATCAAAAACAAACATTTTGAAGTTCTTTAGTGATTAATAATATTAATAACTATGCCTTTGAATCAGGTTCATTCAGTAATTTCTGATGACGGAGTATGTTCACAAACACAATTGTTTGAAAAAAACCTTTTGTGTCATACAGAGTTCCCCTGATAGTGCTGTAGGACGTCAGAGGGTGGTCACACCAAATAAATATTTGATGTCTCTTTTGCTCATTCACTTTGCATTTCTTCACAGATAAATATTAAAACACTGTATTTGCCCAATATTTGCCTCAGTAAGTGTACTTACTCTTAGAGGTGGGCTGATGAAGTTGCATCATTCACGTAGTCATCTGATGAGCCCTCTGAAACAAGAGTGTTTGATTTAAATCAATCTCGATTGAGTGATCAACAATCTCCCATAAATCGAGGTCTTTACAGAAAGTACCTGCTTCAGCTTTTCCAAATTCTCTTATTGTGTCGTAGACGCTGCCATCACCTGTGAATCAAACTGAGCTTTTGAGTGTTCAAGTTCTCTTTCCTTTTGGGAATCTTTTCCCAAAACAAGCTAAGAATCTTAAAGATGAAAAACAGTTACATAAAATTAAAAGATTTATGCCTGACCATGAAGAAGAGAGGAGTAAATATGCTGTTGAGGTCCATCTTGGTTGACGGAATGAGACTGGTCCTCCCTGAAATACGTAGATTTCAATAGCAGTGACTTTATAAACAAATAATCAAAGTAGAGTTGCCCCGAGGGCACAAACCTCTGCACAGGTATTTCCAACATGTAAACAAATACTAACAAATCCTTCCTGGATCCAGATCCAGATTCAGATCACCAAAATCTAACCACTTTTACAATGTTACAGTTTCATTAGCAGACGCTTTTGTCCAAAGTACATCTGAGATTACGTACAACTCGTTGAATGACAGAAGGGTTTACTTACTTTTTACAGCATGAATCTGTTGAATTGAAGAAATTCAGTTATTCTAATGATCAGATTCATTACTTTTGAGTCATTCTGTGGTTTTAATCTTCCTTAATTGTCATCCTACCTTGACAGACTTACCTTTTGACCTATTGAAGATGATCAAGATCAGCAGAATCATCAGTACTATCACCACAAGTCCAGTAATCCAATGTATGAGAAACTTGGGACCTATTGTTGTTAAAAAAAAAAAAAAAGTGTGTTATAAAAATTCTAGAGTTATATCTGCCAAGGTTTACATGCCACATTGATAAATTGTGAGCCCATGATGTTTTCTGGTAGTTTGGGGTGTGGACGTGATTCCTCAAACTTAATCACGAGTCCACTGGGATTCAGAGATGAACTGAACAGAATTTGGAGGTCATTGGTTAAAAGGGTCATTGTGTGTTTGGTCATTCTTTGCCTGTAAATGCAATCCGTCAAGAACTCCCAAATGGATTTACTTAAAACTTTGCATTTAAATTAAGCTAGCTGGTACAAATCAGTATATGGTGCCACCAAAAGCCTCGTAATTAACCTACTTAAAGTTACAACTATACAAAAAATTACACTGGATTGATGATACGCTACAGTAAGATTATTTATAATGTTTAACTAAAGAAGCCTCTGTGTTTAGAACTTCTGTATGTTGGGACATGAAGGTTATGTTTCCCTCTGCCATCAGCTGGTTCAGGTAGCCAGAGGAATCAACAAGCACTTACTTCACTGAAACTGAACTAAAAATGAGCGATTTTGACTCAAGTAATGTCATACTGTTAGTCGTGGGGAAGAACTTTTGCAGACGGAGTCACAGGTACAAAGAAGGATGAAGACCAGAGGAGAAGGACAGATCACAAGTTATCAGGAGGTGCAGCTGCATAAACGTGTGTTTTCTGTTTATCACAGGCAGACGCCATGACTGTAACCCCTCATCCCCCTCCAATCAGCCATCGTCTGGGCACCCGATGGCCCCAAGTCATGGCCTACCTGTCCCCACAGATAAGCCTTTTTAAAAACAGGAGGGAAACTTGAGAATTTCATCTTTTAAAATAAATCAACACCAAGCATGTACCCCAGAGGGACCAAGAGCAACAATCATTTTAATTTGGGTAAGTCCTGGATGGACACTTTTTGGGACATTTGACTGGGGGGGGGTAGGGGAAGCAACTTTTCAGGATAAAAGTAGAAACAATAGTACTGAACAAATTCTTCAGCCAGAGATATTCAAAGTTGATTTTTATCTAATTGCCATAATAATATTTATATAATTAAACTGTGCC
This sequence comes from Cetoscarus ocellatus, assembly GCA_037902135.1. Lineage (NCBI taxonomy): Eukaryota > Metazoa > Chordata > Actinopteri > Labriformes > Labridae > Cetoscarus > Cetoscarus ocellatus. Next base: position 230,389 of record JBAMNC010000826.1, read on the forward strand.
CATAATCAGCTCTCTGTACTCACTTTTTGCCTCTGTCTGTATTACCGTTGAATGGCTGCTGCACTTCACTGTGTGGGACTTTGACTTCTCACTGACAGGGTTGAAAACTGTGCAGGTGAACTCGGTGTCTCCATCTTCTGCCCTGATGCTGTGTTGCAGCCTGTGGCCTCGAAAAGTTTCTGTCCCCACGGTCCAGGAGTAGCTGACCTCACTGCCGGAGCTTGAGCTGCACTCCAGTAAAACTCTGCATGAGTTGGTGGAGGTGAGCCAGGTGGAGTTGCCTGATAGAGTTGGTTCTTCAGTTATCGGCTCTTGGAGGAAGTTGAGAGAAAAAAGAGTTTTAATCAGACACTGGAGTTTCAAGTATGACTATATAAAGATTAGAAAAACAGTAAGTGCATGCCACTGGAAGTGGGCCAGGTGGAGTTAACCTTGCAGTGCAGATGGATCAGCCTGATTCAGTGTCTGTAATCAAGCTGATCTGTCTTGACAAACTCCAGTCTACAAAGACTGTAAGTGGCTCAAAGCGAGACTGCCCCATAACATCCCCCAGAGCAGGAAGAGGTGGGAACCACACGTGAGACAACAACAGGAAGTGACTACTCTTACAGAGATTAGCATAGATGCTAACAGCTTCAGTGGCAGTTTTATCAGATCTGGACCACATTTGTTCATTAGATGAAAAACAAAAACACTAGAACATCTCTGCGGAAAAGATGTTTTCACTCCACTTCTGACATGGTCTAATGAGAGTTTGATCAGGGAGACAGCTCATGTTCTGTCCTTTACACCAGGGCAGTAGGGGTTCATTATCTAATGGGCTGTAATGAATGTGGTTGATAGAACAATTGTCCAATCACCTGCTGGATACACTTATAAAAGGTTCTGACCATTCCCAAACACTTTCTATGAGTTGTTGCCCAGATGGATTAGTGAAATACATCGAACAGTTCATTGGTCAGGTTAAGGTGGAGCTGACAGTTTTGACAGGCTTTTCAGGTAAAACTTTAGGATTGGGAAAGGAAAGTAGACATTTAAGGGTCCATTAGTGATTTAAAAAAATGTTTTTAAAGTGAATGGAGGAAGGATTTCTCTGTGACGTAGGCATGTATGATCATTTGTCTGGCAATTAAAGAATAGTACAGCACCATTTCAATCTGTAGCTACATCTTATATCAACAAATAAAAGCAGTAAAGTCAACAATATGGACTTACAACAAGATTATTTTGGGACATTTTTGTAAAAGTCTGAGAAAAAGGACAGATCATACCATGAACTTCCAAAATGACTGTGACTGTTGGCCTTAGCACGTTCCCGCGATCAGAGACCAGAGTCTTGTTACCTCAGATCTTTCACTGTTGAACTAAAGTTTGTAGGATCAAGCTTTAATCTGCCTATTCATACTTGCCAAAAACCCTGAAATTATCCGGACTTTACCCGGATGAGCCATATGTGTGACTACAACCAGACAAGTTTTTCACCCTGACTTTACCCAGGTAATTTCCTCACGTCCCCCCAGAACTTTATCTGCTGAAAGTCCGAGTGAGTCGAAGTATGTGAACACTGCAGTGAATAATCAGAGTGAAGGGGGGCACCAAGTTAACTTTACTTCCCATGTCAGCAGCAAATCAAAAAAAAATTCGTCCAGTTCAATTTAGTAGAATTATTTTGTTTTTTTCTTAACTTGTGAGCTTTGTCTCAGGGGGAGATATCCGGGGGAGGACACTAGCTAGTACATAGCAGGACACGATGCCACTGAAAGTCCCATGATTAACCCTCTCTCTGACTTCCAGTGTCCTGCCTGGCAGAAACTGACACAATGTAAAGTGACTCCTTCGTCCAGAATCATAGTGTGGTACCTCTGGCACTTGCTGGAGAAGCATCACAACGTGGTACATGGAAACTGACTGAGGTTGGATGTGATTTGCTGATGAATGTGCACCACATATGGAACACAATGCAAATGTTCTATGTGATAATCCAGAGTTACACTCCATCAAACTTGGGTCAATCAGGGAGTAGAAAAAAAATAAATAAAAATAAATAATCTTACCATGAACCTTCAGAGTAACTCTGACTGTTGGCCTTTGTCCACCACTTCCAACAGAGACATAAGTGAATTCACCAGAATCTTGTTGCCTCAGATTTTTCACTATTAAACTAAAGTTTGTAGGATCAAATTTTAATCTGCCTGTAAACTGTTGAACATCAACTGAAATTGCTGTGTCTGCAATTCTTGATCCACCATACGTCCATTTAGCTCTGGTGACACCTTCAGATGGTAAGCATGCTAACAGCTCCACAGAGTCTCCAACTTTTTTATGGATCACATGTTGACAACTGAGAGTCTCCACACCTGAAACACACACGCAAAGATGAAAGCAAAAGCCAAAATTTGTCTTGAGTCTACATGTTTTTAAAGTGAATGTAAAGCAAATACATCTGACCACAGTGCATAACAGTGTGCTAAAGTTTCAAGTGTAAAATATGCTGTCATGTAAGACTGCTCTAGAATGAAACATCTGAGTTATTGATTCTTACAAATTTAACAAAATGCAAAGCAAGAGAAAGAAATAAAAATCACAGTTTGCTTTCAAACCTGCTTCAGTTCTTACAGGTGCACTTGCACAATGTTAGGGATTTGTAGGAATACAATCAGGTGTATTATTAACCAGTTATACCAGCCAGATGCTAACGAACATCATTTCATGTGTCGCCTGAAATACGATCATGAACTGAAATAGAAACAGCTGTAGGAGTCTTCAAACTGAAGAGCCAAACTCTGCAACCAAGGTGAGGTGGTGAAAGACAATTTAATGTCACAGGTCATACACCACGGCAAGACTGAGCACAACTACAAGAAACAAGGAAGTTATACTACATTAGCAAAGTCTCTCTCTAAGATTTTAAAGCAGACTGGGGTTACATCAGAAGAATGAAGAAGATTTTTAGGAATTCTAGGAATTTCTACTTCAGTAAAAAAAAAAAAAAAATTCTATTGTTTGAGTGACTTTGTAAATAAAGTTGAATTGTGAAACATAGATAACCAGGTGTTGCGGATAAGGGAACATAATGATTGAATAATTTATGGCTTAAAACTGTACTTTACTGCCATATTATTGTGATTGTTTGCTCCAGATATGGGTACACCAACTATTATAAGTTCAAATGTCGTCAGAATTAAAGTTTTTCACGATGGAGTTTACACTCTGCAGTCTCTACAAATCAAGCTCCAGTCTACATCGATATTGAGCGGCCCAAAGAGGCATGGCCAGTGTTGTCAGACTTGAAATAAACAATCAGGTTGACAAAAATAAGCCCAAAACAAGCTACCTCCAGCTTTTTATTTTTCTAATGAGATATAACTGTTTTAGTTTTTTTTTGTTTTCAAGAGAAACCTCCATAAAGCATGTTTTCATTTTCATCTACATTACATTTCAGTTTTGCAATGCCCTTTTTTTCCACTGTTTGGCTCTTAGTTTACTGATTCAACATCCTTTTGTTTAGAGTTGGAACATCCTTTTCTTTATAAAGAAGTGAAGGGAGGGGCTACTGTTATTTATAACTCTGTAAGCACTAAACAGTCTGTCCAACCTTGATTTTTGAAACCAAACATACATAGTCAGGCTTTAATCTAAGTTTTATATGAAAACAGTAAAGCTACATTAGAAATAAATTTAATTCTGGCTATAAGGATTTCTTTTTTGTGGAAGCATAATTTTTTACAGTAAATTTACATTTGTGTTTGGAGTGGGAGAAAATAGTTTATGTGACTTCTGAATTAAGTTGATATGGTTATTAGAGTGTGCATCAGATCCCTTCAGAGTTTGGGAGCAAAACAAGCCCAAATGAGCAACTGCATGTTAAGAAACAAGCCCAACAAGAAGAAACAAGCTTACATTCTGTACTTTCTCCTGTGGAACAGAGTTTTAGCTTGCATGACCCTCTTGGCCATCAGCTATCTGTGCATCAGGTTAAATGGTTTAACTCATCATGGTTAAGTAAATGTGTTTAATGGAGAAGATACTCACCGTACAGGGAGACCTCAAACAGCAGAAGAGTAATCACCTTAAAAAATCGTCTTGAATATAAAGAGCGGCAGTCGTCCATCTCTGTATGTGGGATTAAGTGCTTCCTCTTTGTGTCTGTCAAACTCTGCAGTGTAGAATAATTAACCACAAAAAAAAAAAAAATACAGAGAAAGATACAAGACAGGAAGCCGAGTATGCTGTGTGGTCAAATCTAAAATTATGAAGCAGATAAAGCTGAGATCCCTCCTCACATTCTACTGTATTAACCCCGAGCAAACAAACATTTTTGACATGTTTTTTTTGCTGTTCACAAACACTGCTGGTGAAATGGATCTTTCTTAGTGTCCTCTGTCTATGTTTTTTGTTATGTTGCAAAAGAGCAGTAAACCATACCAAGCTTTCAGTTCATTTTTGTGCCTGTTACATGTGCCGATGCAGTGTCTTTGGTGATTATTCATGGAAACATGAGCCTCATACTGCTTAATTTACATGTTTAATCTTCACCTTGTACAGCTGACATTACAGCAAAACAACTAAAGGTGACGTTTGCAGAAATTGCTGTCTGAGGCTGAGACACACACTGGCCACTTTATTTAGTCGGACCCCCTTTTGCCCTCAGAGCTGCCTTCATTCTTTGTGACAGAGACTCAACAAGATGCTGGAAATATTTCTCTTAGCTTTTGGTCCATGTTGACGTGATAGAAACACACAGCTGCTGCAGATTTGTTGTCTATCTGCTCTTTCTGATGCTCAGTTTGAACTTCAGCAGGTCATCTTGATCATATCAACATGCCCAGATACTTATATCTACCAAATTAATTAGACCTATTAGACCTGTCTCCAAAATAAGTGCCTTCACAAACTCACAGCTCGTCATTCTCGTTTGGCGAAAACTTCCAAAAACAATCTCTTTTGTTAAAAAAAAAAAAGTAACTTTGAGCTCATTGCAACTTTAACCCAAGAAAATGAATCGTCACTTGTTGGTGTGAGAGAAATAGATCACATTCTGATTTCACACCTACCAAGTGTTGGTGTCCTCCATGAAGCAGACTGATCAAATCACAGGTCACATGAACATGACATCTCAAATATGCTTCAAAGGCTTTTCATCAGACATTGGGCAAATATCCATTTTGTCAAGTGAGTCATTCAATTTACCATCACAGGTCAAAGCTCAAGGTCATTTTTGGTGAATTTAATTGATCATCATTATTTCAAGTTAAAGTTAATTTAACCAGGAGTAGCTCAAAATACCTACAGACGTGTCCTGTCCAAGATGGCAGCAGCACACTTACTAAGTTACAGAAATGTAACAATTACAGACACAGAACAGAAATAACCAGTCAATTCAGAGTCACAGAGCAAAAACACATCGGTCAAAGCATCTACAGCCTGCTTCCTGTGCAGGAGCAGCAGATCTGAAACTCTCTCATTTGAAAACAAACTTTGGGGACATGCTCTTGGAACAAAAAGGAATGAATCTTGAAAAAACATTAATATGTTAAGCATTCATATCATAACCAGTCCCTGCGACGCTTTAACAATTGTTTCCTCTTTCATCACGTGAGATGCTACGCTTTGCTGATGATGGTCTTCTTTATGTGCCTGAAACCAAATCAGAGAGAACCAGAGTCAAGGGTGATGGATATGGTGTCTGTGGTGTAGAAAAGTGCCATATAAGCTTAAGTCCATTTAGATATGAATGGATAACTGTAGAGAAAAGATTTATTCAACAGCTCTAAGCATGTGAGTAAGTTATTTGACCAATAATTGTCTAAAACTCTTGTAGGATTAGATTTAGTTTTAGATTAAATCACCAAAAACAAACATTTTGAAGTTCTTTAGTGATTAATAATATTAATAACTATGCCTTTGAATCAGGTTCATTCAGTAATTTCTGATGACAGAGTATGTTCACAAACACAATTGTTTGAAAAAAAACCTTTTGTGTCATACAGAGTTCCCCTGATAGTGCTGTAGGACGTCAGAGGGTGGTCACACCAAATAAATATTTGATGTCTCTTTTGCTCATTCACTTTGCATTTCTTCACAGATAAATATTAAAACACTGTATTTGCCCAATATTTGCCTCAGTAAGTGTACTTACTCTTAGAGGTGGGCTGATGAAGTTGCATCATTCACGTAGTCATCTGATGAGCCCTCTGAAACAAGAGTGTTTGATTTAAATCAATCTCGATTGAGTGATCAACAATCTCCCATAAATCGAGGTATTTACAGAAAGTACCTGCTTCAGCTTTTCCAAATTCTCTTATTGTGTCGTAGACGCTGCCGTCACCTGTGAATCAAACTGAGCTTTTGAGTGTTCAAGTTCTCTTTCCTTTTGGGAATCTTTTCCCAAAACAAGCTAAGAATCTTAAAGATGAAAAACAGTTACATAAAATTAAAAGATTTATGCCTGACCATGAAGAAGAGAGGAGTAAATATGCTGTTGAGGTCCATCTTGGTTGACGGAATGAGACTGGTCCTCCCTGAAATACGTAGATTTCAATAGCAGTGACTTTATAAACAAATAATCAAAGTAGAGTTGCCCCGAGGGCACAAACCTCTGCCCAGGTATTTCCAACATGTAAACAAATACTAACAAATCCTTCCTGGATCCAGATCCAGATTCAGATCACCAAAATCTAACCACTTTTACAATGTTACAGTTTCATTAGCAGACGCTTTTGTCCAAAGTACATCTGAGAGTACGTACAACTCGTTGAATGACAGAAGGGTTTACTTACTTTTTACAGCATGAATCTGTTGAATTGAAGAAATTCAGTTATTCTAATGATCAGATTCATTACTTTTGAGTCATTCTGTGGTTTTAATCTTCCTTAATTGTCATCCTACCTTGACAGACTTACCTTTTGACCTTTTGAAGATGATCAAGATCAGCAGAATCATCAGTACTATCACCACAAGTCCAGTAATCCAATGTATGAGAAACTTGGGACCTATTGTTGTTAAAAAAAAAAAAAAAGTGTGTTATAAAAATTCTAGAGTTATATCTGCCAAGGTTTACATGCCACATTGATAAATTGTGAGCCCATGATGTTTTCTGGTAGTTTGGGGTGTGGACGTGATTCCTCAAACTTAATCACGAGTCCACTGGGATTCAGAGATGAACTGAACAGAATTTGGAGGTCATTGGTTAAAAGGGTCATTGTGTGTTTGGTCATTCTTTGCCTGTAAATGCAATCCGTCAAGAACTCCAAAATGGATTTACTTAAAACTTTGCATTTATACTAAGCTAGCTGGTACAAATCAGTATATGGTGCTACCAAAAGCCTCGTAATTAACCTACTTAAAGTTACAACTATACAAAAAATTACACTGGATTGATGATACGCTACAGTAAGATTATTTATAGTGTTTAACTAAAGAAGCCTCTGTGTTTAGAACTTCTGTATGTTGGGACATGAAGGTTATGTTTCCCTCTGCCATCAGCTGGTTCAGGTAGCCAGAGGAAACAACAAGCACTTACTTCACTGAAACTGAACTAAAAATGAGCGATTTTGACTCAAGTAATGTCATACTGTTAGTCGTGGGGAAGAACTTTTGCAGACGGAGTCACAGGTACAAAGAAGGATGAAGACCAGAGGAGAAGGACAGATCACAAGTTATCAGGAGGTGCAGCTTCATAAACGTGTGTTTTCTGTTTATCACAGGCAGATGCCATGACTGTAACCCCTCATCCCCCTCCAATCAGCCATCGTCTGGGCACCCGATGGCCCCAAGTCATGGCCTACCTGTCCCCTCAGATAACAGTCTTTTTAAAAACAGGAGGGAAAGGAGCAGCATCTGATCCTCTACAGAGATGAAATCAGTCATTTTTTATTTAAGTTTAGTCAAATTCTGCCTTCATAGACAGAAGGTATGATATAAGCACCAGGACATGGGGCCTGTAGAGTCTGTGAGTGCATTCTGGGCATTAGACATTAGTTAAAACAGTATGAAGAACTTCAGACTAAAAGTTTTAAATTAGTTGTTACACCTACTCTGCTTCTCTTCTTCTGTCTTTATTTCTGTTGTATGGAAGCTGCAATTCAATGTTTGGGACTTTGACTTCTCACTGACAGGGTTGAAAGCTGTGCAGGTGAACTCGGTGTCTCCATCTTCTGCCCTGATGCTGTGTTGCAGCCTGTGGCCTTGAAAAGTTTCTGTCCCCACGGTCCAGGAGTAGCTGACCTCACTGCCGGAGCTTGAGCTGCACTCCAGTAAAACTCTGCATGAGTTGGAGGAGGTGAGCCAGGTGGAGTTGCCTGATAGAGTTGGTTCTTCAGTTATGGGCTCTGATGAGGGAGCTTTGAGAATAAAAGAGTCTTAATCAGACACTGGAGCTTCAAGTATGATTATATAAAGATTAGAAAAACAGTAAGTGCATGCCACTGGAAGTGGGCCAGGTGGAGTTAACCTTGCAGTGCAGATGGATCAGCCTGATTCAGTGTCTGTAATCAAGCTGATCTGTCTTGACAAACTCCAGTCTACAAAGACTGTAAGTGGCTCAAAGCGAGACTGCCCCATAACATCCCCCAGAGCAGGAAGAGGTGGGAGCCACACGTGAGACAACAACAGGAAGTCACTACTCTAACAGAGATTAGCATAGATGCTAACAGCTTCAGTGGCAGTTTTATCAGATCTGGACCACATTTGTTCATTAAATGAAAAAGAAAAACACTATAAACATCTCTACAGAAAGGATGTTTTCACTCCACTTCTGACATGGTCTAATGAGAGTTTGATCAGGGAGACAGCTCATGTTCTGTCCTTTACACCAGGGCAGTAGGTGTTCATTATCTGATGGGCTGTAATGAATGTTGTTGATAGAACAATTGTCCAATCACCTGCTGGATACACTTATAAAAGGTTCTGACCATTCCCAAACACTTTCTATGAGTTGTTGCCCAGATGGATTAGTGAAATACATCGAACAGTTCATTGGTCAGGTTAAGGTGGAGCTGACAGTTTTGACAGGCTTTTCAGGTAAAACTTTAGGATTGGGAAAGGAAAGTAGACATTTAAGGGTCCATTAGTGATTTGAAAAAATGTTTTTAAAGTGAATGGAGGAAGGATTTCTCTGTGACGTAGGCATGTATAATCATTTGTCTGGCAATTAAAGAATAGTACAGCACCATTTCAATCTGTAGCTACATCTTTTTTCAACAAATAAAAGCAGCAAAGTCAACAATATGGACTTACAACAAGATTATTTTGGGACATTTTTGTAAAAGTCTGAGAAAAAGGACAGATCTTACCATGAACTTCCAAAATGACTGTGACTGTTGGCCTTAGCACGTTCCCTCGATCAGAGACCAGAGTCTTGTTACCTCAGATCTTTCACTGTTGAACTTAAGTTTGTAGGATCAAGCTTTAATCTGCCTATTCATACTTGCCAAAAACCCTGAAATTATCCGGACTTTACCCGGGTGAGCCATATGTGTGACTACAACCAGACAAGTTTTTCACCCTGACTTTACCCAGGTAACTTCCTCACGTCCCCCCAGAACTTTATCTGCTGAAAGTCCGAGTGAGTCGAAGTATGTGAACACTGCAGTGAATAATCAGAGTGAAGGGGGGCACCAAGTTAACTTTACTTCCCATGTCAGCAGCAAATCAAAAAAAAATTCGTCCAGTTCAATTTAGTAGAATTATTTTGTTTTTTTCTTAACTTGTGAGCTTTGTCTCAGGGGGAGATATCCGGGGGAGGACACTAGCTAGTACATAGCAGGACACGATGCCACTGAAAGTCCCATGATTAACCCTCTCTCTGACTTCCAGTGTCCTGCCTGGCAGAAACTGACACAATGTAAAGTGACTCCTTCGTCCAGAATCATAGTGTGGTACCTCTGGCACTTGCTGGAGAAGCATCACAACGTGGTACATGGAAACTGACTGAGGTTGGATGTGATTTGCTGATGAATGTGCGCCACATATGGAACACAATGCAAATGTTCTATGTGATAATCCAGAGTTACACTCCATCAAACTTGGGTCAATCAGGGAGTAGAAAAAAAATAAATAAAAATAAATAATCTTACCATGAACCTTCAGAGTAACTCTGACTGTTGGCCTTTGTCCGCCACTTCCAACAGAGACATAAGTGAATTCACCAGAATCTTGTTGCCTCAGATTTTTCACTATTAAACTAAAGTTTGTAGGATCAAATTTTAATCTGCCTGTAAACTGTTGAACATCAACTGAAATTGCTGTGTCTGCAATTCTTGATCCATTATACGTCCATTTAGCTCTGGTGACACCTTCAGATGGTAAGCATGCTAACAGCTCCACAGAGTCTCCAACTTTTTATGGATCACATGTTGACAACTGAGAGTCTCCACACCTGAAACACACACGCAAAGATGAAAGCAAAAGCCAAAATTTGTCTTGAGTCTACATGTTTTTAAAGTGAATGTAAAGCAAATACATCTGACCACAGTGCATAACAGTGTGCTAAAGTTTCAAGTGTAAAATATGCTGTCAAGTAAGACTGCTCTAGAATGAAACATCTGAGTTATTGATTCTTACAAATTTAACAAAATGCAAAGCAAGAGAAAGAAATAAAAATCACAGTTTGCTTTCAAACCTGCTTCAGTTCTTACAGGTGCACTTGCACAATGTTAGGGATTTGTAGGAATACAATCAGGTGTATTATTAACCAGTTATACCAGCCAGATGCTAACGAACATCATTTCATGTGTCGCCTGAAATACGATCATGAACTGAAATAGAAACAGCTGTAGGAGTCTTCAAACTGAAGAGCCAAACTCTGCAACCAAGGTGAGGTGGTGAAAGACAATTTAATGTCACAGGTCATACACCACGGCAAGACTGAGCACAACTACAAGAAACAAGGAAGTTATACTACATTAGCAAAGTCTCTCTCTGACTAAGATTTTAAAGCAGACTGGGGTTACATCAGAAGAATGAAGAAGATTTTTAGGAATTCTAGGAATTTCTACTTCAGTAAAAAAAAAAAAAAAAATTCTATTGTTTGAGTGACTTTGTAAATAAAGTTGAATTGTGAAACATAGATAACCAGGTGTTGCGGATAAGGGAACATAATGATTGAATAATTTATGGCTTAAAACTGTACTTTACTGCCATATTATTGTGATTGTTTGCTCCAGATATGGGTACACCAACTATTATAAGTTCAAATGTCGTCAGAATTAAAGTTTTTCACGATGGAGTTTACACTCTGCAGTCTCTACAAATCAAGCTCCAGTCTACATCGATATTGAGCGGCCCAAAGAGGCATGGCCAGTGTTGTCAGACTTGAAATAAACAATCAGGTTGACAAAAATAAGCCCAAAACAAGCTACCTCCAGCTTTTTATTTTTCTAATGAGATATAACTGTTTTAGTTTTTTTTTGTTTTCAAGAGAAACCTCCATAAAGCATGTTTTCATTTTCATCTACATTACATTTCAGTTTTGCAATGCCCTTTTTTCCACTGTTTGGCTCTTAGTTTACTGATTCAACATCCTTTTGTTTAGAGTTGGAACATCCTTTTCTTTATAAAGAAGTGAAGGGAGGGGCTACTGTTATTTATAACTCTGTAAGCACTAAACAGTCTGTCCAACCTTGATTTTTGAAACCAAACATACATAGTCAGGCTTTAATCTACGTTTTATATGAAAACAGTAAAGCTACATTAGAAATAAATTTAATTCTGGCTATAAGGATTTCTTTTTTGTGGAAGCATAATTTTTTACAGTAAATTTACATTTGTGTTTGGAGTGGGAGAAAATAGTTTATGTGACTTCTGAATTAAGTTGATATGGTTATTAGAGTGTGCATCAGATCCCTTCAGAGTTTGGGAGCAAAACAAGCCCAAATGAGCAACTGCATGTTAAGAAACAAGCCCAACATGAAGAAACAAGCTTACATTCTGTACTTTCTCCTGTGGAACAGAGTTTTAGCTTGCATGACCCTCTTGGCCATCAGCTATCTGTGCATCAGGTTAAATGGTTTAACTCATCATGGTTAAGTAAATGTGTTTAATGGAGAAGATACTCACCGTACAGGGAGACCTCAAACAGCAGAAGAGTAATCACCTTAAAAAATCGTCTTGAATATAAAGAGCGGCAGTCGTCCATCTCTGTATGTGGGATTAAGTGCTTCCTCTTTGTGTCTGTCAAACTCTGCAGTGTTGAATAATTAACCACAAAAAAAAAAAAAATACAGAGAAAGATACAAGACAGGAAGCCGAGTATGCTGTGTGGTCAAATCTAAAATTATGAAGCAGATAAAGCTGAGATCCCTCCTCACATTCTACTGTATTAACCCCGAGCAAACAAACATTTTTGACATGTTTTTTTTGCTGTTCACAAACACTGCTGGTGAAATGGATCTTTCTTAGTGTCCTCTGTCTATGTTTTTTGTTATGTTGCAAAAGAGCAGTAAACCATACCAAGCTTTCAGTTCATTTTTGTGCCTGTTACATGTGCCGATGCAGTGTCTTTGGTGATTATTCATGGAAACATGAGCCTCATACTGCTTACTTTACATGTTTAATCTTCACCTTGTACAGCTGACATTACAGCAAAACAACTAAAGGTGACGTTTGCAGAAATTGCTGTCTGAGGCTGAGACACACACTGGCCACTTTATTTAGTCGGACCCCCTTTTGCCCTCAGAGCTGCCTTCATTCTTTGTGACAGAGACTCAACAAGATGCTGGAAATATTTCTCTTAGCTTTTGGTCCATGTTGACGTGATAGAAACACACAGCTGCTGCAGATTTGTTGTCTATCTGCTCTTTCTGATGCTCAGTTTGAACTTCAGCAGGTCATCTTGATCATATCAACATGCCCAGATACTTATATCTACCAAATTAATTAGACCTATTAGACCTGTCTCCAAAATAAGTGCCTTCACAAACTCACAGCTCGTCATTCTCGTTTGGCGAAAACTTCCAAAAACAATCTCTTTTGTTAAAAAAAAAAAAGTAACTTTGAGCTCATTGCAACTTTAACCCAAGAAAATGAATTGTCCATTTTGTCAAGTGAGTCATTCAATTTACCATCACAGGTCAAAGCTCAAGGTCATTTTTGTTGAATTTAATTGATCATCATTATTTCAAGTTAAAGTTAATTTAACCAGGAGTAGCTCAAAATACCTACAGACGTGTCCTGTCCAAGATGGCAGCAGCACACTTACTAAGTTACAGAAATGTAACAATTACAGACACAGAACAGAAATAACCAGTCAATTCAGAGTCACAGAGCAAAAACACATCGGTCAAAGCATCTACAGCCTGCTTCCTGTGCAGGAGCAGCAGATCTGAAACTCTCTCATTTGAAGACAAATTTTGGGGACATGCTCTTGGAACAAAAAGGAATGAATCTTGAAAAAACATTAATATGTTAAGCATTCATATCATAACCAGTCCCTGCGACGCTTTAACAATTGTTTCCTCTTTCATCACGTGAGATGCTACGCTTTGCTGATGATGGTCTTCTTTATGTGCCTGAAACCAAATCAGAGAGAACCAGAGTCAAGGGTGATGGATATGGTGTCTGTGGTGTAGAAAAGTGCCATATAAGCTTAAGTCCATTTAGATATGAATGGATAACTGTAGAGAAAAGATTTATTCAACAGCTCTAAGCATGTGAGTAAGTTATTTGACCAATAATTGTCTAAAACTCTTGTAGGATTAGATTTAGTTTTAGATTAAATCACCAAAAACAAACATTTTGAAGTTCTTTAGTGATTAATAATATTAATAACTATGCCTTTGAATCAGGTTCATTCAGTAATTTCTGATGACAGAGTATGTTCACAAACACAATTGTTTGAAAAAAAACCTTTTGTGTCATACAGAGTTCCCCTGATAGTGCTGTAGGACGTCAGAGGGTGGTCACACCAAATAAATATTTGATGTCTCTTTTGCTCATTCACTTTGCATTTCTTCACAGATAAATATTAAAACACTGTATTTGCCCAATATTTGCCTCAGTAAGTGTACTTACTCTTAGAGGTGGGCTGATGAAGTTGCATCATTCACGTAGTCATCTGATGAGCCCTCTGAAACAAGAGTGTTTGATTTAAATCAATCTCGATTGAGTGATCAACAATCTCCCATAAATCGAGGTCTTTACAGAAAGTACCTGCTTCAGCTTTTCCAAATTCTCTTATTGTGTCGTAGACGCTGCCGTCACCTGTGAATCAAACTGAGCTTTTGAGTGTTCAAGTTCTCTTTCCTTTTGGGAATCTTTTCCCAAAACAAGCTAAGAATCTTAAAGATGAAAAACAGTTACATAAAATGAAAAGATTTATGCCTGACCATGAAGAAGAGAGGAGTAAATATGCTGTTGAGGTCCATCTTGGTTGACGGAATGAGACTGGTCCTCCCTGAAATACGTAGATTTCACTAGCAGTGATTTTATAAACAAATAATCAAAGTAGAGTTGCCCGAGGGCACAAACCTCTGCACAGGTATTTCCAACATGTAAACAAATACTAACAAATCCTTCCTGGATCCAGATCCAGATTCAGATCACCAAAATCTAACCACTTTTACAATGTTACAGTTTCATTAGCAGACGCTTTTGTCCAAAGTACATCTGAGAGTACGTACAACTCGTTGAATGACAGAAGGGTTTACTTACTTTTTACAGCATGAATCTGTTGAATTGAAGAAATTCAGTTATTCTAATGATCAGATTCATTACTTTTGAGTCATTCTGTGGTTTTAATCTTCCTTAATTGTCATCCTACCTTGACAGACTTACCTTTTGACCTATTGAAGATGATCAAGATCAGCAGAATCATCAGTACTATCACCACAGGTCCAATAATCTAATGTATGAGAAACTTGGGACCTATTGTTGTTAAAAAGAAGTGTGTTATAAAAATTCTAGAGTTATATCTGCCAAGGTTTACATGCCACATTGATAAATTGTGAGCCCATGATGTTTTCTGGTAGTTTGGGGTGTGGACGTGATTCCTCAAACTTAATCACGAGTCCACTGGGATTCAGAGATGAACTGAACAGAATTTGGAGGTCATTGGTTAAAAGGGTCATTGTGTGTTTGGTCATTCTTTGCCTGTAAATGCAATCCGTCAAGAACTCCAAAATGGATTTACTTAAAACTTTGCATTTAAATTAAGCTAGCTGGTACAAATCAGTATATGGTGCCTACCAAAAGCCTCGTAATTAACCTACTTAAAGTTACAACTATACAAAAAATTACACTGGATTGATGATACGCTACAGTAAGATTATTTATAGTGTTTAACTAAAGAAGCCTCTGTGTTTAGAACTTCTGTATGTTGGGACATGAAGGTTATGTTTCCCTCTGCCGTCAGCTGGTTCAGGTAGCCAGAGGAATCAACAAGCACTTACTTCACTGAAACTGAACTAAAAATGAGCGATTTTGACTCAAGTAATGTCATACTGTTAGTCGTGGGGAAGAACTTTTGCAGACGGAGTCACAGGTACAAAGAAGGATGAAGACCAGAGGAGAAGGACAGATCACAAGTTATCAGGAGGTGCAGCTTCATAAACGTGTGTTTTCTGTTTATCACAGGCAGATGCCATGACTGTAACCCCTCATCCCCCTCCAATCAGCCATCGTCTGGGCACCCGATGGCCCCAAGTCATGGCCTACCTGTCCCCTCAGATAACAGTCTTTTTAAAAACAGGAGGGAAAGGAGCAGCATCTGATCCTCTACAGAGATGAAATCAGTCATTTTTTATTTAAGTTTAGTCAAATTCTGCCTTCATAGACAGAAGGTATGATATAAGCACCAGGACATGGGGCCTGTAGAGTCTGTGAGTGCATTCTGGGCATTAGACATTAGTTAAAACAGTATGAAGAACTTCAGACTAAAAGTTTTAAATTAGTTGTTACACCTACTCTGCTTCTCTTCTTCTGTCTTTATTTCTGTTGTATGGAAGCTGCAATTCAATGTTTGGGACTTTGACTTCTCACTGACAGGGTTGAAAACTGTGCAGGTGAACTCGGTGTCTCCATCTTCTGCCCTGATGCTGTGTTGCAGCCTGTGGCCTCGAAAAGTTTCTGTCCCCACGGTCCAGGAGTAGCTGACCTCACTGCCGGAGCTTGAGCTGCACTCCAGTAAAACTCTGCATGAGTTGGTGGGGGTGAGCCAGGTGGAGTTGCCTGATAGAGTTGGTTCTTCAGTTATGGGCTCTGATGAGGGAGCTTTGAGAATAAAAGAGTCTTAATCAGACACTGGAGCTTCAAGTATGATTATATAAAGATTAAAAAAACAGTAAGTGCATGCCACTGGAAGTGGGCCAGGTGGAGTTAACCTTGCAGTGCAGATGGATCAGCCTGATTCAGTGTCTGTAATCAAGCTGATCTGTCTTGACAAACTCCAGTCTACAGTGATTGAGAGTGGCCCAAAGTGAGACTGCCCCATAACATCCCCCAGAGCAGGAAGAGGTGGGAGCCACACGTGAGACAACAACAGGAAGTGACTACTCTAACAGAGATTAGCATAGATGCTAACAGCTTCAGTGGCAGTTTTTTCAGATCTGGACCACATTTGTTCATTAATTGAAAAACAAAAACACTATAAACATCTCTACAGAAAGGATGTTTTCACTCCACTTCTGACATGGTCTAATGAGAGTTTGATCAGGGAGACAGCTCATGTTCTGTCCTTTACACCAGGGCAGTAGGGGTTCATTATCTGATGGGCTGTAATGAATGTTGTTGATAGAACAATTGTCCAATCACCTGCTGGATACACTTATAAAAGGTTCTGACCATTCCCAAACACTTTCTATGAGTTGTTGCCCAGATGGATTAGTGAAATACATTGAACAGTTCATTGGTCAGGTTAAGGTGGAGCTGACAGTTTTGACAGGCTTTTCAGGTAAAACTTTAGGATTGGGAAAGAAAAGTAGACATTTAAGGGTCCATTAGTGATTTAAAAAAATGTTTTTAAAGTGAATGGAGGAAGGATTTCTCTGTGACGTAGGCATGTATAATCATTTGTCTGGCAATTAAAGAATAGTACAGCACCATTTCAATCTGTAGCTACAACTTATATCAACCAATAAAAGCAGTAAAGTCAACAATATGGACTTACAACAACATTATTTTGGGACATTTTTGTAAAAGGCTGACAAAAAGGACAAATCTTACCATGAACTCCCAAAATGACTGTGACTGTTGGCCTTAGAACGTTCCCTCGATCAGAGACCAGAGTCTTGTTACCTCAGATCTTTCACTGTTGAACTAAAGTTTGTAGGATCAAGCTTTAATCTGCCTATTCATACTTGCCAAAACCCTGAAATTATCCGGACTTTACCCGGGTGAGCCATATGTGTGACTACAACCAGACAAGTTTTTCACCCTGACTTTACCCAGGTAATTTCCTCACGTCCCCCCAGAACTTTATCTGCTGAAAGTCCGAGTGAGTCGAAGTATGTGAACACTGCAGTGAATAATCAGGGTACAAGGGGGCACCAAGTTAACTTTACTTCCTATGTCACCAGCAAATCAAAAAAAAATTTAGTCCAGCTCAATTTAGCAGAATTTATCTGTTTTTCTTAGCTTGTGAGCTTTGTCCCTGGGGGGAGAAGCCTCGTAATTAATCCACTGTCTGACTTCTTGTTTCCCGCCTGGCAGAAACTAACACAGTGTAAAGTGACTCCTTCGTCCAGCAATCATCATAGAGTGGTACCTCTGGCACTTACTGGAGAAGCATCACAACGTGTTTACTGCATACAACTCAGATAAAGCGAGAGTGCCATCTAGCGGTATAACTATATATAGCAACAACAATATTCTGGCTGTTACAATGTGATTTGCTGATGAATGCGCCCCACATGTGGAACACAATGCAGATGTTCTAGGAGACAATCGAGAGTAAAACTCCATTAAACTTGGGTCAATCAGAGGAGTAGAAACAAAATAAATAAAAAACATCTTACCATAAACCCTCAGCGTGACTGTGACTGTTGGCCTTTGTCCACCACTTCCACCAGAGACAAACATAAATTCACCAGAGTCTTGTTGCCTCAGATTTTTCACTGTTAAACTAAAGTTTGTAGGATCAAGGTTTAATCTGCCTGCAAACTGTTTTTCATAAACTGACTTATTTTTCTCTGCAATTGTCGATCCATCATACTTCCACATAGCTCTGGTGACACCTTCAGGTGGTAAGCATGCTAACAGCTCCACAGAGTCTCCAACTTTTTTATGGATCACCTGTTGACAACTGAAAGCCGCATCTGAAACACAAAAGCAAAGACGAAAGTAAAAGCCAAAAATAGTCTTGAGATAACGTGTTTTAAAAAGCCAATGTGAAGTAAATACCCCTGAACACTGATGTTTCAGGTGGAGGAAATGCTGTCAAGTAAGAATGCTCTAGAATGAAACATTTGAGTTATTTATTCTTATAAATTTAACTAAATGCAAAGCAAGAGAAAGAAATAAAAATCACAGTTTGCTTTCAATCCTGCTTCAGTTCTTACAGGTGCACTTGCACAATGTTAGGGATTTGTAGGAATATAGTCAGGTGTATAATTAACCAGTCATACCAACCACATGCTAATGATCATCATTTCATGTGAAATGATTTATCAGATCGTGACCTCATTTCTTCATTAAATTAAAAATAAATAACAACACTACAAACCGTTCTATAAAAAGGATATGGATAAAGAGATGATTTCAGTCCACTTCCAACATGTTTTGCCAAGTTTGTTTCAGGAAGTGGCTCAAATTCTGTACTTTCTACCTGACACAGAGTTTTAGCTTGCATGACCCTCTTGGCCATCAGCTATCTGTGCATCAGGTTAAATGGTTTAACTCATCATGGTTAAGTAAATGTGTTTAATGGAGAAGATACTCACCATACAGGGAGACCTCAAACAGCTGAAGTGTAACCACTGCAAAAAAGCCTCTTGTATATAAAGAGTGGCAGTCGTCCATCTCTGTATGTAGGATTAACTGCTTCCTCTCTCTGTCAGTCAAACTCTGCAGTGTTGAATCATTAACCAAAATAAGAATATGACAGGAAGCAGGGTATGTAGTCTGGTCAGATCTGAAAGTATGAAGCAGATGAGGCTGTTAAGAGATCACTTCTCACATTATGCTGTATTAACCCCGAGCAAACAAACATTTTTGACATGTTTTTTTGCTGTTCAAAAACACTGCTGGTGAAATGGATCTTTCTTTGCGCCCTCTGTCTATGTTTTTTTTTTTTTTTTTTTTTACGCTGCAAAAGAGCAAGTAAACCACATCATGTTGGTGTGGTGTAAACCACACCAAGCTTTGAGTTCTTTTTGGTGCCTGTTACCTGTGCTAATGCAGTGTCTCTGATGATTACTTATGGACACACGAGCCTCATACTGCTTACTTTACATGTTTAATCTTCACCTTGTACAGCTGACATTACAATAAAACAACTAAAGGTGATGTTTGAAGAAATTGCTGTCTGTGGCTTATTCACACAGTGGCCAGTTTATTCAGTAGGACCCCCTTTTGTCTTCAGAGCTGCCTTCATTCTTTGTGACAGGGACTCAACAAAGGTGCTGGAAACATTTCTCTTAGCTTTTGGTCCATATTGACATGACAGCATCACACAGCTGCTGCAGATTTGTTGTCTTTCCTCTCTTTCTGATGCTCAGTTTGAACTTCAGCAGGTCGTCTTGGTCATATCTACGTGCCTAAATACTTTGAGTTGCTGCTATGTGATTGGCTGATGAGCCGTTTTTGTCAATGAGAAGTTAAATGGCTGGACCTAATGGAGTGGCTGATGATTTTATACAGTATATTTTTTCATGTATCTTTCAATTCATTAGACCTGTTGGACCTGTCTCCTAAATCAGTAAACAGGTGCCTTCACAAATTTACAGCTTGTTTTACCACCTTGTTTGGTGAAAACTTCCAGAAACAATCTCTTTTATACAAAGATAAATAAGGACTAACTTTGAGCTCGTTGTAACTTTAACCCAAGAAAGAAGTTTTTACTTGTAGGTGTGAGAGAAATAGATCACACTCTGTTTTCACACCTACCAAGTGTTGGTGTCCTCCATGAAGCAGACTGATCAAATCACAGGTCACATGAACATGAGATCTCAAATATGCTTCAAAGGCTTTTCATCAGACATTGGGCATATACATTTTGTCAAGTGAGTCATTCAATTTACTTTTGGAAGTCACAGGTCAGGTGTTGGATTTAATTTATTATCATTATTCTAATTTAAAGTTTATTTAACCAGGAGAAGCTCAAAAAACCTACAAAAGTGACCTGGCACCACATTTATTAAGCTCCAGAAATGAAACAATTACAGACACAGAACAGAAATAACCAGTCAATTCAGAGTCACCGAGCAAAAACACATCAGTCAAAGCATCTACAGCCTGCTTCCTCCTCCTCCAATTATTTTTTCCTCTCTTCATAAAAATGTGAAGAGACACAGATGTCCCTGCGGCAGATTCCAGTCTGCAGGAGCAGCAGATCTGACACTCACTCATTTGAAGACAAACTTTGGGAACAGATGGCAGGAGTCGATTTGGAGTGAAGGCTGTAGCTTCCAGAACTTTTCACAATGCAATTACCCAAGTATGATGGGAGCAGATTAAATAAAGGCTAATAAATCAGTCAATGAGGCCAGGTCAGGTCAGACAACTTTATTTATCCCACAAGGGGCAATTCATTTGTAGCTTTCCAGTGTACATTCATACATACAGTCAGTCAACAACATAAATAAACAATCTATCAATCAGTCTGTCAAGGAAACATATTTAAGTAAGCATGGGACAGATAGAGATGTCCGGACATTTTAAGTAGCCTATGTATACAAATCGTAAAGCAAGATAAAAACAAGATAAAGATAAAAGCAAGTGGGATAAAAAACAAGACAATGTAAAAAGTGTAAAAACAGTAGTAAAAAAAAAAATGAGGGTCAAAGAAGGTCGACCAGCTTGCTCATACAGTCATAACTCTGATCATCCATAAAAACCCACTTCAAAAACCCTGGACTACCCCTTTGAATATAAGATAATTAAAAGTTATTAGAAAACTAAACCAACTCTCGAGGTGACTGGCTGTAATTCTGGCACAAACAGAACTTATCAGCAGTCTTTCCTGCCTAACATGTTCGGCTTAACAGACGAATAAAAATGTATATTTTCAAACAAAACCTCACGGTGGACTTTTTGTCCACAACATTTTTATGACTGCACAGTTTTGGGACCAGAGAGGTTTCTGTCTTTCTGTGGATGATGCTTCTCTCCCCATGGACCATAAAAATTGTTTTTTAAAAAAATATCTTGCTTTGTCGATGATTCACTCCTCTTCATGGACCTACAATGGAATTGTTAAATAAAATGATTAATTAGAAAAAAATGCAATATTAAAATGCAAGATTAACAAAAATATTTTTGGACATGTAAAGAGCCCATACTTTGCTTTAACTCTTGTTCATTTTTGATGACTGTATGTTTTTACAGTCGGTAATGTTCAGATAACCCTCTTGTTTTCATGTGGTGCCCCTGATCCAGTTGTATTCTCTCTCTGTCAGAGATGCTCTGTTAGAGCTCTTGCCATTTTAAGGCCCCCTTCCCCATACGAGCCCAGTCTGCTGTGATTGGTTGGCCTGTCTAGGCAGTGGTAATTGGACAGTGAGTTTGATGCCATATTGTCATTAACTCTACATTCCATTCAATGAGCTAAAGTTGTCTACAACACAATAATGATGTCACTGGTTGGGCGGGGGAACGAGACATTTCAGGCAGCTACTGCCGCTGTACACAGGGGGAGAGGGAGAGCTCTAAATGCTTTGGACTTTATGTCCTCTGCATAGAAGTGCTCTATCACATGAAGGAGACATTTAAAACACACTAAGGTGCATTAAAACTGGAGAAAAGCATAGTATGAGCTCTTTAAATAATTTTTGAACATTGTTTCTGGAAGAACCTCAACCCCTTGATTAAATAAAAAAAAAAAAAGGAACAGAAATAAATTCAGCATCAGTCTTTGAACCTGTTGCTGACTTTAGATTCACATAATCTGAACCTCCAGGTTGTCTGAAAACCACCACTTGGGTGTTTTAGGGTTTATTCAGTCAAATGAAGGGCCCATATTGTACTTACGGGATTCATGAAGGCTTCTTAGCTGAATTGGAGGATGTGTAACATTTACGTATTCATGCTCTGAATAACCTGTAAAAAAATATAAGATGCTGTTTGAAAATTCATTTCTTAAAACAAAAGTCTGTGTTTCTTTTATATCAGATAGCTTAGATAAAAGTTGATACTTCACCAGTTCCTGTGTATTGCGAGCTAATGGATTCATAGAGAGAAAGGTCACCTGCAAATAAGACAATGTCCTTGTGTTATAAACTCTGAGTGTTAAAACGATTATCTTCATGCAACTTCAATATGCCAGCATGCAAAAAAAATCAAACTTCAAGTAGAGAAAATTATGAAGAATTGGGGTGAAACAAAAAGCACAAAAACTAGGCCAACTCTATCTGAAAAATTGCTGGATTTATTCAAAGAGACTGATCTGCAAAAACTGGTCTTCAAGTTATAAACTCTGGATGTGTTTTGGCTGTGACGCATGTCAGCTCTGGCAAAACCATGACAAACCAACCAGACACACGTGCCTCATACAGGCTGCACCTCCCTGCTGCTACGGCCCTCAGTCTCGATAAGCGATGCACTTTTAATTTTTTTTTCCACGCCAGACAAACAGGAAGTGTAACCATATTGTGTTTCTGTTATGTGTGACATATAATGTGGACGTACACATTGGGTGACCAGATGTCCCGATTTATCTATGACTATCATATTCCATGCGCGAACAGATATAAAAAAAAAGAGCTTGTATGCCACAATTTGGGACCTGTCCCCATTTTAATCAACTGAAATAACATGCCATAACATTTCACCGTGCTTACAACACTGAGTTGACAGCTCATACACATGCCTATCAATGTTGTTACCAAATCTGTTGCCGTTTAATACAACAAACCTCATAAATATGCTGCATGTTAAAGCTCACTGCTGACTTGTCTGTTTACGTATCAGTCATTCTCAACGTGAGGCTGCATTTGGCATGTCCAGCTTCTCACAGTGATGGTTGCGTGACATCAGTCATACCTTGGAAATGATGCCAGTGTTTTCCACAGAGCTTCAAGTGAGGCACGGCTCCCTTAAAAAAAACATAAATCAATTTGTCTGATGTTGCAAACACCGCAAGAGCCATTTTAAATTGCCCCATGGAGGAAATGCCAAATGTTAGGGTCAAAAAGTAACATAAAGTAAGAGTGTAAAGAAATTGTGGAGCAGAGTGCATCACTTTTGCATAATTAAAAGAAAAATAACACTATTGTTATTATCATTACAATAGAAAAATGAGGATGTTAAAATTAATAGTGCTTATTATAATTATTTTTAAACAGTAAAAATATGTTGATACAAATAATACTAATCATTACAATGAATTAATAATATTTATACAATAAGATGAATTTAAATTAAGTATTAGAAGCAACAGGATCAGCAGATCATGCGCCTGCCTCACAGCAAAAAGGTTACTGCTTTCAATCCCGTGTCTGTCAGGGCCTTTCTGTGTGGAGTTCTCCCTGTGCATGTGTGGGTTCTTTCTGGGCACTCTGGCTTCTTCCCACAGGCTAAAAATATTCTCACTAGGTTAGTTGGTGACTCCAAATTGCCCCTCCAGCCCCCTGTGACCCCAGTAAAGGGATTAGTGGTATAGATGATGGATGGATTGAGTTGCAACACCTTTAATTTTGCTATAAAATTGTTTTGATTACGTTTTTCAAACACAGTATTTGTTTATTTTTATTACGATGCACTGATGAAAAGTCTTTCTGTGTCCTGAGCTCACGCATGTGGGTTTGTGGTCCCTTTTCTGAGGTCTTAAAATCTGGTCACCCTGTGTATACTCCTACTGAAACAAGGTACAGACAACTTTCTTTGACTGATTTTCTGTCTATATTGGATGAGATATGCACGTGTCTCAGTAAAAACAGGTGAGCCTCCTACTCTCTAGATTCCAGGTAAGCGACATGCTAAAGATGTAGTGCCCCTGCCTGCAGTCTGAAAACCCTGACTCAGTTGCATGCAAGCTGGAAAGAATTTAACCCAGCCATCGCTCAGCTAACTCGCATAGTTGTTGATCTGATCTATTTAGCTGCTGCAGTGATTGAGGTTTCAAAATCAACTGTCGTAAAAATAAACTTGATCATTCACTATTCTGAGGGCTGACCTTGACCAAGAGAGTTGTAATGTGGTCGAGTTTCTTCTTGACTGTGATCTGCAGGAGATTCCTGGTTTTGGTTTAGACATGGTACCAACCTTAAGTTAGCAGTAAAGAGAATAAACGTTAGATAGAACAATGACTGCAATACTCTTAAATTCAGGACTAGGGAGAAAGGTTTCACACTAACCGGTAAAAAATTGGACCTGTGAAAAAGAAAGGTGGTTTTGTTAAACAAATAAAATGATCTGTTTTTGTGATTATTGATCATATTCATGGAAGAAGAATAACATATTCGGGTAACATTGACTTGCCTGTGGACTGTTTGTAACCAAGCAGGACCATCAGAGCTGAACAGACAATTCCAAACAGGACCCAAATAAAAGTGTTAACAAAAGGCGATCTCCGTGCTGTATAAAGAAATGTATGCTGATTAACTCTTAGATAAAACATTTTATTCCATTTCAACAAGTTTACACTGGTCCCAAATATCACCTGAATTGTTTTAAAGATTTTGCCCAAAGTTTGCTAAGATATTTGACTTCCAGATTCATATTAACTAGGGCTTTTACCTTATCCTTGATATTCCAATATCCATTCTAGCATTGGGGTAAAATTCTGTACTTGAACTGTAAATAAATATTCAAATAGAAAATATACAGCTCTGCGGTACATTAGAGCACCTGAATGAGTGAATGCCCTGATCCAGAGATCAACCCAACTGTCCAATGCTCTCTTGACTTCAACAACAGGTAGTACACCTCCAGAGTCCATGAACTGCGGAGCACAGCAAAATGTCTTGGCTGTGTCCGCCAACAGAAGACAACTTGAGGAAATGGAGGACAGGCAAGCCACTCCAAGCAGACAATAATGACGTCAAAACATTGAAAGAGCTGGAAGCACTTTGGGCTCCACTGTGTCGATTTAGTGCAAAGCAACTGGCCTACTCCTCATCCACAACAAATCCCATTGCCCAGGCCCATTTGTCAGCATTCCACCCACCACACTCCTAGGTGAGGAAATAAGGCGTCACTGACAAGACTGAGAGATGTTTTTACGAGGACATGCTGGTCATCCTTGGTGTGGCCTAAAATGAGGTAAATAGTAAAATGGTCCATTTTTCAGCCAGGCAGGAGAGTATGAGCATACAAGCTATAAAAGCAAATATCTCCTGCTATTAGCAAACACACTTAAAAAAACAATCAAGTTTGATTTTGGGGGAAAAAAAGACAGCCTTCTTACAAACACTTCTGTTTCATCCCTGCTCAGAACAGCCTGTTTTAGTGTAAAGCTGTGCTTGACCCTGCCTTTCCCAGGAGATGGACGTGGCCTCAGTATTTATTAACATGTATACATGTCATGACATGTTCCCCCCACTGGAGCTCCCTGTGGGCTGAACAAACACCGGGCTCGGGGGGGGTGTCTCCCATTTTAAGGAGGCGGTGTATCCCCTCATGACATCATTAAGGTGGACATTTTCAAACACAAAGCAGATATTTTTGAAAGATGAGGCAAGTGACAGAAAGACAGGGACTTTTTTCATGTTGGGTTTTTTTTAAAAGGACATGCACCCACACACTTATCTGCCACTTTATTAGGTACACCTGTTAAACTGCTTCTTCATGCTAAAAGCTGTTTACCCCATCCAAAAGCAGCAACTCAATGCGTTTAAGCATATCAGTATGGTCAAGACAGCCTCTTGGTTTTCAAACTGAGCATCAGCATGGGGAGGAAAGGTTATCTATCTATCTATCTATCTATCTATCTTTTTGTCTGTGTATTTCAACTGTCCTAAACAATGATGGCTTGTAGTGAAATTCCACCAATGTTCAGGCAAAGTCATTGTTTTACAAGTACCAAGCAAGTCTCAATCTTGCAACTTAATAAGTTAAGGCAGAACCAGACATACAACACATAAATCTACACAACATTTAGCTAGGGAGATGATGGATGGATCATACTAAGGCCTCAGAAACTGAAAAAAGGGGAGGGGCGTTAGAAAGAGAAAACGTTATTGCAGTCATACTTACATTTTACTGCCACCCAACTCTCTGGTGACAGCATTTTCCCACATTTGCACTTGTAAAATCCTGCGTCTGACTTTGACACTGCAGAGATCTGAAACGTCCCATCTGCAGATCTCCCGATGGTTTTGTCATTTCGATAAAAGAATGCAGTTTCACAGTTAAGTTTTCCAGTCTCTGACATGCACCCCAGATTTAAGGAATCTCCCTCAGTGACAGGATGAACAGGACTCACCAGGATCACATTTGTGCCTGTGGAACATTAAAAAATTTGACTCTGTACTTGTTGAAACTTTGCAAACACTAATTGTCAGCTCTTCTTAATTTGCTGTCTAAAAATTTAATCTGGCCTTTTTTAACCGTTGGATGTATGAGGTAATATAAGACCTTCAATAAAAGAAATACACAAACATTGGATGAGTTATTTCTTTTTTTTTTTTTTTTATCTAGATATTTTAGAGCCAAACTTCTGATTATGATGCCTTTGAGAAATCAAGAACTCTTACTGTGTGCAGAGATGTTGACAGCGTTGCTGAACTCTCCTGATCCAGACTCACACCAGTACACTGCTCTACCCTCCATAACACTGGGAATGGTGCATATGGCTCCAGTCATTGTCTGACAGTCAGAATTGAAACCCCTCACTCTCCACTCAACAGAGTCCCCCGCACAGCTCAGTGTGATGGAGTCGAAGGCGAAGTGTTGCACTCTGTTAGAACTCACTGAGAGAAACGTTGATTCTGAATCTATATACGAAAATGTGATTGAGGAGGCAAAGTACAGAACCATTATTAGACTTGGAGACAACATTGATAACAACATCTATCAACTTCTTTTGGGGACATTTCAGAACTGTTAAATCTTCAAATTGAAGGGAAATTGTATGCATGGCTCACAGTTCAAGCATCTGCACCACCAAGTAGGGCTGAACGTAGGGGTGTAATGATCCATCGATCTGGATCGATACATCGATTGGTTAAGCAATGATCCAATCAAATCGATGGAAACTCAAAACATCGATCAACATCGTCATCTTCAACGCCTTTATTTTGAAATTCTGACCGGATATTCGTTTCGCCGCTTCCGCCCAATAGCGCCTCATTCTTAAGTTTCAACTTCACAGGGCTCTCAAGTCTCACGTATTCAGCGTATGAGACACGCACCTTTTCGCTCTCTCACACACCACACCCGGTATTTCTCCTGCTTTAAAATGTACTGTGGAGCGCCCACCGAGTAACACCGCTATATGCTAACGCGTAGCAACACGCTCTTAGCATCACAGAGCTAAACGAGAGCTTGACATGTCAGCCAATCAGAAAATAGCACTGCTGTATCTGCGTAAGATACGGTCGATCTGACAGCAGAGGATGCATGCTGCACACACACGACAGGAGTAATCACACGAGTACAGTAAGTTATCTCATCATTTGATTTTGTAGCCCACTGATTATAAAAATTACTTATTGTATGAAAGGAAAACAGTGAGAGCTTATTCTTATTATTCCTCCACACCTACCATCAAACAGTGAAGCAAAATCTAAAAACACCTGACTACTAATTAACCCAATTTTAATTTTAAACACGATTAGATCATACAGATGGTTATAATCCTCTAAAACCCATCATACCCAAAGGTCAGCACATCGTTTCACATTTCAGTAATAAAACTGTCAAAAAAAATTGCTAGAAATTGCTTTGTATTTCTTTCTTGCTTTAGGTGAAATGTAGCTGATTGTGTTCAATGAGTACATAATATTGTCTTAAATGGATCGAAGGCCCCTGAATCGTATCAAATCGAAATCGAATCGTGGCAGACTTTGTGATATCGGTAAATATCGTATCGTTGTCCAAAGAATCGATATCGCATCGTATCGTCATGAAACTGGTGATTTACACCCCTAGCTGAACGATGTATCGTTTTTGGATCAAAATCATAATTTCAGACTACGCAATCATGTGATCACCAAAGCTGCAATTTTTTGCAGTGCTCCTGACTGACCGAGTTCTGCTGTGTCAACTATTTTACATATACTGTTTTGCAAATTTGCAGGCATTTTGCATTTACGAAAGCAAATACAAAGCCTCTGTTTAGGAGTAGAAGTTGGAGTATCCCTTAAAAAATGATAACATATTATTTATCATCAATATTAGATGACGAATAATGTGTTATGTGCTTTTGATAATTGATTTCCTTACTGTTATCTATACTGGTACCAGTGAATATTGCAGTGAAGCTTGGTTTGAAGAAAATAGTGTATCGAATTGAAATTGCAATATCTGCCAGAAAAATCGCAATTAGATCTTTTCCTGAAACCGTTCAGCCTTACAACCATCTTTCCTGCTCCTCAGTTTCCATAACAGTTTCTCCCATCCCTCTTTCTACCTGTGACTCCATCAGCAAAAGTTCTTCCTCTGTGTACTCTGATTCATTAAGATAGTCCTTTGTACCTACAGCTAACAGCACGTCGTCATCACTGCAGTCCAAACTGCTCATTTTTACTTCACTTTAAGTAAAGTACATGCTTGTTGTTTCTTCTGGAGACTTTTGCTATGTATCACCTGGCGTCCTTACCCAGCTACGTCCCCTCAAGGGCATAGCTGGACAGTTGCTTTTTTGGCAGTTTTTTTTATTGGTTCCAAAAGCTTTTAACCTGACACACCATCAACATCACCAGTCAATCTGGGAAACAATCCATAGAAAGTGTTTGGGGAAGGCTGAACCTTACAAAGCATGTCTGGCAGATGACTGGATGATCATTCCGTCAATCACATTCATTATGAGCCAGTTAGATAAAGTAGTAGGCGGGCACTACTGCTGTAGTCCAAGGGACAGAACGAAAGCCACTTCATAACTTACACTTTTGGCAAAACATATCCGAAGTGGAGCAGAATATATCCTTTCCTTCAGTTTGCAGTGTTGGTATTTGATTTTCATTTCATAGAAATTAAAATCACAATAGGGCTACTGAAGCTTATAGCATCTATGCTAATATCTGTATGAGTGGTTGCTTACAGGTGCTGTCTCACTCATAGCTCCCACCTCTTCCTGCTCATAAGGACTCTGACTGAGCCGTGCTACTTTAGGTGGCCTACAATTGTTGTAGATTGGAGGTTGGCAAGATTAGTCTGCTTAGATTAGTCATCGAGCATTCCCACTTCATAGACTCAAACTATTCCTTTAGTCGCATAATTATTCACCTGTTAGTGGTAAGAGCCTAAAACATAGCTGAACTATGATCTGTAAATTGGACTTGGACCAATTCCCATTGACAAACACCTACAACTTGACACAAAACTAGCTAACACTGTAAAACTATTGAGACTCTGCTGAAGCACTTACAGTATGAAAAAGAGACAAACTGACCTCCAGACCAGACGAACTTTGTATCACTGTATGGAGTGTAAAATACCGGGTCTCCTCTTCCAGCTCGACACCTATATCCTGCTGTGTGCTTCTGCCCAGGATCAATGTAGACATCATTTGCAGTCCCACTGCTGCTACCAGGAAGAGGCTCATAAATGTAGGAATTGTCCGAAAGTTTTGGGACAACCTTATACCAGTCGAACCTCCATCCTGCAGAGGGATCTCTAACTTTACAGGTAAGGGTGACTGAATC
The DNA here is from genome assembly GCA_037902135.1 of Cetoscarus ocellatus. Lineage (NCBI taxonomy): Eukaryota > Metazoa > Chordata > Actinopteri > Labriformes > Labridae > Cetoscarus > Cetoscarus ocellatus. Next base: position 260,283 of record JBAMNC010000826.1, read on the forward strand.
TCCAGGACTCAGCCAAGATGGAGACACAGTGAGCTCAGGCTTTGGTGCATCTGTTGGAAAAATGATTCACTAAAGCATGTTCTGAAACATTGTCTCTAACTGGAGTGAATATATCTGGTATTTGTATCACGGATATTACTTACTGTTAGATACTATCAGTTTGGAAGAAGTGCTGTACTCCGTAATAGTTGTTGGTTCCCTTTTATTTCTGCCAGCGCACCAGTACTCTCCAGTTTTAGATCTACTTGTTGGGAGAATAACTTTTCTCTGTTTATTGTATCTAAAAAAGCTATGGAGTTCTGTGGCGGTTGTTCTCCAGTCATACTCCCAGTCAGTTTGTTCTCCATCTTTAATTTCACATGTTAGTGTGATTTGTTCGTGTTTGTATATTTCAGGCCACTTGGGTTGTATCGTCAGAACAGGCTTGATTTTCACTGCAGATGTAAGAAAAGAGCCAAACAAAACAGTTATGATTGGGCAGTATCTAATTTTTTAACACATTCAGAGCTTTCATAAATTTACCTACTGTATATGTTACATCATGAACCTGACCTACTGCAAGGTGGTAAACATTGAGAATAGAAGGTAACTTGACCTCTGACCTTATACCTGAATTCATCTTCAGATCGGCAATGACATTTGCGCAAATTGGCAGGAACAGCTTTAAGACATTCTTGACAGAAATAGGGATGGGAATTGATAAGATTTTATCGATACCAATGCTATTAACGATCCTGCTAATTGATCCAATTCTTTAATGATTCCCTTATGGATCCCTGCAGATTTTCCGTGTGTGCAAATGTTGGCCTGCAGATTTTCAGTGGCAACAATGTCAAACACATGTCACAGCATAGATAACTGCTTCTGCAAGTTGCTGGTGTTTCCACTCACTTAAGGTTGTGCAGTAGGTGCCTTTTGTAAAAAATAAGCCACAATTCTGAACCTTGTCAGTGGAAGGAATTGAAAAGCAAAAAGACTGATGATATTGATTCTTTGATGGAGCTGTTAACGATCCTCAACTGGAATTGGTTTTCGATTCCCATCCATAGACAGAAAGGATATAATGCCAACTACAAATGCTAATTCCAATAAAGTTGGGATGTTGTGTAAATAGAAATGGAATTCAATCATCTGCAAATCCTCCATCCGCCATCATTATTATACTGCATTTTTGTTTTGTGGGTAGCTTAGCCTGCCAGCTCTGGCCTTTTGTGCAACTCAGAATGGTGCTGGTGCGTCTCGGTCTTGACTCGCCCCTTTTTCAAAATACTGCCATTTGAGCATAAGATGATCAAAGGGCAATATGCAAATTTGTAGTTTTTTTTCTCAACTGAATCGTAACAAAGAAACCAAGCTGTAGGCTGTGAAAACCAACCGACTAATACTTGCAAGGGTACCCAGGACCTTTAAGGAATACCTTAGCTATTTGAAATATCTGAAAAGTGGAGTTCGTGCCCAGACCCATGAATATTTTTTCTGCTTTCTGTTTATCACATCATCTTAAAAACTTACCAATATAATCAAGTTTGATGTAACCAAAGTTCTCTGTGGAGTAAACAGGGTTCCCCCTCTTTGCTCTACACCTGAAAGATCCTCCTTTTGAGACGCTGATTTGGTTATTTGACAGGATTACAGCATCGTGTGGTGCAATAGGCTGGAGGAATTTCTCGCTGATGTACCAGAAGTAATTCCAGCCAGAGGTCGTAGGGTTCACAGAGCAGGTTAGGATCACACTACCCCCTGCAGGGATGTCTTTTTTATCAGAGCTTATTTTCACATCTGCTGTGGGATCTGTTTGGTTAAGAAGAAGAAAAACGGAGTTAAAGAAAAGGAAACCTGGTAACGACACTTTTTCATTTCCTGAAAAAAAAGAAACAAAACAGCCAGTTACTTAATCTACTTCACTTCATGTACCAGCTGGCATGTATGCTTAATATAACATGTAAGGACTTCTGCATATTTAAGCTGAAGATATACATGTTGTCACTTACTCAGATGGATGATAGCTGCCATTAAACTAGTTGTAAGTGTTCTCAAAAATTTAAGCAATGCAGGCATAAACATTTCACTTGAGACACGCGTTAATCAGATAAAGAAAGGTCCCTGCAGCACAGACAACTTTGACTGTTTGTCCCAGTGACTAAGAAATGTTATTGGGAGAAAAGGGGAGTCAGATAGCCAAATGTTTTCTCCTTAAAACAGTCACTAATGTTATTTTTTTCAATTTAATGCTTTAAAATATGGATACAATCAGTATTTTTAAACCCCAAGTTTCAATAACAGAATGACCATAATTTCTTAGCAGTATTTCCACTTTACTTAGCAGGTGGTTGCAAACACCCGGAGCTCTTGTGTGTCCTCTGGTGGTTTTGAATAGGCCAGTGTTGAAACAAAAGCACCCTAAAGGCCAGCTGACACGTGACATGTGAATCCAAGGACAAACATGCATTTCTTTCCTTATCTGTAATTCCAGCCTGATCCATTATTTTTTTTTATCTTAAATTTGAGTTACGAAAGAAAATGTTATGGATTTATCGAGCAGTGAGGAGGATACCGAGTCAGAACTCTGGTTTGTTTTTTGTTTTTTCCCAGAATTCTGACTTTTCTCAAGCTACATCCACACAGGGGCGGATATTTAAAAAAAACTGAACTTTTTCTGTAACCTTGTGTTGCAGATGGATCAGCCTGATTTAATGTCTGTAATCAGTCAGATCCATCTTGCCAAGCTCCAACCTGCAATGATTGTGAGCAGCCCCAAAGTTGGACGGTCAAATCAGCGTTCTTTGGAGCAGGAAGAGATCGGAGCTACAAGCAAGATGATGGCAGGAAGTGACTGAAGTGGAGCATTGTTTTGTGTAGAAATCCTTCACAGCAGCAGTAAACAGATCTCTCTAAATCCACAACTTAATTGAACATGGTGATGTATTTAAGTTTTCGCTGCTGTTGAATGAGAATTGATGATTCTTGTGACCAATCAATAGACTGCAGTGCTTAGCTCCACCTTTTAGGGTTGGTTTGGTGTACGCACTGCACCCCTTCAGAGGATTACCAAAAAGTGGGAATGCATGGGTTGATTATTTAAGGATACCTTTTGTCTTAATCCAACAGAGGAAACATCTGTAATTGCGTGCTGTGTCGAGCTGAGCTGAACTGAACTGATTGATGTGCCTAAACTAAGGGGCTTGCTAGCAGAATAGTATACAGTGAGCAAACAGTGAACATACCTACTGTATTTTTGTAGTGACCTTTCAATTAACTTCCATTTAGTTATGCAGAGCTCTTGGCCCCATCTGCAGCGTAGTATAATCTAGCTTCCATGCTGGTTCCCTCCTTACAAGGGCAGTGCTAACCAAAATCACTATGGCTAACATATTTAGAGGTGAACCTCACATAACTCACCTTAAAGATCCCGTGTCAGGACTTGTTTAACTGTTTACATCAAGTCTTTGGTGTCTATTAAGCAAGGATTTGATTTAAGCTGGATCAGATGCAGCTCTTTTACCCTCCTCTTTGGAAACACTCAGATCTGAGGCGATTTGGAAGCTACAGGAGGCTATGATAATGAACTCTGCACAGATTGGCTGTCTAATGATGTCGAGGCCGACAGCAGACTTTCAAAACAGTCATGGTGTCTGCCTATGATGAACAGAAAAAGACATGTAGGTGGAGGCTGTAGGTGGAGGCTATGACATCATAAACTCCAGGAAGTAAAAACAGGGTGCTTCAAGGGGCATTTTCTTTAAAACAGCACAACGCTTTTCTCCATGAACTGAGAGTTTAGTAAAAGATGTCATGTTCCTCTGCTCCCTAAGCCCCTTCTAACAACATAAAAAGCAAAACAAATTATTTTGGAGGACATGGAAACCAGGCTACTCAAGTCTACATCAACACAGTCATTTAGATGTTTTAATTAAATGTTACTTACAAAATGTCAGTGTGATGGCATTACTCCAATCAGTCGAAGAGTAACAGTCCCCTCGTTTTCTACCTTTGCAGCGATACTCTCCTCTGTTACCATCATTAGCGTTTTCAATCTGGTACTCATTGGAGCGTGACGATGTTTCCTGGGTTGGTGTCTTCCAGTCATACTCCCACTCAGAGGCTTCACCACCCTGGATGTCACACCGGAGAGTTCTCATCTCACCCTTGAATACCTTAGTCCAGTATGGCTCCAGCAACAAATCAGCCCTGTTTGAAACTATCACATAGTTGTAGATATTAGTTTTTTAACACAACAGCATCTTTAAGGCATCTTTGATTATGCTGGAAAAATCTTGTACTCACCTCTGATATAAATGGTGACAAAAGTGCTGTTTACGGTCATCGAGTCCCCTTTGCTTGCGCTGCACCCATAGTTGCTTCCTTGTGTGACCTGGAAAGTCGTCCTAGGGCTCGATAAGCTGCTTGACAAGACTCTGACCTCAGATGAATTCCTTTGTCTTTCGAGGAACTTATACATCCAACCAGAGGGGTCATCAGAATCAACAGAGCAGGTCAGATCCACAAGTCCTCCCGCAGATATAACCGTCTTATCAGCTCTCAAGGTGACTTTAACCTTTTGGGCTGTAATGATTTTTAAACATTCAAGGTTATTATTTTTAGATAAACCATTTGGCTCTTAATAGTATGTTTTCAATAACGTGAATGCATCAAAATGTTTCAAACTGTACCTCAAATGCATCACTAAACACAACCTGCATTTGTTTGTCACTTGTTTAGCTTCGCTGATTAGCTCTCATGCTGCTGGTCTCAGCGTGAATTTCAGGACAGATAAAGACAATGGATTGATATGGACTTAATGGATCAAAGATAAAGTTTTTGAGCCTCTGCTACAGTTTGTATAAGAGGAGGACAAAGCAGCAGGAGCAGCAGGACAGCATCCATGAGTAAACATGAGGTTAGTCCACAGCTGATTGGTGGTAGGTATCGCTGTTTTAAAAAAAATTGGCAAATACTGATCAGTGCTGATACTATCGGGGCACCTTTTAGTTTTTACCACTCTAACATGATGATGCTCTAACTGGGTACACCAAAGCATCAGAGACAAAATTAGTCTAATTTTGTTGAATCATATGTAAGAGTCCTAACTGCCCGCGAGCAGCGCAGTGTGATGCTGCATGACACGGTGCACTGTTTTGGCCTCAACGCCCTTTCTCTAAAGGAAATGGATGTTGACAAGATACACATTTCTCTGTGATTTCTTTTACCTTTCTCACTCAGTAAAGCTTTATCTGTTTGAAAAGATAGTGTAGCATTCATCTATTTTAGTGAATGAAATGATTTACTTTCACTTCAACTCTGTGGGAGAAACTTTGTAGAGAGCTGAGCATTGACGAGCCTTTCAGTCACGCACTCGTCAATACAAAGCACTTCTTGTCCGTTTCTCCAGCTGTACAGTAAAAGTCAATTGATGTACTGTTTACAGAGGGAAACATGGGGCATGGAGTTATATTTTTTTATGGATGTAGTGTGGACAGCCGTCTTGCGATGTTTCGCGATGCACCATGCATCCAACGCTCTATTAGGACATGATGTAAAGCAGGAAAGCAATGTTTCACTGCTATGGTTAAAAGTTTTATGCTTTCGAAAAGGTCCAACAGTGATGTGACGTGTACGAAAAATTTTCATCATATTTCTGCATTAATAATTCCCACGCAAGCCATGTACATTGGTATTAAATCAATGACTCTTATCAATACAGACACCTCTCCATGAAGTGTTTCTTAAAACCCTGTCCTCAAGAAATAATTGTTCTGCTTTCCAAAAACGTTCACCGTGGAACGTTCAATGTGTCTGTCCACAAGAAAACACTGAAAACGCTGTAGTATATATGCCAGGCCTGTAAGTGGCACTGTAATGTTGCTGCAGACATACACCAAAACCAGAGAAGAAGACATGAAACTTGCACATGTCATGAGAAATGTACACAAACACTGGGGTATGCTGCTCTCAGTGTTCTCTCATGGTGGTTGTGGAGGAGCAGAAGATTTTGCTGTTAAAGCCACAACAAACTTGGTAGCTTCTGCAGCACGAACGCAACACCGTATTCCACTATTGTTTCTGTTGTTGTCAGGGTTCACGCATGGTTTAAGGGAGAGGTAAGGCTATGGGGCAGTGACACTATCACTAAGCATCCGTAACCTGCTATCTTCACTCAGGGACGAAGCTTACGAAGCTTACAAGTGCTCTATTGGCAGTCATATTTATTAATGCCACAGACCTCCAGCAACTCAACTTTAAATAATCTGATATCTAATAGATATTTAAAGAACTTTCATAACACAATCAGCTTTGTTGAATGAATTCTTCATTGTACATTTGTTGAAAACTTTAAAAAACATGATGAACAAATACCCCACAAAGGTTTCAACACTTCTACAGAAAAAGGAAATGAGCAAGAGTGACTGCAGATGAAGAGTCATAAAGTGAGTTACTTTAAAAATAGATATTGTGCAATCACCTTCAGCCTGCCCATCCTTGGGGAGAGAATTCACCACTGTAATAAAGATTGATACAGCATTAGAAATCAAACTTTTAAAAACAAACAGAGAAACAGGGTGTTAGATGAAGAAAGCAGGATTTTTAATCTTTACAAATGTGTTGAATTGTGAGACAACAATGTTCTTAAATTATCTAAATAAAAATACTAACTGCTGTTCCTCTTTAACTTTTAGAACTTTGTAAAAAAAAAACATAAAAGTAACTCTTGCCTGGGGAAATAATTCAGTCTTATAAACAATATTTTTGACCATCTTAGCACCAAAAACTAAACACATACAAGCTGAATAAATGAACAGTGAAAAGGTTTGAGGTACTCTCTATGAACTGTGTTTTGTAACGATCTCCATTTTCACTGATCTAAAGCATTCAAGAATACAGTTATTGGAATACTTACAGTAAAAGCACAGCAGACAGAGAAAAGTGTGTCCCATCTTCAAACACTCACTCAACACTCTGTCACTACACCACCCACAAAGCTTTAAAGCTACACCTAAGGCTCCAGCCTCCGCAGGAGGAGGGACAAAATCTATACATCCTCTATCATCGCACTTTATACACGGCACGGCACAGCCTTCTAAGATCCCTCCCTTTTCATGAGAATACTTTGGAAACTGTTCCTTCTGTTTTTCTATTTGTGCACAAATGTTTCCTCTGACTCAGGGATGAACTGATTTAGATTTTTGATCATGGGTCAAAGGTCAATGTCATTTGGTCTCATGTCTAACCTTTACTTGTGAACATCTCGTCTCAAGTTTGCTTGAAGAGCTTTTCTTTAAACTCTGACAAAGTTCGCAAGTGCACAAATGTCCATTATGACTCAAGGCAAATGTACAGGGTGGGCCATAAGTTTCCATACATCGGAAAAATAATCATTCATGTTGGACAAACATTTTAATTTATATAATGTGCTCTATATGATTACCATTGTTTCAAAAACACATATTAATATGTGTTTTCCACTGTTGATGAACTTGCATTAGCACAGTTGAAGTTATACTTTTAATGGCGTCGACGATACATCCCTTAAGATGATTTATGTCTCCTATCTTCACCTGATACACCATGGCCTTCAAGTGCCCCCAAAGATACCCTAGAAGATTCGTGAAATGCATCTTCTAGGGTTTCTGAAACACAAAAAAATACATTATACATTTTCCTTTGTATGGAAACTTATGACCCACCCTGTATATGAATCAGCCATAGATTGAAAATCAAGATCATGGATCTCATGCTTGCCTATTGTTGAGGATATCTCTGACATTTCTAGGGAGTTTCTTCAAACTTAACACAAATGTCCACTTAGATTTAAGGATGAATTCATATTATTTGAAAGGTTAAAAGTCAAGGTCTTGGGTCTCGTGATTACATCAAGCTTGTAAACGGCGTATTTCTGGAGCGTTTTTTAAGGGATTTTTGAAAGAAATTCTACACAACATTCTCTCTGACTCAATAAAAATGTATTAATTTGGAAGGTCAAAGTTCTTGAAGGTTATCCCAGAAACATTTTGAATGATTCACTTCAAGCTTACCACAAAAATCCACTTGGACTACTGGATAAACTAATATGATATAGAAGTTCAAAGGTCAAAGGGTAAGGTCATGGGTGTCATGTTTACTCCTTGCTTGTGAACAGTAAATCTCATCAGACTACGGCTGGGTGATATTACCTAATCTCAGTATCACGATGAATTGAAGCTCTTACCTTGACTACGATTAATGAACGATTATTTTATGATATGCTGGAACAAATCGTTGGTGTTATTGACGGTCGTCGAAACGGTCTTCCTGCAGTATTTACGCTTAACTTCTTTGATGTCCTCTGCACAGAATCCAAAATGTGCCCAAACAACAGAGACGGCATTTTTCTTATCTACAAGGTCCTCTGAAAGGTTGGTGCTTGTCTCCTCCATGTTGGCAGCGCATCCTTCGCTCTTGGCGAAAGTGAAAGCAGACTGTATGGAGGGAGTGCAGTCACGTGACTTGCACAGGGAAAATAATCAAATAATCAACATAAGTAAAATTACTTTGATTAAAAGGTCTAAATGTTGGTTTTGATTATTTTTTGAATAATTGTCCAGCCCTACATCAGACTTTCAGGGATTTCTTAGAAAATTTTTACAAATGTTCGCTCTGACTTAAAAATGAACTAATAATGGAGCGTCAGTGGTGCAGTCTGATGGTGTGCTCTGTCGGTTATCAGAAGATTACAGATTCTAGTCCAGCTCTGGCAGTCACATAGCGATGTGTCCTTGGGCAAAACACTTAACCCCAAATTGCTCCCACTGCTGCATCAGTGGCGTGTTATTAATTGAAAAGAGCGTGAATGCGTTCGCCGATACTGATGAACAACTGACACAGAGACTCCAACCATCAGTGAGTGAATGTGGGTGTGAATGGGTAGGTGTGACTTGTGGTGTAAAAGATGCTTTGAGTTGGCAAAGAGACTTAAGGCACTAAATAAACTCCAGTCCATTTAGCATTTAAAATTTTAATGGTCATAGGTCATATATCAAGGTCAAGGGTCTAATGCTATACCCTCGTTTGTGAACAAGATACAAGCACACTTTCAGGGACTTCTTCTAAAAACAAATGACACTCTGACTTAAGAATAAACTCAGTAGATTTTTGAGGTCATAGCCTAGAGTTCAAGGTCATTGTGCCTTTGGAGTGATTTTCTATAATTATTGCACAAAAGGATGGGATGGATTAGTTACATCCCAGAGATCATGGTCAAATGTCATGGGATCTCCAAGTTTTCTCATATCTAATAACAGTTCACCTATGATGGTCACTTGCTTGTGAAAGCCAATTTCACCAACTTTTAATAGATGGAGGCAGAAAATGTGTACAGAATAATACACATTGTTTTGTTATTCCTTGAAGTGATAGATGTGATACCAGGTGAGAGCAAAAGTGACAGTTTTGTTTGTTCAAGAACAGCAAACATCTTAGCCTAGATTAAGGCTGTCACTTTTCCTAAAAATCAAACTCGAACGGTTTTCGAACAAACACACATAGAAGATATTCGATTATTTTGCCCCCCCCAGTAAGGGACAGAGACTCTCATATCTGCCACTTCGATAAGGGCACTGCCCAAAAAAACGCAGTCACACGGGGTTGAACTCTTGACGATGCGCCGCTGCACTCGGCTATGTAACTTGGATGAAAGCCAACGGTTGAGCCCGCAAATTTGGTGTGGAGGACGAGTGACGAAGCTGCTTTGCACATAACCGACACACAGCCCGGTCTTTGATTTTAAAGTTGCTATTGCTACAGTGTAAAACCCCAAATCCTACCACACAGCGCTCCTCAGATGATTTTGTGCTGTTAATGTCCGCTTGGAGTGGCAACTTGTTGTTTACTGAGGTCAAGAGAGCAGCGGATGTGGCTGAGGGTCAAGCTGCGCTGAGAGCACCCTCTGTTGGATAAAACGAACCACTGCTCCAGGTGCCCTGATGAGCCGCTAAACTCAATATTTTACCTTTGAATATTGAGTTACTATTTGGTTACGGACATTTATCCCCATATTCGGAAGGTTATTCGAATATCGAATATAAGGTGACAGCCCTAGCCTAGCTCAGAAAGTCAAAACTATGGTCCAGGAGCCAAATGTTGCCCTGGGCTCATTTTCAATGGTTCTCAGCAAATAACAGAATGTGGTCAACACTGAAACATGAAGCTTTTAAATAACTAATGGCAGCAAACAGCACCAGTCATGCCCATTTTCTGCTACTGTATCAATGTCTATGAAGCATAATGTGCCAATCATTTATACAAATCTCAAAGTACTAACACTTTTTCAAGTTTTGTGAGCATAGTGTAATTTGTTTTTGTTTTATGTCTGAAAGTGCAGTTGAGCAATCTGTCCTCTTGGCTGCATCACCGTAATCATTACCGGGGTCCGACCATGGCCAACTGAAATCTAATTGACCATCCAAATCCTAAACAATGACAGTGAGGGACATAAAAGTGGCCCTGCTATCTGTGTGTTTTTCTACATGATGAAAAAAATTTGGACACCGCTCAATCTTTTATCGCCACCCAAATTAACAACAGCTGCCACAAAAAGCGATTAATGTACATAAAATTAGTCAAAAAACAGAACATTTCATATTGACCCGTGAACTAAATATGAAAACATCCTCTGCATTAACCCTTAAAAAAAAAGGAAAAAATTCAGAGACCACTATGACCATTTGAAAAGTCTGACATATATGGTAAAACAGGATTTCCTGTTCACATCAAAACTGTTGAGTGGGTTGACTTCCTTCAGTCTTTTAGGAAAAACTGACGGTAAAGCTCAAGATTAAATATACAACTGCCATGAAGGAGTTCGTGAGACATCAACCGCTGGGTTACCACAGCCATTTGTTAAAACTTTAAAAATACCCCGTGCACAGTGTGTGCCCACGTGGGCTCCGGAGACTTAAATGAATGACAGGAGATGCCATAACTCAAGCCCTGAGCATGCACTGATAAATCAGAAAACACAGGTAATGTCAAATCTTTCCCAGAGAGAGACCTTGCTTATGTGGTATGACATGGTGCATGGTGCATGACCTGTGGCATTAAACTGTCCTCAGCTACCTCACCTGTGTAGCAGAGTTTGGTTGTTCCTTGTGTAGTTTAAGACTCCAGCTTTTTCTGTTTCAGATAATGACCGTGTTTAACCCACATATGAATATGATGATCAACAGCAACTACTTGTGATTATTAGTTAATCAACACCTTACTGTGATACTAAATAAAATATCAGATGTTGTATTTATTTACCTTTTTTTAAAGATTATTTTTTGGTCATTTTTGTGCCTTTATTGACAGGAGAGGATAGGAAAGCGGATAGGCTTGTGAAATGGGGTGAGAGAGAGTAGAGGAGCGCTCTGCAAACTGAGCACAGGCTGGATACAAACCTGGGCAGAAGCACATACATGGGCCGTACCTGGCTGGTAACACTCTGCCAAACCAGCAACCCCAGATGTTTTATTCTAAATTAAATCAAACAATATTTATCATTTTTAAGGCTTTCTTACTTCATAGTATTTTTCCCACCAGCACAGTGCTATAATTCAGTGTTTATAACATAAACATATTCTTGATGAATCTTTGTACCTGTACAGCATCATTCTGTGGCATAAATAAGCAACCCAATCTGAAACAGGCCAAACCACAACTTCTCAACATGACTGAGTCAGACTCGAGTCTCTTCACACTTTAAGAAAGTGTTACTTGGGTGAAGTCGATTCTGATGATGTCACCAAACTCACACAAACTTGGGCTCCTGTGTTTGCCAGCTTTCAATGTTAAAAAGTTTGAAACAACCAGTGAGCATTTCACAACTTTATTTAAGGCTTATCTTTTAATTCAAGCTGTAAAGCTGTCAAAGAATTTAGAAGACATGAAGAACTTTAAAATTCTGAAACATATTAAGAAAAATAGGCAAACATCCAATGCTGTAACAACTCTTGATATTTAACAAAACATTTTTTAGAGACACTTTTAACATCAGTGATGTCTGAATGTCTGTGGTCCGCTCCTCATGGATCAAATCTTATTGTGCTGAATGTGGCAGAAATTAAATCTTGAGCAAACCCAATTCAAATGAAGCTTGGACATTGTGAAAAATATAAATAAAAACAGAATACAATGATTTACAAATACTTTCAAACATGTATTATATTGAATTCACTACAAACACACAGTATATTATGGACTTTCAGCATGTAACTTTCTTTTGTAACAGCATTTATAATTTAAAGTGTCTTTTTTTGTTTGTTTGTTTTAGCGTTCATATTTCTAAACTCGTAATTTTTCCTGTACACATGGAGCTTCTGTTTATCATTCACAACATGAGATTTTTCTTACATTTGTTATTATTTACAAGTAGATATTGAAGCTACTTTAGCACTAATAAAAAAGTTATTGTTGTTACTGCAACTTTTATCGTTGACCAAAACATTTTTTTTTATTTTGGCAGTCTTTATGACAACATCCAATTTTACTTATTGCAACATGTAGCACTTGCAAAATGTGTAGTTTTGTCTAGAGTTGTTCCGATTCCGATACCAGTATCGAAAACTGCTCCGACACTGCAGAAAATGCTGGCATCGGTATCGGCGAGTACTGGAGTCCAGGCACCATCCGATACCACGGAGCTCCAAATATCCGTGGTAAAGCTTACTGCATGCTTGTCTTCTGCTACCAGTGTTAGCTGTGAGGGTGTAACGCTGGCTGGTTGGAGCTCTCAGTGTGTTTGCAATCTGTGATTGGGGGTAAGCGGTGATTTGGTTCATAATCCACTGCATAGCGTTGCATTGTACTTTGTGTTGTATTATATGCTTCCTCTTTTTCCACAACTATGATGGACGGACCGCTTTGTGCATGCTCCCTTTATTGCTAAGCATTCTGGGTAATGTAGTCAATATAATTATTCTGAGCAGGCTTTAATACGATTATAAATGATGGTACAGGCTTCTGTTTTTTTCATTATTTTGAGAAATTTATTTTAAGAATATATTGTAATTGGGTTTCCTATTTTATTGTGTTTTCAGGTTTATGACCTGTGACTGACGTGTGCCCCATGTCTTTACACTGTTCTATTTAAATGCCTTCATTTTACAAAATTGTGGCTGCACTTTAATTAAAAAATATATATTCCTAGATTTATTTATCTAAGCTGCTGTTGCACTACTGTTTTATACTGTTGTATTTAAAAGCCTTTCTTATTTAAAAATATTGTGGCTAAACTTCAAGTTTTTTTAATAATTATTCCTAGATTTATTTAGTCAAATTGCATTTTCGCTACTGTTTTTATACTGTTAGATTTAAAAATTAAATTAAAAATAAATGGCTTGAATTTGCTGTATTTATGCATGTTTTACAAAGGGTTTAACCTGAGCCAGGCCTTACCACAATGATGGTAATATCACAGTCATGCAGGTGTAGTATATTTTTTTAATAACATACTGGTGTTGGATTAGTACTCGGTATTGGTACTCGGTATCGGCCGATACCCACAGCACAAGTATCGGAACATCTCTAGTTTTGTCACCCTGGCATTCATTATTTATGACATGTAGTTTTAATATTTTTGCATGTATTATTTAACATGTACAGTTTTTGTTACTGATACTTTAATCCTGTAAAACATATTGCTTTAATCAATACTGCTTATTATTTACAATGTCTCATAGTTATTACTCAAGCCTAAAATACATACAGCATGTAGATAAATAAATCAAACCACTTGTTTATCATAACATTTTTCCATTCAAATGCATTTTCATCACTTCATTGCTAAACATGCATGAATATTATCACCTCACACATTTATATCTCCTGTACCTTTTACATTTGATATTTATTACATTCACTCCTTGTACTTCAATAGAAGAAAAAACATGACAACATGATTGGCAAAATGCTAGCTGCAAATATTTAACCGGCAAGGCTTTTCTTTGTCATGCTGTCATCCATTCCTGTGGTTTGTTGATCCAGGTTATTTTTGATCTGAAAGAAGAAACAACAACATGAGAAGATTGTGATCTTACGACACTTAGTTCTTTAAAGGTCCCATGTCCTGGTGTGTTTGACTGTTTACATCATGTCTTGGATGTTGATTAAGCAAGGATTTAATTCACGTTAAACAAAACAAAAAAAAAGAAAATTTGTCCCTGTAGAGGTTCAGGTTCAGCTCTTTTCCCCTCCCATTTAGAAATGCTTGGATCTAGTGGGGCGGGGAGGTTATGATAATGAGCTCTGCTCTGATTGGCTGATGTCTGATTGGAGGGTTGTCTGCCTGTGGCGAATAGAAAAGGTTGGTGGAGACTGTATAGCTATTGCATAATAAATCCCAGGAAGTACAAAACAGAGCATTTTAAGGTGCATCTTCTTTCAAGAGGTAGAGCACATTTCTCTGTGAGGAGAGTTCAGTATAAGGTGTCATGTTCCTCTGCTCTCTAAGCCCCTTCTAGAAACATTAAAAGCAAAGAACATTGATTTTGCAGGACATGGGACCTTTAACTGTTAATAACTGTATAAAGAAAATCACACAAATTAACTTTAGGTTTGGCTGTACTCTAAGTAAGAGACTTACTTGATTTGACTTCAGAGTAAACAGGTTCCTCAGTAGAAGCAGGTTTAGCGCGCCCTTCAAATGGAAATACAATTAGTTTAACAACTGAAAAACAGCAGATACTCCCAGCACTACACTCTTCATTGTAAATCTATTTGTGTTGGAAATGAAAAAACTTCAGTTGATGGCTGTCTTCACTTACCGGCCTTTTTCTTATCTTTACTTTGATTGCTGTGGCTGACCTGAGTGTACACCAAATCAGCCTCCTCTAAAACAGATTACACTTGTTAGGATTTGTTTGGCATTGAGTCATTTCCAGATTGATCAATGGATTTACTTTAAGATTACAAATGAAAGACAAATTTAGACACACATGAAACACAGAATAATGCACCCACACTACCAGTTTAACCCTTATGGCCAAACAGATTCTGAGTGCTGATTGTGATTTACAAAATAGTTGCAACATGGAGGATAAATGTTCATTTGACAAAGCCAGTGCTGATTTAAAAAATTATTTCAGGTAAAGTTGAAAATGGCACTGCTACAGTATTTTTGTAGTTTTTTTACCATTAAGAAATGACCATTGTTTTATCCATAGACATACAATGGAAATTTGTCCCATTTCATTATAAACAATAAAAATGACATTTTTTTTTACTATTTTCCCCAAAATGAAACACTGATATTAGAGACTGTATGATTACATTGTTCAATGATTGTGCGATTTAAAAATTGTGTGTATAATGGGACTCAATGGGACATTTTTGTCCTCTGTTTACCTAAAAGTGAAGTAAGTTCTGACACTGCAAAAAAAATACAATACAGCAAAATCAATTGTATCACTAATCTTATGTATATAAAAGCCTGCTCTTTAAAAAAAAAAAAGAAAAATCTCCAGCCCTCCAACATTATTCATATTGAAAATAACTCATTTTTTGTGTTTTATTTTTTTTTCATAAAAACAGGGACATCATGTAATCAAATTGGCATTTAATGGGTTAAAATGAATTTATTAAATATTTAGTCGTTTTGAGTATGGCTGGAGTTGATTGAATGATTTGAGCAAATAAAAGTACAAAAAATATTAATCTGTTATGTTTTTGTAGCAGTTTTTGGGAGAGGACGTTTTTGTCCTCTGATGACCTCAAAGGGTCGTAAATTACTAATCTACCACTGGAAAAAAATAACAATGCATACAAAATTAATTTTATCACTAACCTTAAACATTTAAGCCTGATCTTTTTAAAAAAAATCCCCAGTCATTTATAACACTTATTTACGTTCTAATTTCTGTCCAGCTGAAGATATAACATGCAGCTTTCTGAGTGATTGTTAAGAGTCACACTAAACAAAACTGATTTACAATTCTACACTGAATAAGATATAATACTGTACGATGGTGCCATCAAAGGTCTGTTAATTAACCTACATATAGATTAAAACTACTCAAAAAACTATACTAGCTCAACAACATGATACAGCAAGATTCTTTAGATCTTCTATCTGCTTGTCATGGACTCAAGAATGAGGCAAGACCCGAAAACAAAAAAAATGTTGGTGTAACAGCACGTACCTGCAGCTTTTTTCTTCACATCAGAATAAACTGCACACTCATTTGGTTCAGGTTTCGTCCCTGTTAGGGAAAAAATAGATGTAGCCACAAATGGAGTTCATGAATATTGAACATCCTTCAAAACAAATTTAAACTTAACAGATCAATTTATGGCACTTACTCTTCTTTTCCATGCTTTTAATTTCAATTAAAGAATATGTAACTTCCTGGTTTGTATCTGCACATAGAACATAGAAATAATGTTATCAAGATACAATAGAAACAAATACTTTCAGTGATTTTGGACTTAACGTAAACAACGTGTCATGAGCAGTTTCTGTAACTTGTAAAGTCCATGTTAGTAGATATGATGTAATGTCTCAGGTGTAAAAAGACGATGTAAAATAAGGACTGTGTCATAATTATTCATTTCAATTGATTATTTTACCAAATAATAAATTGGAATTGCATTTTGGTGGATTACAGTCGGGTGTATAATGAACCAATTATTCTAAACAGGTGCTAATGATCATCGATTTCAGGAGGCTGTAAAGTCAGTGAAGAACAGCCAAGACACAAGGCAGTTAAACAACATCAGCAAGGTCTCTCCCAGGCAAAGATTTCAAGGCAAACTGGAGTTTCAAGATGTGTTGTTAAATTCTTTTGCACAGCACAAGAAGTACAAAGAAGTAGGGATGCACGATATTGGATTTTTGCTGATATCCGATATGCCGATATTTTTTAAGTCATTATTGCTGATACCGATATTCCTGGTCAAGAGACAAGCTCTGTACTTAACAGAAATGGACCTGTATATTATAATGGAGAGCATATTTTTGCAAAGAACAGATTTAAAACAAAAAAAACAGCATTTAACTCTTGCAAAAATTAAACCCTTGATTTTTAAATGTACCCATGCAGTGATGAGAAGGTGCAGCAATGTTGTACATTTGTGTAATTTTCTGATATTCCAGCCGATATATGGCTGATATGTGAGGCTGAAATATCAGCTATAAATATCTGCAAATATGTCATATCAGCCAGTACTGATTACTTAACTTTTTAGGCTGATATCAAACCGATAATGTTGTGCATCCCTACAAAGAAGCAGGCAACACTTGAGCTCATAGACTTAAAAAAATAAAAAATTGTACCCAGTTCTTTCATGACATAAATTCATTGGCCCTTGTGAGCCACAGCTGCCTGAACATTGTTTGTGTTCTGCAGTTTTAATTTTGTTTTTGTAAGTGAAGATTTTCAAAGCAGTTCAGACTCTTAAAACCTTGACCCCAGCATTTCCTTTAAACAATGAGTTAAAATAGGACATGGAAGTTACAGGCAAGAAAAACATAGTTTACATCTTAAGTAAAAGCTTTAACATGAAGCAGTTTTGGAAAGGCTGAAGGAGCAACTTCATCTTGTAGTAGAATCAATCATTTCTGCATGTCAATTAAACATAATTCAGCAAACAGTGGTGTTGGTTTCTGTTGGCTTCAATCATTGATTTTAAGAAATATTTAGAGTGCTGCCTGCTAAGTTAGACTGCTAACATGCTGTTTTTTAAAGGGTCTGTGTCAGTGGACAGCACTCATATGCCTACAGCAACCCCACTTCAATAAACCTGAACTAACCCTTTAAGATGCTGAGGACTGAAAGAGCACTGCCAGGATAAATGAACACAGGCTCTTAACGAAAATTGTCCAGTATGTTTATATGTTTGGTACATATGCTCTTAAAAATATTTACCTGTACCATTTGTGGTGTCTTCAGGGGCTTTGATTGATTCATAATGATTGGCATCTTCTGCAGAGAATAAAATCATCCATCAAGTTAACTTATAATAATATCTCATTAGATGTCTAAAATTAGTCTTACACCAAATACTGACCTTCACCATGAAGCCCTACCTGGCCACCAGCATGTTTTGTGCTCTGAGATGTTTTTATCCTTCAACAACAAGAAATAGGAAAATAAATCTTACAGTGTGGAATATTGCAAAGTTTCAGGGTAATGACTCTAATAAATGAAAAGAGGAGAACCAACCTGCTGAGGCATGTACCTGTAACAAAAATATATTCACTTTGAAACTGTTTTGATCAGTAAGTTTCTTTCTTTTTCATGTCAGTGCATTTACGAATTTGAAGTAAATCACATTACAGAGGGTCGTCTTACCTTTGGACCGCCTGTGGCAATACAGAAAGAGTGCAATCAATGTAAGTAGCCCAATGAAGCAAATCAGCACAACGATGACTACAATTACAGGACATGGAGTGCTCTCATGCTTGTTCACAACTGTAATAGATAACAAAAAATGACTGTTACTTTATTTTAAAAAAAAAGGCAATCATTCATTCATTAGTCATGCTGTATTATGCCAAATCTTCCTATTTAAATGTAAAAAGATGACATTATTAGAAACCACGGTGGAATTAACCACAAATCCATGTTCTTTAAAAAAAAAAGTCATAATATATTTTTAATTTTCCATCCAACAGAATTCTGACTGTATGTGCGCTTTTCCTGTTTCTGGGATATTTCATGGGTTGGCTCTGAACAGATTTTAAAAAAGCATTTTCTCAGTTCTAGGATTTAATTCATTGAACAGGTGCTCTGATTTTTAATATTGGGGAAGGAGGGCACACTGTAGTGCATCTAGTAAAACAAGCTCAAGAAGAAAGTGTTGTGATCTTGTGGATGTGTGTCCGTGTCTCTTATGCATTCAAAAAATGGTAGGATCACACTGTGCCACTGATGTTAGACTATGGACCAGGTTTTTTGGTAATTTAATGCTCAGCAATTCTTTGCATCCTCAAAATAGGACCACACTAGCTAGCCTGACTACTTCCTATTTTTAGACTGAGACACCCCTTGGCACAAACTATCTGAATCACATTAACACTCACAAAAGCTGTCAACTGTGTCAGGTGGAAAATATGAAAGACACCTGCACTGCATGACAAAACCCTTTGCACCAGATGTATGAGATCATTATGGATTTAAGGCAAACTCTTTGAAAGTGACATTACTTTAAATTCAGTCATGTCATGTTTTCTCACTCCCTCTTTTAGCACAGACATGGTTTACAGAAACAAAAGCTTGACTTACCTTTGACTGACATCCAGCTCTGATGAGACTCTTTCCCAGAGGTTTCACACTTGTAAAATCCCTCATTGGATTTTGTCACAGCAGAGATGTTCAGCTCCCTTCTGGTGTCATTTTGAATGAGTTTGTCATTGTGATAAAAAGACACAATGGGAGAGATAACTCTGTTTCTTAATTTACAGCTTAAACTGACTGAACTTTCTTCAGTCACTGGTCGGACAGGGCTCACCAAGATTATATCATAATCTGTAATAAAAAAAACAAAATCAATTCATTCATTAGGTTAAATAAACATACTCACAATGAATATCCAATGGCTTCATATTTTGAACATTTAGCATCTGCTTAATTCTTTGTGTTATTTCTCTGAGTCACATCTCCAAGCTGTTTTGTACTTCTATGTCAAATCCATGCTGTACCTAAACTATTGTGCCTTGAACTATCTTGAGCATTTATACCTGCACATTAACAGTCCTGATAACTTGTTGGTTTACAAGAACCCATTAAAACAGAAACAGAGTGAATAACATCAGAGTAAAAAGCTCAACATACATTTGGCAGCATTTAGCTTTAATGCATCCATCCATCCCTCGTCTACACTGCAGGGTCACATACAGAGACGGACAACCATTCATGCTCATAACCGCACCTAAGGGCAATCTGGAGTCACCAGTTAACCCAATGAGGATGTTTTTGGTCTGTGGGAGGAAACTGGAGTGCCTTGAGAGAGCCCACACATGCACAGAGATCATGCAGCCTCATACAGAAAGGCCCCGATCAACCTGGGGACTGAACCAACAGTGTTCTCAGGGTGAGGCACGTGCACTACCTGCTGCGCCACCATGCCACCCTAGTTACAATGCAGTTAATGCAAGAGTGAAATGAGTGGAGATATCAGGGAGTCTAAATTCATGATTGATGAATCATTTGAGGCAGAGAACTGGATTTTCTGGCACTTGTATGGCCACTGGATGAGACATAAATGATTTAAGTAGATCTTACGCATTGGTTTATCTTCCAAAGCTGTTTTATCACATAGTAGTGCATAAAGTCATGTGAAAAAATAAACTCAGAGACCAGTAGTCTCAAGTTTTTCAGTTTCATGTTGTTTTCATGTCCAGTTACATTTTGGGGATTTCATGCTACGAGCATAGCTTTCTGCATCTGTTCAAGGGCATATGAACCTTTGGCAGGGATGGGCAACGTTGGGGCCCATTATGGCCACATCAATGTTGTTCTTACTATCAGAAAGCAAATATAAGCAGGCGTTCAGAGAGACAACGGAAAATAACTGTGATCTTTCAAAAGAAAAAATCTCAACATCGTTGATTAGAAACCTCATTTCTACATTTATCATGATACTAATTAGTTTCCATAAATTACCCTCAAAAGATGTGAGTGCATTATAAATACTAAAACAATTGACATAGTCAAAAGCATTTCTAAATATGATAATACAGCATTCATCTAAAAAATGTTTTTTTTTTGGGGGGGGGGGGTTGTTTTTTTGCATTTTTTGAAATTTTTTTATTTTGGAGATGTAAAGTTTCATCCAACATTCAGCCGACATTGATATTTTGACCTCAAAAACAAAGAGAGAAGCTCAATTTAGTGAGCTTAACATGGAGTAAAAGCCAATTAAATTGTATTTCTCACTGCAATTAACAACTGAATGTTGTAGTACAATTAGTAATATCATCTTAAAGACCTTACCAGAAAACATAACAACAAATCAAATCGACCAATTTCCTGTAAATAGCAAAACAAGTAACAGTCAATTAAGATTGTTATAGCAATATTGCCTTTTTTTCCAATTGTACAGCATGATACCTTTGTACATACTACTGTAAAAGCAATCAGACTGAAACCCAGGACAGTCTGTCATCTTCATGTGTACAATATTAAAAATCATAAATTGACTGGCAAGCCAAATTTGGTGAGGAGGAGGGCTGAATGTAGGCACCGTGCCACCAGTTGCCCACCCCTGTTGACTGGCACTAATATGTCACCTGTTTCTAGAACAGCCACAAAAACACTGTGATAACAGTTGGATTAACCTGTACAGCGAAGTCACCATACGTAACTCTCACACAATAAGTAGAACTCAAACAGTCTGTGCTGTAACGTTGTGATTATGACCGATAATGATCAACAATGTTACCAACAGGCGACAAGAGCGGGACACCCTGAACTGATCACTAGTCAATCATAGGGCCGACACAGAGACACACAGCCATCCACACACACTCACACCAAACAGGTGTTTTTGGACTGTGTTAAACTTGAATACCCCTAAAGACCCATGAATGCATACGCAGAACATTCAAGCTCCACAAAGAAGACCCCATCAGAAAGGAGAGTTGATCCAGCAACCCTCTCGCTGCAGGAGAACAGAACCACCTTCTGCTCTACTTTAAAGCCCCCAAAATAATATCTGTCAATACTAATAAGGTGTTAAAAAAGAATAAATATGTCAGAATCATACTTTTTTTTGTGATGTTGACCGCATTGCTGAACTCTCCTGATCCAGACTCACACCAGTACACGCCACTTCTTGCACTGTAAGATTCGAGGGTGCACGTTGATCCAGTAGTTTTGTCCCACGCAGAGCAATCTCTCAACGTGCTGTCCTCTTGAAACGTCATCACTCTCCATTGAGAGGAGTTTCCAGCACAGCGCAGGGACACAGAATCAGAGACAAGGTGTTGCACTCTGTCAGGAGTCACTGTTAGAGATGCTGAGGAATGAATATCTGACAAAAAAAAAATGATAAAGAGGAAAATTTAAATTAGTCCATTGGATGAATGGTTAAGGTAACACAATGATTTTTATCTTGGATGTAGCAGATCTGTGGTTATAGAGAGTAATTGCAAATAGTTGTTTACAGGGAAGCACAGTAATAATTTAGGGTCATGATTTATTAGTTATTAGCTGCTTGTGAGCATGCTAATAAGTAGCCTTGTGGGTGCTTATTAGTCATTAATAAAGGTTTATCAAGACTGTACTGCGTTATCACAATACATCATACTATTATAAGCAGGGCAATGTGTCATGATTTTTTCAGTAAATTCTTTATTTATTGAACTTAGTTATGGTACTGAGAACCCAAAATATTATTTTAACAAGAAAAAGTACAGTTTATGATCAGATCAGTGTTATTTGTTATTATGTAAAGCATGATCACTGCAACATATATCAGTGACAGAAAAATGACAAACATGTAAGAGGGAGGCAGAGTCAAATGGCTACAAGTCTGAATTACAAGACAAAACAAAAGTCCTGCCTTCCTGTCAGTTTTCAACTGATAAAATATTGATACAGAATCCTGCTGCTGTATTTCATTGTGTATTTGTG
Source organism: Cetoscarus ocellatus (assembly GCA_037902135.1). NCBI lineage: Eukaryota > Metazoa > Chordata > Actinopteri > Labriformes > Labridae > Cetoscarus > Cetoscarus ocellatus. Next base: position 282,866 of record JBAMNC010000826.1, read on the forward strand.
CATCAATGTTTTCTGTTTCATAAAAGCTTGATTGAAAGTGTGTTAATTTTTGTATTCAGTGCTGGGGAGGAGCATTGTCCCTACAAGATTAGAACAAATTGGTCAAAATTGTTAAAATAGGCACAAGGACAAGTGGGAAAGAAATTAGCATCATCTACCCCCATGACAGACTGACACACACTGACTCTGGCAAACAAGATCACAGCAGACCCACAGCGCCCCCTTTGGTCTGAATTTGAACTCTTAATCTCAGGACACAGGATGAGGACTACAAGAGGCATCACATCCTTTATACAACAGAGCGTCCAGCTGCTAAATAAACTCTGATCTCACAACATAAACTTGACACACTGCACTTTAAAGACCCTGATTATGATCCAGCTTACATCGAGTCATGTGATGCTTAAAGGATGTATTTATTCACTCATTTATTATTACTGTCATTTTAGTCATTTTATTCTTGGCTAACTGATACATGTTGTTTTGTAATGCCTTGTATCGTTGTTTATGTCCTATGAAGTTTTTTTTTATGCTCTCTGTGCTACACAAATTAGTTTAGGGACAATAAAGGTCTCATTCATTCACAATGGTTAAGTACTTTCAAGAGTTTTAAGGATCTGTCCCAATTCTACCCCTTAGCCCTTGGTTTTGCGTGTTCATGTCTAGTGAAGGGCAATTCTCCGTAGGGGTAAGGTGAAGGGCTACACAGCCCTAGAAACGAGGACAGACCGGGACCTCACTTAAAAGGAAGGGGCATGAGAATTTCCCATAATACACCGCACCCACTGACAAGAAGGCAGGAGACCAAAGGAAGCACATAATTATAAGTTATTATTAAATCTTCAAGTAAATATTAACCATGTTTTGAATTGTTGGTTGTAATTTAAAATTTCTCATTGTACTGAGCGAGCTTTCGCAGCTGTAGCTACAGCTATTGTTGCATCTGCCTATGACACAGCCAGCGAGCGGCTCTGAGTGATGACACAGTGGGAATCAAGTGGCCTTGTTTCTCAGGAGTGTGTTTTTACCCCTTCCCCTTGGCCCTCAAAACAGAGGGCTAAGGGGTAGAATTGGGATTCACTCTATATCTTCAACACAGATTTAGCAAAAACTGGAAATCTTAGAGGGTCGGCTACTCCAGGAGTTCAACTAAATTTCATGCATTCAAGCCTTTGTCTTGTGTGAATGTAGAATTAAAGCACTGATAAGCCCTTGATAACAAACAGCACATATGTCACTGAATATGCTAAAAAGCAGCTAATTAGTGCTGAATGTAGTGACCTTAGAATAGTGTTACCTTGATTTATTCCTCAGTACAAACAAACACAAGTTTAAGACACACAGAACAGACAAATATCTACTTCTTAATGCAGAAAAGTGTAGAGAGACTCACCTCCAGACCAAACAAACTTAGTGTCACTGTATTCAATGTACACTTTATTTCCTCTTCCAGCTCTGCATGCATATCCTGCCGTGTGTGTCTGTCCATGAACAATGTAAGAATGATGTTCAGTCCCATCACTCCTTTCAGAGAGCAGCTCATGGTTGTAGGAGACTCCTGGTAGTTTGGGAATAGCTTTATACCAGTAGAACCTCCATCCTGCTGATGGATGCTGAACCCCACAGGTCAGAGTCACTGAGTCTCCAGGTCTGGGCCATGATGGAGAGACAGTGAGGACTGGCCTGGGTGGACCTGTTGAAAAAATAATCCAGCAAGACAAAATCTTCATAAAATAAATAGATGATAGAGGATATTCTAGCATATGTGTTTGTTATATTCTGATGTGAATGAAATCTGACTTACTATATAAAACTGTCAATGAGACTGAGTCGCTCCAGTCTGTTGAAGACTGGTCAGCTGTTTTTAAGGCCTTACAACTATAATTGCCTGAACTCCAAGTATAAGCGTGCTCAATGATGTATTTCTTTTCCTTTGGAGGTTTGTGTTGGCTGGTTGTTTTCCACTCAAACTCCCACTCAGAGTCTTCTCCACCCTCAATTTCACACGTTAGAGTGATCTTCTCTCCAGAGTAAACCTCAGTCCAGGTGGGCTGCAGAGTCACAACAGCTTTGTTTTCATCTGTCAGCATTCAAGATTTTACAGTTAGTATAAAAAGACAAGCACCTTAAATCCTCATTTAATATCCAAAAAAAAACCCACACTCACTGTTTTTGAGGATTGTTATTGTCTGACTTTCTCCTGTAGAGTAAGCTGGGTCTCCTCTAAATCCTTGACATGAGTACAGTCCCACCTCTGAAAAGGTCACCTGTCCAGACGAGCTTGAAAACTGTTTCTTGATGGCAGAAGCCGAACTTCGTTGGTAAAAGTAGTATTTCCAACCAGATGACTGTCTTACTGAGCAAGTCAGGGTCACATGACCTCCTGGGGGGATACCTAGTTCATCAGCGCTCAATTCAGCATTTGGTTTTCCTTCTGTTAAGTTCAGAACAGAGACAGTAAAGGTAATCATTTAGCTTGTGACTTGAACAAGTAGAAGCAACAATAAATGATTTCTCTAGCTTAAAATAGTAGCTTTGAGGATTATGTTAGCACCTGATCATCTGCATATTGTGCAATTTAGATAGTCATTTGACAGCAAGTCACTGTCATCTCACACTTATTACTTCTGCCTAGGAGGTTATGTTTCTGCTGGTGTGCATCTATTTGTTTGTTTTTGTGACTGTCAGAAAGATCACTCGCAAAGCTCTCATTACATTTTGATAACATTTTTAAGAGTTTTGGTCATGGCACAAGAGAAGTGATTAGATTTTTGGTGGTGATCAAATCCTAATGCAGATCCAGGAATGTTTTAAAATGATTTGTTAACATTGTGAAATAAAAAAGTTTTCCACATTTTTTGATCATAACATGGCTATAAATGTCAGAAATGTATTTATGTAGGTTTGACCACATTAAGCGATGTTCTGAGATGACTCTCAGCTACATGAAGCCAGTTCACCAACAACAGAGGTAGTTTGCCGTCTCCATACTGTATCCATCATGACTGTGGTGAAAAAGATGAGAGAAGAAGGTGCCAGACAAGGCTAGGAAATGAAAAACAGGGCCCTATTTGTGCTGCATGAAGAGCCTTGTCTAAACACAAGTGGCACACAGCAGTTTGGGGTGTGTCAGTCTACGCTTTGCTATTTTGACTGTGCAAAGACAACATAAATCAAGCTGATCAGAGTGTCAACTTTCATTTTTTTAAGGTACTGCACCATCCGAGTGGCATTTTGCTATCTACACAGCAGAGGTTATTGTTTGTTTGAGGGATGAAGGACCAATTGACCCTTTGTCTGCTCTCTGATTAGTCCACTGACCAACCAGCCAGAGGTCACAAAAACATTAGAAATTTAAAGAAAAATACAAGTGCTGCACAGGGTAAGGATGTGTAATGTGAAAAACCAGGTGCTCTACGATAACAGGGGCCAAAAAACAAATTTCAGATCTATCATAACAACAGTTGCCAAGATGCTTTGATTAGACAAATGAACCATGTCTTTTCAGTGTGCTGCCCATGAGATCTTTATTTCATTCATTTTACTTGATTAAAAGATGTGTTTTTGGGGTGTGTGAAAAAGACAAGCTATCCATGTCATCATCCAGGAGTATCTTTCATCCTGTTTGCTGAAATGAACTTTAATTAAGTAAAGTGTCATGTTTGGATTTAAATCTGTGGGCGTCCACACTGACAATTCAACCTTCTAACATCATAAAAAGAAGTTATTGTAAATGCATCAAATATACATTATATACAGGGTGAGGCTTGACAATGGGTCAATTAGTCCCAATAGCATTGAAACAATAACTCATTTGTTATTCCAATCTCACTAATGCTGACAGAGTCAGACAGGCTTATGTTTGTGGGAGGCAGAATTTTTGTACATTAACTGTTGGAAGTAAACTATGTTTCATGTGTTCTCTACAACAGACAGATAACACAAGCCCAAATAAAGGTAATAATGCTGTCTTCTATCAGTCGATATATTTCACTGTTTTTCTCACGTCTCCACCAGCAGACTTCATCACTCTGTGTATTTTAACAAATGATTAGTATAAAGAAGTCAACTTTACCTGACACTGTTATTGGAACTGGAGTGCTCCATGCTGTTCTGGAATATGAATCAGTTCTGAGTTTTCCTCTGCACTTGTAGTCTCCACCACTGTGAGCTGTAACAGTGATAGAAATATCTCTGCTTGTCTGAGCTGCAGTCGTGCTTCTGTCCCTGCTGGTTGTGTCCCACTTGTACTCCCAGCTCGCATCTTCTACATTCTGGATTATACAGCTGAGGGAGATCCTCTCCCCGATGAACATCTCTGTCCACTCAGGTTGTCCAGTCACAACAGCCTTGTTTGGTACTGTTCGAATCCAATGTTCCCAGATGTGAAAACAATACAAGAAGACAAACTTAGTTCAACTCACATTGTCTTTAAACCATTTATAATTGAAGAACTGTGCAAAATTGAAGTCTTTATAGCTTATTTAACCTTCACCATGTTTGACTGCTGCCTGCAGAAACTCATTATTGTTCCTGTCTCACTCAGTCCAGAGCACCTGCTGCTATTGTTTTGCACCCCCAGATCAACTTGTTTGGTCTTCTGTCCATGTCTTAGGTTAGACTTAGTCTTAGACTTCTCTGGAGAGTAGATGGGTGTACCTGGGTCCCACATGTTTCTGAGAGGTCTGAGCTGAAGGTTCGGATCAACATCAAAGTTTCTAGAGGAAGTGTGCCTCTCACCAGCTGCTGCCAACCACTGTCTGCATCATTACCTGTTTCTTTGTGCGTCTTTAAAAGAACTTGACTATCACATCTGGTGATACTGGTTTGTTTTGAAATCCCTGCCTAGGAGAGACCTTGTTGATGTAGTATTATGATCAACTCCTGTTGCTGAGCCCAGTCTTGTCACATGACCACAAACATGGGACTGTATTTTTCTGCCTCACCTTGGTAGCAGAGTTTGGCTGTTCATCACCCACTTTTAAGGCTGTACACAGCTGTTTCTTTTTCAGTTAATGACTGTGTTTTAGCTCACAGATAAATATGATGATCTCAAACACCTGTTTTGTGTGGTTGGTAAATCATAGATCTATCTATAATCCTACAAGCTCCTTGCTTTTGTGCAAGTGTGACTGTAAGAGCTGATGCTGGTTTAAGGCTAAAGAGAAGTTGCATCAATTTTGTCTTCCTTTAGGTTTTTATTCTGTTTCCCCACTTTACTTTTGTAAATTTCTGGAAATAAGTGATTAATGTGAATAATTTTAAAAGCATCCATACTTTACATAATTTGTCACTCCTTCCTATTTTTTTTACAGCACTGAGTATTAAAAATCTGGATCAGTTTTGAAATAATGTTGAACTTACAAACTCTGAAGATGGTGACTGAATCACTGTCATGCGTGTAGTACGGTGGGTTTCCTCTGGCTCCTCTGCACCAGTAAGCTCCTCCATTTTCGACTCTAAGCCGTCCGTTTGAGTGGTCATCCCCTTCTGTTATCTGGTTTTCAGAGGTTTTCTCTCCTCTGTACCAGAAAAACCTCCAACCGGATGATTGAGGGATCACTTCGCAGGTCAAGACAGCTCTGCCTCCTGACTGAATGATGGTCCTGTCAGACCTCAGGTTGGCTCGTGGTATAGATGCTGTTTAATTTAGGGGAAAAATATTATTGAAATTATGAGTTTTAGATTAAATTATGTTGTATTTAACCTTTTCTTGGTCTAGAATGCTGCAATGGGCAGCATCAAAGTAAGAAAACTGTCATGTTTGGATTTAACTCTGTGGGCGACCACACTGACAATTCAACCTTCTAACATCATAAAAAGAAATAAGTCCATGTAATGTTTTCAAATAAATACATTTTTAACACCTACAGTTTGTGGTGATCTGATAATGTTAAATGGCATTAACATTACTTAGTAGCAAATGTATCATCATGATTTAACTTCTTATAGCATGCAATGGCATTTGGTGCGCTTCTGTAACATCAGCTAAGAAGAGTTAACTTCAACTTATGATTATTTGAGAACTAGTGAGAAAAAAATATATACAACACACCTCAAATATGTTCCTTATTTAGACAGACACTTTGTTGGTGTGTTTCCGAAGGACAGCTTCACTAGCATCACTCTGCAGTTATATTTGAAATAATTAAATGTTTTGGGAGGTTTTCTGTTGTCTACATATCGCCCACTTTATCTTTTTCTGTTTCCCTTTATCAAGGACAAGTGAACTGACAATTAAAGTCAATTAAAAATGAATTATAGTTATTTAAATGATGAGGCATTGTCACCTGTTTTAAATGACAAAAGGTTTGTCACGTGAATTTCCCCCTCTGGGGATCAATAAGGGACTATTTAAGGGACTATTTTATCTCATCTTAACCTGGCAACAGTAAGTAAGGAGGGTGGGCTTGAAAATGGGTCATTTCTTTGAGAAGGCAGGGCTTGACAAAGGGTTTATAAGAAATATTGCATTGAAACAAAAACTCATTTGTTATTCCAATCTCACTAATGCTGACAGAGTCAGACAGGCTTATGTTTGTGGGAGGCAGAATTTTTGTACATTAACTGTTGGAAGTAAACTATGTTTCATGTGTTCTCTACAACAGACGGATAACACAAGCCCAAATAAAGGTAATAATGCTGTCCTCTATCAGTCGATATATTTCACTGTTTTTCTCACGTCTCCACCAGCAGACTTCATCACTCTGTGTATTTTAACAAATGATTAGTATAAAGAAGTCAACTTTACCTGACACTGTTATTGGAACTGGAGTGCTCCATGCTGTTCTGGAATATGAATCAGTTCTGAGTTTTCCTCTGCACTTGTAGTCTCCACCACTGTGAGCTGTAACAGTGATAGAAATATCTCTGCTTGTCTGAGCTGCAGTCGTGCTTCTGTCCCTGCTGGTCGTTTCCCACTCATACTCCCAGCTCGCATCTTCTACATTCTGGATTATACAGCTGAGGGAGATCCTCTCCCCGATGAACATCTCTTTCCACTCAGGTTGCCCTGTCACAACAGCATCGCCTGGCACTGTTCGAAGTCCAAGAGTTCCCAAATATGAAAACAATACAAGAAGACAAACTTAGTTCAACTCACATTGTCTTTAAACCATTTATAATTGAAGAACTGTGCAAAATTGAAGTCTTCATATCTTATTTTTATCAATTAAAGAATGAAAAGTGAAGAGAAATCCAAATCAAATCAATATTTGGTGTGATCACTTTCTGCCTTCAAACCAGCATCAGTTCTTCTAGTTACACTTACACACAGTTCTTGAGGAGCTCAGCAGGTAGGGTGTTCCTAACATCTTGGAGACCCACAGATCTTGTGTGGTTGTAGTCTGGCTCAAAACCCTCTGTCTCCTCATGTAATCCCAGACACACAAGATGATTCAAGATCAGGGCTCTGCGGAGGCCATACCATCACTTCCAGGACCTCTTGTTTCTCTTTAAACTTAAAATAAAAGATCTTTATAACACTGGTTAAATGTTTTGGGTCATTTTTTCTGCTACAGAATAAATTTGGGGCCAATCAGAGTCCTCCCTGATGGTTCAGCATGATGGTCAAATATCTGCTAGTGTTTGAAGAGACCACTGATCCTGACCAAGTCCCAAACACATAGAGATTGAGCCCAAAATTTACAAGAAACCTTCACCATGTTTGACTGCTGCCTGCAGAAACTCTTTATTGTTCCTGTCTCACTCAGTCCAGAGCACCTGCTGCTATTGTTTTGCACCCCCAGATCAACTTGTTTGGTCTTCTGTCCATGTCTTAGGTTTGGTTTGTTGGCCACAATTTCTTTTATAAAGATCCCTTCTGGCCCGACTTCTCTAAGCAGTCGATGGGTGTACCTGGGTCCCACATGTTTCTGAGAGGTCTGAGCTGAAGGTTCAGATCAACATCAAAGTTTCTAGAGGAGGTGGGCCTCTCACCAGCTGCTGCCAACCACTGTCTGCATCATTACCTGTTTCTTTGTGCGTCTTTAAAAGAACTTGACTATCACATCTGGTGATCCCGGTTTGTTTTGAAATCTCTGCCTAGGAGAGACCTTGTTGATGTAGTATTATGATCAAATCCTGTTGCTGAGCCCAGTCTTGTCATATAACCAGAAACATGAATCTGTGTTTTTCTGCCTCACCGCGGTAGCAGAGTTTGGCTGTTCATCACCCACTTTTAAGGCTCTACACAGCTGTTTCTTTTTCAGTTAATGGCTGTGTATTAGCTCACACATGAATATGATGATCTCAAACACCTGTTTTGTTTGGTCATAGATCTATCTATAATCCTACAAGCTCCTCGCCTTTGTGCAAGTGTAACTATAAGAACTGATGCTGGTTTAAGGCTAAAGAGAAGTTGCATCAAATTTTCACTACATTTAGATTTTTTTTGTTTCCTTGTGCAGTTTGTAAATTTCTGGAAATAAGTGATAAATGCGAATCATTTATAAGCATCAGTACTTTCCATCATTTTCACTACTGCCAAATTCTTTCTCTCTTTTGTCACTCCTTCCTATTTTTACAGCACTGAATATTAAAAATCTGGATCAGTTTTGAAATAATGTTGAACTTACAAACTCTGAAGATGGTGACTGAATTACTGTCATGCGTGTAGTACGGTGGGTTTCCTCTGGCTCCTCTGCACCAGTAAGCTCCTCCATTTTCGACTCTTAGCCGTCCATTTGAGTGCTCATCCCCTTCTGTTATCTGGATTTCAGAGGTTTTCTCTCCTCTGTACCAGAAAAACCTCCAACCAGACGACTGAAGGTTCACTTTACAGGTCAAGACAGCTCTGTCTCCTGACTGAATGTTGGTCCTGTCAGACCTCAAGTTGGCCCGTGGTATAGATGCTGTGAAATATTATTGAAATTATGAGGTTTGGATTAAATTATGTTATATTTAACTTTTTCTTGGTCTAGAATAATTCAGTACAAGACTCCATCATGTCTGCTCTTCTACCAGAGATAGGAGTTTATAGTGAAATCAGAACTCATGTACTTGTGTCCCTCTATGACCAAATAATCATTTATTGTTTTGTTTTATAACAGCAAAAAATATGTTGCACACAGACCTGCCATTGGCTTACTTTGTTTTCTGTTGTGGCAAAAAAGTACATAAAACCCCCTTTTTTAAACTCAAAATTAAATGAACAAATGAGGACGATGTAGGCGGAGGTTTAGTTGTAGCCTTACTTTCTCTGCCTGATTCGTTCTTTGTATCGGGCTGATCCATCTTACAAAATTAAACAATTGAGCTCGGCCTGCAGAGGCACTGTCCAATCAGTTTGTAGCTCCGTCAATACCTATTCCTTATTCCCTATGTACACATGCACAATAAGTATGTAGGAAAATGAGTTACATTTCTTTGATGCTGCAATTGAAAAATTAGAAAAGCCTTATGCCAATATAAGACAACACAATAGTTTTTACCGGATTCAATAACAGGGCTGTAAAATCGTGCCGTGATTTGCAAGCATGGAGGAAAACACATATGAAACCGACTGCATAGAACAACTAATGTGATGATGGTGGGATGAGAGGTGACACTATAGTAAACAAACACACTGTATTATGTGTGTTATAATTTTGTCTCTTTCCAAATATTATGATGAATATGTTAAGCTGTGTTGACACCAAGTGCAAATTTCAGTTTGTCACAAGATGAAAATACAGTACACACAAGTTAACGTATTTCACTATTTACAGCGTAATTGTTACATTAACAATGCAAATTGTTACATGAATGGTTTAAATTGTTGCACAAGCTACATAAATTTAGCCTTTTTCACTCCTAAGCCCAAGTTTAAAAGATCCAGTTTATTGACAGTTTGACCTGACGCTGTGGTGCAACAGCCAATGAGCTTTGAGAGTAAATGGTGACAGAGATGACATCACAGACAGAGGAGGAAGTAAACATCACTGCATGTTGGCATCTGAGATCCTCTTCACAGTTATTTTAGTGTTCAGGGACCAAACCTCAGAGAGGAGAAACGGAGAGAAATTCACTGGAGAGTTTTGAGTATCCTGTCAGTTCAGCTCATATTTAACACTTTCATGGGCTGTAGTGTGAACATCGTTAGCCAGCACAACAGCAGTTAGCAGACTGACTAGCTGGATACTGGTGTGTTTTTCTGGTTAACTAGCAGTGATACAATGTGCTTTCATCAGAGAAAATAACTTAAAACAAACTTCAACGCATTCAGCTGCATCAAGCAACAGATGTAGAATCCCATTCCAAACAGCACCTCAAGCAAACTCTTTTTTGAGTCCAGGAATAGATATATGGATGGATAGATAGATAGATAGATAGATAGATAGATAGATAGATAGATAGATAGATAGATAGATAGATAGATAGACTTTTTTTGTCTGTTTTAGATGGTGACAGAAATTCTTCTTTGACTGGGTTCACATAGAACAATCACACAATGCCGTTCAGACACATTCAACAATAAAACACAAATAAAACCACCTTTGTAGAAAACTAATAGAGTCATGAGGTGTCCTAAATGATCTTTTGTTGATGTTCTCTATGATTTTCTACACCAGATGAAACAACTGATTTTCATGGCCAGTGAAAAACTCTATGACTGTTGGGTTGGGCAAATATTTTTGCATCAATCATGTACTTTGACCTCGGCATTGGAGATATCATGCAAAGTTTTTTTGTCAAATGTGACTGCAGTGATCTATGACATTCACAAATGATTTAGCCAAACATTTTTGACACAATTCTCACATGTATGTTACGACAGATGTAAAAGTCTTAAAGTGATTCACTTATTTTAAGAGTGCTTAGAAAGTCTTAAGCTATATGCCGGCTAGCCTCATGCAAATAACTAAATAACTGTTGAAGAAAATGTTTTCTTGTTTAATTTTGCTAAGTGAAACTTGAACAGATTTTTTGGTATTGACAACATGGTTAGACTTACGTGTTATTTTCAAGTTGAGGATGTTGCTCCATGGTGTGTTGGGTGAAGTGTTCCTTATACCATAACACTTGTATTGTCCATCATCAGAGGAAGTTTCAAAGGTAATATTGTATTCATTGTGTGTTGTGCTTTCGTCTCTGCCACGTAAACTCCATCCATATCTCCATTCATCATCTCCACTTCCCTTTATCTCACATCTGAGGGTGATCGTCTCACCCCAGAATATCTGAGACCAGTTAGATTTTATAGTCAGATGGGGAGTTGGTTCTGCTTGGATCAAAAACATGAAGACAGAAATAGGACTTAAAGACTTAAGAGAGAAAATTAAGAACAAAATGAGATACTTAATCCAATTCTGATTATTCTATGCAAAACATAAAGCAATAATAATGCTCTTAAGATTTCACCGCCATCGTTTGATGAAATACTGTCTTCTCCATATATCTTAATAAGTTAAACACACTGTTAACATCTAACTGTTGAGCGACTGACAGCTTACATTCTTATACTAAGTGGTAAAGGGTCAACAGACTTGAGCTTGTATAATGCTTATATAAACCATCTTGCCTATTATAAACACTAATCAGATTAAAGGAGCTCAGTTTGATCCAAATAAACTGTAATCAACCAGACCCATGTATACGTTGGATATATGAATCAGTCCCTCTAGTGCGTCAGACTTCAACCTAATGCACATCCAGTGATTAAGACCCACTAGAAAGTGTCAAAGATCTACTGATGGATCAAGATCTAAACGCTGTTGACCCTTTTGTTTAATATGATTGAAATCTTGAGTGGTTTCAGTCTTTTTTTCTTACATGTTTCTGTTAAAAAGGCAGAAGCACAAAAATGTATTTGTAAAACACTAAAGAACATCAGTCTTAAAGTAATGTGCTACATGAGTAATTAATATTTCTGTGACAGTTATCCATGGATAAAAAATTAAAGGAATGTGTAGAAGAGAAACAAGAAGTTACCTTGAGCAAATGCACAGTGGAGTGTATTCAGCACTAAAACAAAGATGAAAACTTAATTAGATTAACATTCAAGGTAAAAACAAACAAACAAACAAAAACTAAAGCTGGTTTCTCATTTATGGCAACAGCTTTACTTAAAGAGCAGCATGAAATATTTCTGCTAAGTTAATTTACATTTTTAGTCAGTTAGGAAATATTTTGAGCCCTTGAAAATGAAACAGAAGAGAACGTTGGCAGTAATTTCATTTCAAGCCTGACAAAGCTGTGCCAGACTCAATGTTCAGGTAACGTGCCAGTAGCAAGCGCTCTGACATTTTTTTGTTTGTGAAACTGACAAGATCCTGCATACTATACAAACTACAGTGACAACAATTAAAGCGCTGATGTACTTACAGAATAGTCCAAGCACACAGAAAAAGGTTTGCTCCATCCTCAAGTTTGGACGTGATGAAGAAACACTGACCTTTACTTTAAAGTAAATCTCAACTTGTACTTTTTAACGCAGCAGAAAGAGAACAGACGTTACATTAAAATGAGAGAGCTGAATTTCTGTCAGACTTCTTCCTTTGCCTTCCTTCCCTTTTACTAAAACTTGAACAAATGCTGTGGCTCTGACCGCAAGGAACTTGACATGTTAATACTTCCTGTTGATTGCATGAAAACGCCTTCATGAGAAACGACTTTTGCTAGAGTAAAAAAGGGCGGTGATAATAAGTCCTATCCATGACACTGTGACCAATAAATTCAATACAGCATGTATACTTTACATTTTGACTAAGATATGTGGTTTATTTTCTGTTGAATAGGACGAATGTATATTTACTCATGTTGTTTTTTACATGAATGTGTGAAACATGAGCATCACTGTACAGTAAATTCTCGAGACAGAATTACATCTATAAAGCTGTCTTTAATTACATAGCACTTACACTTTTGTTATCAAAAAGTTAATATTATATTTTATAAATTGAAGTCAATGCTAGGGTTGGCAACTGGTTGCTTGGGTGCCACATATAGCTCTCCAAGTAACAAAATATGGTCAACCATTAAACCTCAAATGTCTAAAACTTAGAACCATTAAGAAGAAAATTCTTTGGTGCTGGTTTGGCGGGGTGGTAAGTAACCAGGCATGATCCATATATATGTTTCTGCCGGGTTCAAATGAATCCTGTGGCCAGAGCGTCCTCCACCTACTCTCTCGCACCCCGTTTCAGAAGCCTATCCACTGTCTCTCTCTCTCATCTATCAAAGGCACAAAATGGCCAAAAAATTATCCTAAAAAAAAGGAGAAGAGCAATCTGAGAGGAAGTATCTAATTTGCCTCTATGACACCATGAATACAGGCATAATGCATTGAAACATACTAAATGTTAGATATTTCTATACTAGTCTTTGAAATCTGTTTTATTCTATTTTTTACAGTTAGTTAAATCTCTTTATTTGCTTAAATGTTCCTGTAAAGGTCTTTTATGAAACAATATTCATGAGCTTAAGAAAAAAGTCAAACGAACTGAAGTCACTATGACTGCTGCCTTGATAAGGTTACTTTTCTGAAAGAGATTTCAATTCTCAAAGGGACCAGCTGGTAAAATAAAGAAAAATGATAAATTAATGAAAAATAACAGCATAAACCATGTTGTATTGCAAAAATACATTTAATTAAGTCTAATGCAATGTTAAGCCCATTTAACTAAGCTTTACTCTTGATTTTGAGCCTGAGAATACAGCTATTAAATCTGATGAAACCTTGACATCTATTGTTTAGGTAACTAATGGTTTTCTGGATTGTTTTATTGATGGTATCCTTTTAAATGTAGCAATTTGGCCCTTTAGAACTCAGAATAACATTAATTTGGTCCTCATGGTAAAAGATGCTCATCCTTGAGTTAATGTTAACAATCAACATTAAAAGCTTTAATTTCAAGGATCTACGCAGCACATAAACAGCGTATCTGGTCTGCAGAGGATGAAGACCATTCAACTGATGGTATCATGGTTATCTCTAACTGACCAACCTTATCTGAAATAATGTAGTGTTATCGGCATTAAAGAAAGAAAGAAAACAAACCCACAGTATGGAGGAAGCAAATTGTCCCCACAGCGGACCACCTCAATGTTCTAGTTTGGTTAGAGGCCACAGCACAGGAAAGGCAGTGTTTAAACCGAGCAACAGCAATGTGTGGTAGAGCTGTGAATTCAATGTCACAGCGCTACAAGATTACAATTCTGGGTGTCACAATTTGATTCAAAACCTCTTTATGATTTCACCAATTTACAATACATAACCTTTAAATTAAAAAAGTACATGAGCTGTAACAGTTTTGTTAAGATATATAAGACCACTTACCAGAGAGTATATATTGAACACATTTTGTAAAGTTAAGAAAATCTTCAAAATCAGCATTTGAAGCTAAAATTTTTGGTACTTTTCTGTTCTAGGATCTTAAAACTACTTGAATATCTGTTTTGCGGTGGGAGAGGGTCATTTAACTGATGGAGTCATGTATATTTCTGACTAACATCTGAAAATGAGGTAGTTTCATCACCACTAAAGACAGAATAATGTTTTTGTAACAAGGTGAAAAAAAGAAGCAAAACTGAAGCACAGATGTTCCCAGAGATAGCCTCTTGTTTTTAGTTTAAGAGCTCATAACACAGGAAATGAAGCATTTAAACCATGCAAACGTAAATTCTTAATCAACATCATTGAGGAGCAGGAATGTGAATCTTTATTTTGTGATTCTATTAGATTATGATTCTGGGGGTCATATCTCAATTTTTAAATCAATTTTCCAGAGAGACAATTTACAATACATTCCCTTTATGTGAAACAGGTACCCTCCAATACATCCTGGATTAAAGAATTACACATGCAAAGCACTCTCATACTCACATGAGCAGTAATGTTTTTGTAAAGATTTAAAGAGACCACTTGTGTGATTAAAAAAGTATAAATAAAACATACAGTTTAAAGTTCAGTAAATGTTGACTATCACCATTTAAAGTTATTACTTCTGGTGCTTTTTTGTTGTAGGATCTGTAAACTACCTGAATATCTGGTTTGCTTTGGTAGGTCATTTGACTGATGGTGTCATGTTCAATTCAGTTCATTCACTGTTGAAGTTTATCTAAAAATAATGCAGTCTGATCAGCCTTCAGATGAAAAAGCTATGGTAATGAGGTGAAAGAGTAGCTAAACTTTAGAATAGCTGTTCCCAGATCGGTGCACTTCTTGTTTTAGTTTGGTTAGACCCAAACCCACAACACAGGAGATGACGTATTTAAACCCATCAATAGTGACTTCTTTCACCAGAAGCAGTAAACAGAAGTGGTGTAAAACTTTCCATGTGTTAGAATTCTAATAGACTATGATTCTGTGTGTCATATACCAATTTGAAATCAAATTTCCATGTAATCAATTACAATACATTCCCTGTTTGTTAAGAGAAGGCACTGCGAAATACATCCCTGAGTCAGGATTACACATTTCAGATCCTCTTACTCACACGTAGAGTAACATTTTTGTGAAGATAAATAGAAACCACTTGTATCTTTAGAAAGCATATATGTAACATCTTTTGTAAAGTTCAGTGAACATTAACTTTCAGTAGTTGAAGCTATAACTTGTTGTACTTTTTGTTGTAGGATCTGTGAACTACCTGAATATCTGGTTTGCATTGGTAGAAGGTCATTTCACTGATGGAGTCATGTTCAATTCAAATGACTTAATTTTATCTTAAAATAATGGAGTCAGTCTACAGATGGGAAAAACTATGGTAAAAAGGTAAAAGAGCAGCTAAACAGCAGCATAGAAGTTCCCAGATTGCTTCACTTCCAGTTTCTACTTTGCTTAGAGACCACAACACAGGAAATGCAGTGTTCAAACAGAGCAACAGCGGTGAGTGATAGGGCTGTGCATTAAACATGTCACAGCACTACAAGATTACAATTCTGGGTGTCGTAGTTTCTTTGAAAACCTTTTTTCCATTTCAGCCTTTTACAATACATTCCCTATTTTAATACATCCCTGTAGACTGTAGAGGTTCATTGAGGTGCCGTTTGTTAAAAGAAAATTCCCTAGCAATTTCAAAATAAAAGCATACGCCTGTAGTTGCACATAAAGACTCTTATTATGAAATCTTATCACCAGTCTCCTGATTATTTTTAAGGAGGCTTTATGTGCTTTAGTGAATACGCAGTTGTCCCTCCACGTTAGCACCTTTAGCAGTGTTTATGGATTATTTTGGACTTAAAAAAGTGAGACTTTGGTTTAAAGTCACATCTAAGCTGCTGTGTTACCAGTGAAAATGGCTGCAGCCTAAGACTGAGCCAATCCACACTGATACATCACAGGACAAAGTCTGCATCAGAGCTACAGACGGACAACGATGCTCTGCAAACCGAACAACCTTTACAACAGGATTAACTTTTTCAGAAGAGATAGGTACCCTGAAGTTATCAAGGGGTCCCTGTGAAGATGGCATGTTTAGGTGCTTTAATGTATATTTCAGGACATATTTTCTAACCTATTAAAGTGTGTTATATTTCTGATCTGAGTATTTTTAGGTCCCTACAGTAAAGCTGGGCTCCTTTCATGCTTTATTTCAGATTTCTTTAACTCAAAAGTCAGATATTCCTGCATAACATCACCAAATTTCAGGCTGCTTGGAGAATATAAGAATCTTGAAGAAATCAAACAACACATTAAGTCCAGGAAACTAAAAAAGTAGTTTCCTTAACTACAAGTGTTGCTGAAGCTCTTAAGATTTCTTCAAGATTTCTTTGACTCTAACACCCTGTAACACCTGGACACCAGGTAACACCTGGACCTATTTAGTAGACAGCACCTAATATGACCACTATTAAGCTTGAAACATGTCTTCAAATACACTTATGAACTAAACATTTGACAAATGTTTGGGAGTCACAGTTGGGAGTCTTTTAGCAAAATATACAAGGATTTTCATGACTTAGCTACTGAACAACTGAGGTGCCTGTTTGCTGACCTTTGTTTGGCAATTACTGCTGAAAGTAATCACTGCAAAGACTTTGTTAGGTAGAAAAAAGTTTGTCCTTTAGCTTAGCTTCCTTCCAAAAAGACTGCTGGTAAAGCTGAACATCCTCATGGACAAAAGTAAAGAGAAAATATTTGCAAAATTCAAATGGTTCACATTTTTAAGGCAAATCTTCAAACACACAGCTTTTAAAAACCATAGTGTTGATCATCCCATTAAACATTTACAGAATTTACAGAATCAATGAGCCCAAATAAGTCAGAAAGTTGTCTTATCCTGTAATACAATAACCTTGCAGTGCAGCTGGATCCACCTCCTTCAGAGTCTGTAAACAGGCAGATCGATCTTGCCAACGTCCACAACAAAACCACTGAACCCAGTCTGCAGAGACACTGCCCAGTCAGCGTCCTTTAAAGCAGGAAGAGGTTTGCAGTTTTTCCACAAAATGAGAAACAAATAATACCGACAGCTTTTCTTGGGACACAAGATATTGTTGCTATATTTCTGTTATATGCTGAGGAGAGTGTGAACTGGCTCATGTTATTTACTGTACACTGTGGCAGTCGCACCTGCAACATCTGATTGGCCTGTTATGAATGTGATTGTTAGATTGATCATCCAGTCATCTTTCAGGGTTTCTTTTTTTAAGACTCTGCCCTTCCAAGTCACTTTTTATGGGCTGTTGCCCAAATTGACCAGTGAAATATACGCTCTTGGAGTGTTTGTGTTTGTATGTCCATCTCACTCTGTTATTTGTGTCAGAGAAATCCCTCAGTTGTGCTGCAGTTGTCTGACAGTCACCATGGCTGGATGGTTGAGCTGTCCCCAGTTTTGAACTACTTACATGGTATGAACGTATGCCCTCCTCGTAGCTTGGAACAGAGTATTAACTAATTTTGACTGTCAGTTATTGCTCTACAACAGGCTTGATTAACTCCTCACATTTATGTCCGTGGCTTCTTCAACATGCTGTACACTGTGTCAACCTGCATGGGCTGCTCTCCCTCCCTCAGAGTGTCAGATGTTACACTTGATGCTTCTTGTATGATCTCTGCTTCCTTGTTTTTTCCTGTGTTACTGTTTTTCAAAGAGCCGGCCACTCGAGGCATCTGTAAAACACTGTAGACTGTATCCACTGTCTGACTCTCCTTCGACCCCAACTCCTCCTCTTGGTTTGTGGCTGAGCTGTTGATCTGGCTGGACTCTGGGGCATCGACATTTACATAGTCGACGTCAGGATGACTGGAAGATGAGGACAAGTTCCTCCTCACAGGCTGTGACTGAGGATCAATTGGTTGGCTATTTATAAGCTGTGCAGCGGATGTCCTTGAAAAGCAGAACTGTGAATGAAATTAATACATACTATAACAACATCAGAACAAACACATTTAGAATATTCTGGGTGTAATCACATGTAAATATTTTACTGTACTGGCAAAGTACAAGTGTTTTCAATCGGGGTAACCTGACCAGTTTAATTGATCAAAAGCTGCTCACGATCAGCTAATATTTAGTAAAAATTCAAATGAATGTTTTCATCACTAAATCATCACCAAAGCTTTCCACAAACATATGAAGTTATCAGCAAGTGGGAAACAGTGAGGGAGTACTGCGGTCTATCCATGAAAATAAACAGGTCAAGTTGATTAATTCAACATTAAACACATCTGTGATGGATGATCCTCTAGTTTTCATACACTGAGTACCCTGATACACTTTTATTCTCTGCCTGTCAGAGCTCCTGCTTCTTTGAGGATCTCTTCCCAAAGTGTTCACAGTCCACTCATGATTGGTTGACTGGTCTGGTCTGTGGTGATTGGTCAGTTAAGCACTGCTCTGGGCAATATTTTCAACAACTCTGCATTCATTCTACCATCTCTACACTGCACTGGGCTTGTTACAGAGAGCCAAGAGGCTTAAGCTGAGGGCAAAACCAGACCTTTTAGGCAGCTAATGGCGCCGCAACTTTTTGTCTTCACAGAAGTGCTCCAATTGAGTCAAAGAGACATATAAAAAACTACTAAAGGGCATATAAAACAGAAATAAGCTTTACGTGCTCTCCCTGAGGTGTCAGGCTATTAAGAAAGGCCTTCACATGTAAACAGACAAAAAAAACAATGCCTCAAGCCCTGGCTATGCCCCATGTAAAAGCAGAACAATACTTTTATATTCTTACAAATATGGTAATTACAGTATGACAGAGCACCCTTTGAAATTATTAAAGTTCACATTTGACAAAGTCTCAACAAAAACATCTATTTAAATGCTGATGGGAAAAGCAGCTTACCTGATGACGATAACATTTGCTTGAATGGAGTCCCTTAAGAACAATGGCAGTAAATGCAAAAAAAGATAACTACTTTTGCAGCCATCATTACATATACTGTCATACTGGATGACTGTAATGTCTCCTCATGTCCATTGCTCCATTTACTGTAGCCTAACAAGACAAAGAAATAATTCAACAGATAAAAACAGCAGCAAGTGGAATTATATAAATATGAAAATACAGTTAAAATGTTACGAGAATTAAGAAAATTAAACTGAGATCAGTGAACCTTAAATCAATAAATGGACTTTTAAAAAGGGAATGTGATATTTACATGCTGTGTCCATTCCTTTAGAGACATTGTTTGAGCTGACTTGGTTGTGTCCACTGCAGAGTACAGATCTGTTGTTTGCTGACAATGTGATGTTGAATTTAGAGAGTGATGCTTGAGTCGTTCTGCAGCTGTCGACACCACAGACAGCCAACAGCCACTCATCCAGGACAGAGCATTTGACGGACATGTTGCAGAAACTTGTCGAGAGGTTTGATCCTATCGCTGACATCCGAATCACTGGATTGGGGACAGGCTCTGAAACATTAAAAACAAGCAGATCTGTTAGAACATGTGCTGGTTTATGGCGTCCTCTAGTGTCAAAAAGCAACAATCATTAGTTAACAATAACTGAACAAGACTTGATTTGAAACAACGTCCAAATGCAGGAGCCTTGAAACAACATGCCTTCACTTTAAATGCATCTAAATATTATTCTTTACTTAATTTATTCTCTTATCATTCTTGTTATTCATCACCATCTCCTTTGCTCCTACAAAAGGCTCTGAAAACACCTAATTTTCATACAATTTGGGGAAACATAACCTTTCTCAGACCATTTTTGGATTGTAATTCTATTAAAAAAAAAATTGCAGGTACTTAAATAGCTGGCAAATCTAGCTTCACTAAAAGTCACAATTTGAAATCCTAACATAATCATAATGCCAATGATTACAAATGTAAAGATGGTCTGTAATGCCTGTGTGATTACTTGATCTTGCATTGTTATTATAAATCCCAGATGTTGTATTTTAATTCAATTAATCAAACAATCAATATTTATCATTTTTAAAGCATTTTTATTTCACAGCATTTCTCACATCAGCACAGTGCTATAATTCAGCGTTTATCTTCATACTTACAAAACATATTCTTGATGAAGCTTTGTGCCTGTACAGCATCATTTTGTGGCTGAACTTAGCGAGCCAAAGCAGAAACAGGCAAAACCACAACTGATCAACATGACTGAGTCAGACTTGAGTGTCTTCACGCTTTAAGTGTTACTGTGGTAAACTTGATTCTGATGACCTCACAAAACTCACACAATCTAGAGCTCCTGTGTTTGCCAGCTTTCAATGTTAAAAAGTTTGAAACGACCAGGGAGCATTTAATGACTTTATTTCAGGCTACTGTTTGAATTCAACCTGTAAAGCTGTCAAAGAATTTAAAAGACATGAAGAACTTTAAATATTTGAAGGAAAACAGGCAAACATCTGAAGCTGTAACAACTTTTCATAATTAACAAAACTTTTTTAGAGACATTTTTAACATCAGTGATGTCTGAACATCTGTGGCCCGCTCCTCATGGATCAGATCTTATTGTGCTGAATGCAACAGAATCTAAATCTAAAGCAAACCCCAAATCCAATGAAGTTTGGACACTGTGTCAAAATGGACATAAAAGCAGAATACAATGATATACAAATCCTTACAAACATGTATTTAAGTGAATACACTACAAAGAAACCAGAGATAATGGACTTATAGCATCTAACGGTTGTGTTATTTGAGCTTTCATCATTTTTAACATACTTTCCTGTACACATGGAACTTCTGTTTATCATTTACAGCATGAGATTTTTGTTACCTTTGTGCTTATCATTTTCAAGGAGAAATTGAAGCTACTGTGGCACTTATTTGTAATTCATAACTTTTGTTACTCTGGTATCATCGTCACAAAAGTGTTTTTTGTTACTGCAACATTATATCATTATTGACACCATGTATGTTTTCATTTTGGCACTTATCATGTAACACGTATAGTTCATGTTACTGATGCTTTAACCCTGTCAAACATATTGTTTTAATAAATAGTGCTCTATCAGTTACAATGTCTAATTTTTGTTACTTAAGCCTAAAATACATACAGCATGTAGATAAATAAATCAAACCACTCGTTTGTTTATCACATTTTTCCATTCAAATGCATTTTCATCACTCCATTGCTAAACAAGCATGAATTTTATCACCTCACATGAGTTTTTTTATCTCCTTTACCTTTAACATTTATTATTTACTACATTCACTCGTCATACTTCACTAGAAGAAAATACATGACAACATGATTGTCAAATGTTAGCTGCAAATGTTTAACCGTAAAGAGTTTTCTTTAT
Organism: Cetoscarus ocellatus; assembly: GCA_037902135.1. Taxonomy (NCBI): domain Eukaryota; kingdom Metazoa; phylum Chordata; class Actinopteri; order Labriformes; family Labridae; genus Cetoscarus; species Cetoscarus ocellatus. The sequence continues at coordinate 304,505 of JBAMNC010000826.1, forward strand.
CATGCAGTCCTCCATTCCTGTGGTTTTGTGATGCAGGTTGTTTTTGATCTGAAAGAAGAAACAAAAAAACACGAGAAGACTGTGATCTTATGAAACTTAGTTCTTTAAAGGTCCATGTCCTGGTGTGTTTGGTCATTTGTCATGTCTTGGATGTGGATTAAGTGAGGATTTGATTTACGTTGAACAACAAAAGAAACATTTTGCTGCCCAAACAATATCTGATTAAAGGGTTGTCTGCCTGTGACAAGCAGAAAATGGAGGTAGAGACCGTATAGCTATTACATAATAAACCCCAGGATGTTCAAAACAGAGTGTTTTAAGTTGTTTTTTTTTCTTTAAAGAGACAGAGCACATTTCTCTGTAGACTGATAGTTTAGTATAAGGCGTCATGTTCCTCTACTCCTTAAGTTCCTTCTAACAACATTACAAGCAAACAACACTGATTTTGCAGGACATGGGACCTTTAACTATTTATAACTGCATAAAGAAAATCACACAATAAAATGTATTTTATGTAAGGCTGCGTTATTAGTAAGAGACTTACTTTATTTGACCTCAGAGTAAACATGTTCTTCAGTAGAAGCAGGTTTAGAGCGCTCTACAAATAAAAAGACAATTAGTTTAACAACTGCAGAAACAACAGGTACTCCCAGCACTACATTATACATTGCACATTTTGGAGGATGCCATAAATGTTTAACACTTTAAAGGGTTACTTTTGTTTTTTTAAGTGGATGTTGCTAGAAGTCCATGGTACTAGTAAATATGAATGCCAATAAAGGAACCTGTGATTATTGTCCCTGGGGGAGATATCCAGAGGCAGACAGTAGCCCGTACGTATCAGTACATGGTGCCAATGAAAGCCTCATAATTAACCCACATATGGATTTAAACTACTCAAAAAAATATGCTGACTCGACAACATGTTATAGTAAGATTCTTTACATTGTTCAACTTTTCCTGCACAAAGCCCCTGTGTTAAGAACTTTTTGATTTATTTTTGATTTATTGATTTATTTTGCACAATTATAAAAGAACACACACGTCAAAGATCACAAATTATATGAGGTACAGAGAGAGACGAAAAGCCCAAAGGGCTTATTTGAAGCCTCCACCTAAAGTATACTAAAGTTACACAATATTATTATGCACATATAACATGCAATAAATGAAAAATAAAAAAAAAATCAAACAAAAAAACAAGTTAGTCCGAAGTTATGACAAACTGGTATCAAAATACATACTACCACAATTAAAAAATAGAAAAAAAATGAAAAGATTAAATAGAAAACGTGAGTGGTGTGTATGATTGTGTGTGAGTTCTATGAGGGAGTGTATTGCCAATGACTCCAGAGATAAAATGACTATAAATGAAAAAAAATAAAAATAAAAAATGTAAACATAACTGGCATGAAAGAAAGCAACTATTTCAAGACAGTAATTAAATGATCTTTTAAACATCTTTTATAACAGTTTGTTGAGGAACATTCCTTCAGCATGTGAGAAAAGCTATTCCATAATGTGCTACCTCTATATCAGAATGAAAATTGACCTCTGCAAGTAAGAATTTTTGGAGGATGAAGAATAAGAATGAATCTGTGAGTTTTCTTTGAAATGCATCTTGAACTGTTCAGTAATATTCCCCTCACCTGAAAGTATCTTGTAAATAAAAACTCATATGTGCTGCTGTTCGCCCCCAGATACCCACCCCCCACCCCCCAGGACAAAGCTTGCAGGTTCCTTTATTGGCTCTCATATTTACCAGTGCCGTGGGCCTCTAGTAACCCCACTTAATAAAACAAACTAACCCTTTAAGATAAGGATAAACTTGCCATTTATCCTCATTTTTACCTACAGCCTGACACACACAAAAAGACTTTTAGATCTTAACTGATTTTAAAACTGTGAGGGACTCCACACATTAAGACACATAAAGGCATATTTGACAGTGTTGTTTCTGCAGTGTGTGGTGCTCAGGCTCTCAATGAAAATTGTCCAGTATGTTTTTATGTTTGGTACGTATGCTCTTAAAAAGATTTACCTGTGTCATTTGTGGTGTCTTCAGCAGCTTTGATTGTTTCATAATGATCAACATTGTCTGCAGAGAATAAAAATCATATCCATCAAGTTAACCTCATGATAATATCTTCTCTTTTGCCTGTGTCTAAGATTAGTCTTTAAAGGTGTGTTGTACATAAACCTGTATGATTTATTCAAATACTGACATGCAAGGGGTGAGCAGTATTCACCATGAGACCCTTGCTGGTAACCAACAGAGATTGTGCCCTGAGACGTAGTTGTTCCTCTAAAAAGAAAGAAACAGGAAAAAAAAAAAACAACTTACAGTGTGAAATATTGCAACGTTTCAGGATAATGACTCCAATAAATGAAAAGAGGTAAACCAACCTGCTGAGGCATGTAGCTGTAACAAAAATATAATCACTTTGAGACTGTTTTGTGCGGTAAGTTTGTTTCTTTTTCATGTCAGTTCATAAGAATTTGAAGTAAAGCACATTACAGAGGGTCGTCTTACCTTTGGACCGCCTGTGGCAAAACAGTAGGAGCACAATTATTGTAAGTAGCCCGATGAAACAAATCAGCACAACAATGACGAGAATTACATGAAATGGAGAACTCTCATGCTCGTTCACAACTGTAATAAATAACAAAAAATGACTGTTACTTTATTTAAAGACATCACTGACAATCAGTCATTCATGAGTCATGCTGTATTACGCCAAATCTTCCTATTTAAATGTAAAAAGATTACATTATTAGAAACCAAGGTGGAAATAACCCATTTGCACAAATTGGTGTTCTTCATTAAAGCGAAAAACAGACTTAATATATTTTAAATATTAATCTAACACTATCAGGGCCCTATTATGACTGTTTAAAGCACACTGCCTCAAAGCAGGGCATGCACAGAAGTTTGTTGTGTGTTAGTCTACACTTGGTGACTCTAACAACTCAAATTCCTTCCCCCAAACCACAGGGGGCAAAGAAAGAAGGATTATGTGTCTTGATGATACACCGATCAGGTATAAAATTATGATCAGCAACTTAATATTGTGTCGGTCTCCCTTTTGCTACAAAACAAACTCGTGATGCTCTGTGTATTCTGACACCTTTCTATCAGAATCAGCATTAAGTTCATCAGCAGTTTGAGCAGCAGTAGCTCGTCTGTTGGATCAGACCACATGGACCAGCCATCACTCACACTGTGCATCAGTGAACCTTGGTCACCCATGACCCTGTCCCCGGTTCACAGCTGTTCCGTCCTTGGATCACTTTAGATAGATACTGACCACTGCAGACCAAGAACACCTCACAAGAGCTGCTGTTTTGAATAGCCATCACACTTTGGTACTTGTCAAACTCATTCAAACTCATTCAAAAATGTTAATTTTTTTCTGCTTCTAGCATCAACTTGGAGAATAAAATGGTCACTTGCTGCCTAATACACTGCCTGGCCAAAAAAAAAGTCACCACCTGGATTTAACTAAGCAAATAGGTACGAGCCTCCTATTGGATAATTACTGCACGTGTGATTATCTTTCAGCTGGCAACAACTTATTTAACCCCAGCTGATGCAATGAGTAGCTTCTCATTTCTTAAACAACCATGTGGAAAGACACATCCTGTGGTCATGGAAAAGATGTTAGTCTGTTTAAGAAGGGTCAAATCATTGGCATGCATCAAGCAGAAAAAAACATCTAAGGAGATTACAGAAACTACTAAACTTGGGTTAAGAAATGTCCAACGCATTATTAAAAACTGGAAGGATAGTGGGGAAGCATCATCTTCAAGAAAGAAATGTGGTCAAAAGAAATCCTGCATGATCAGTGATTAGCGATCACTTCAACGTTTGACCAAATCAAATAGAAGAAAAACAACAGTTGAACTCAGGGGTATGTTTAATAGTGAAAGTAAGAGCATTTCCACACGCACAATGTGAAGGGAACTCAAGGGATTTGGACTGAACAGCTGTGTAGCCTCAAGAAAACCACTAATCAGTAAGGCTTACTGGAAAAAACGGCTTCAGTTTGCTAGGGAGCATAAAGATTGGACTCTGGAGGACTGGAAGAAGGTCATGTGGTCTGATGAGTCCAGATTTACCCTGTTCCAGAGTGATGGGAGCATCAGGGTAAGAAGAGAGGCAGGTGAAGTGATGCACCCATCATGCCTAGTCCCTACTGTACAAGCCTGTGGGGGCAGTGCTATGATCTGTGACAAATCTTGTGACATTGCAGAAGTTTATTGAAACAATGCCACAGCAAATTTGTGCTGTAATCAAAGCTAAAGACAGTTCAACGAAACATTAGAGTGTGTGACCCTGTTTTTTGGTGGCGACTTTTTTTTTGGTCGGGCAGTGTATATTCCAACCCCCCACTAACAGATGCCATGATGAAGAGAGAGTCAGTGTTATTCAGTTTATCTGTCTGTGTTCATTATGTTATTTCTGATCGGTGCACACAGTTGTGTTTTGGGATGACATCAATCAAAACAATCTGAGTCTCACCTCTCTTTCCCTCTAGATCGTTCATCCCAGCTGGCTGGCATTTTCCCATTGACGTAGCAGATTTAATTTTTACCTCTGCCAAGGAGGTTATGTTTTTGCCTGCGTTGGTTTGTTTGTTTGTTTGTTTGTTTGTTTGTGTTCAAAATAACTTGAAAAGTTATGGACGGATTTGGATGAAATTTTCAGGAAATGTGTGGAATGTGATAAGGAACAACTGATTAGATTTTGGGACTGATCCGGATCACCATCCGGATCCAGGAATTTTTTTAATGATTCTTTAACATTGCAGGATAGGACCATTTTCTGCACTTGTGCACATGACTCCACAAAAAAATGGTCCTACCTTGGTGGAGGTTTGCGCTCTCCTAGATTTTGTCTGGATCATTTCATGCCTTTTTTTTTACTGAGCTACTGAGGACCCAGAAAAAAAAGGTTTGAGATACTTTGATAATCGCACTAGAGTTATATTTCATGAAAGCACTCAAACAAGATTTGTAACAAGCACCAAACAAAAAATGGACACTTCATCATAAAACCTTATTATATATTAAAAGTCCTGAGACAGACAAGTTTACATTTATGATAGACCTGTATACGATACATCAAAAACTGCAGGCTTTTAGCATTTTTTTCTCATTTTTCCGCTTCCTGGGGTTAATTTCTTTAAGTTTGCATGTAGGACACACTGCAAGTCTGTACTAATATGTGTGAGCACAAGTATAATTAGTGTTTATGAGTATTTATAAACATATTACAAATGCAGTTTCAGGTTGCTCGGAGTCTTTGATTGTTTGTGTGCTTTTCCTGTTTCTGGGTGTATTATGTGAGTTGGATAATCCACTCAACGGCACGTTAAAAGCACAGCCCCACCCCCTTTTTTAAGCCTTCTGCTCGAAACCCACAAGGTCTGTTTTAAAAATGTTGGTGTCATAATAAAAAGTAGATTTGTCCAGATGTGTAATTATCAGTATATGTGTTACTGGGACAGAGTCAGAGTAATTTGAAAATTTCATCCTCGCCTAAAACAAAAACAGTTTTTTATTGTGAATATCTCTCTTAGAAAAGATGCTGGAGTGGCTGTAAAACTCTAAAAATGAATAATAAAATATTTTTACATCATCTCTGTGAAGGATTATTGTTATAAAGTGATGCAGAGCAAAATTAAAGAGGTTTTATAAGAATTTGGTCAAGCGAGGTCTTTGAAAAACAGCGCATATTAAGCCAAAAAGTCAAAACTAGATGTATTTGTCCAATAAAAGTCAACATGACTATTGTCTTAAATGCACAGTTCACTGCTTGTGCTGTCGTGTCGAGGAGCTTTCCATCTGAGCCCCAGCAGACCCAAAATTGGGTCATATGAGGCTAAAGACGTTAAGGCAAATTCTTTAAAAGTGACATTACTTAAAATTCAGTCATGTCATGTTTTCTCACTCCCTCTTTTGGCACAGACATGGTTCACAGAAACAAAAGCTTGACTTACCTTTGACTGACATCCAGCTTTGATGAGACTCTCTCCCTGAGATTTCACACTTGTAAAATCCTTCACTGGATTTTGTCACAGCAGAGATGTTCAGCTCCCTTCTGGTGTCATTTTGAATGAGTTTGTCATTGTGATAAAAAGACACATAGGAAGAGATACTTCTGTTTCTTAATTTACAGCTTAAACTGACTGAACTTTCTTCAGTCACTGGTCGGACAGGGCTCACCAAGATTATATCAGAATCTGTAATAAAAAAAACAAAATCAATTCAGTAAGATCATTAAGGTAAAGAAACAATCAGTGAATGCCCAGCCTCTTCTTCTGTTGAACATTTTGGCATCAAGCAAGTTTGACAACTATCGGGGGAGGCTGCGTAATTCTTTGTATTGTGTCTCTGAGTCACATCTCCAAGCTGTTTTGTACTTCTCTGTCAAATCTATGCTGTATCTAAACTATTGTGCCCTGAACTATCTTGAGCATTCATACCTGCACAGCAACGGTTCTGACATCTTGTTGGGTTACAAGAAACCATTAAAACAGAAACAGAGCGAATAACAGAGTAAAAAGCTCAACATACATTTGGCAGCATTTAGCTTTAAAGCATCCATCCATCACTGAAACTGCTTATTACTTTCAGGGTCACCAAACACAACTCGAACACAATAAGAAGAATTCAAACACTGTACTTCAAAGTTATCATTTGGACCCTAAATGATCAACAATGTTACCAATGGACGATAAGAGGGGTACACCCTGGACTGGTTACCTGGTAGTCATGGGGGCTCAACAGAGACACACAGTTATCCGCACACACTCACAACAAACAGGTGTTTTTAGACTGTGTTAAACTTGAATACCCCTAGAGACCCATGAATGCACAGATAGATCATTCAAGCTCCACAAAGAAGACTCCATCAGAAAAGAGAGTTGATCCAGCCACCCTCTTACTGCAGGAGAACAGAACCACCTGCTGCACTACCTTAAAGCCCCCTAAATAATATCTGTCAACACTAATAAGGTGTTATAAAAGAATAAATGTATCAGAATCATACTTTTTTTTGTGATGTTGACCGCATTGCTGAACTCCCCTGATCCAGACTCACACCAGTAAACACCACTTCTTGCGCGGTAAGATCCGATGGTGCACGTTGATTCAGTAGTTTTCTCCCACGCAGAGCAATTTCTCAACAATCTGTCCTCTTGAAACCTCATCACTCTCCATTGAGAGGAGTTTCCAGCACAGCGCAGGGACACAGAATCAGAGATAAGGTGTTGCACTCTGTCAGGAGTCACTGTTAGAGATGCTGAGGAATGAATATCTGACAGAAAAAATCATGAAGAGTAAAATTAAAATGGGTGGTCCATTAGATGAATGGTTAAGGCAATACAATGATTTTTAACTTTGATACAGTAGATCTGTGGTTATTAAAATTAAATTTCACATTTTAAAAGGAGTTTTATTCAATCTATTTTTTCAAGCAATCAGGTTGTAAGGAGGAAACAACTTATTGTTAATAGCTGTTAAAAGTGAAGAGCTGTAAAGATTTAGGGTCATGATTTCTTATTAATAAGCTGCTTATAAGCATGATAATAAGTAGCATTGTGGGTGCTAATTCGTCATTATTAAGGGTTTATCAAGACTACTAGTGTGTATTGGCATAAAACTGGTGCTATGAAGTGTACTGTGTCTAGAGCTGAACGATATGGACAAAATTTCATATCTCGATATTCATGCCAGATATCTCGATATCGATACGATATGATATGACTTCGAGTTCGATGAAATCCAAGCATTTTTCAGAAAAATAAAAACAAAAACAAAAAAAGAACTGCAGAAAGTGCAGTTTTAGCACTGGGGAAATCTATATTGTTTATATTGTTGCTTTTCGATATTAATATCTTGAATGTTCATATCTCAATATTGATTCGATAACGATATATTGTTCAGCCCTAACTGTGTCATCATGATATATCGTACTGTTATAAGCAGGGCATGTGTCATGATTTTTCACTTAATAGTTTATTTGTTGAATTTAGTGACGGTACTGAGAACCCAAAATATTACTTTAACAAGAAAATACAGTTTATGATCAGAGCAGTGTTACATATGTAAAGCATGATGACTGCAACATAAACAGGTTTAATTTTTCTGTTCCAGTGACAAAAAATATTGACAAAACATGTAAGAGAGAGCCAGAGTCAGATGGCTGAAAGTCTGTCGCCAAAAAGTGGCCAGAGGCTGAATTACAAGACAAAACAAATGTCCTTCCTTCCTATCAGTTTTCAACTAATAAAATATTGATGCAGAATCCTGCTGCCGAATTTAATTGTGTATTTGTGCATCAATGTTTTCTGTTTCATAAAAGCTTGATTGAAAGTGTGTTAATTTTTGTATTCAGTGCTGGAGAGGAGTATTGTCCCTGCAAGATTAGAACAAATTGGACAAGATCGTTAAAATAGGCACAAAGATAACAGGGGAAGAAATGGGCAGAGTGTCCCACCTGACAGACTGACACACACTGACTCTGGCAAACAAGATCACAGCAGACCCACAGCGCCCCCTTTGGTCTGAATTTGAACTCTTAATCTCAGGACGCAGGTACAGATGCCCAGGATGAAGAATAAAAGAGGCATCACATCCTTTATACAACAGAGCATCCAGCTGCTAAATAAACTCTGATCTCACAACATGAACTTGACACACTGCACTTTAAAGACCCTGACTATGATCCAGCTTACATCGAGTCAGTGATGCTTTAAGGATGGACTTTATTCACTCATTTATTGTTACTGTCATTATAATCTTTTACTCTTGGCTACCTGTCATTATGGGCTGCCCTGTGTTGCTGTTGATGTTCTATTAGTTTGTGTTTTTATGCTCTCTGTTTGAGACAGATTCCTTTTAGGAGCAATAAAGGTTTCATTCGTTCACAATGATCAACAACTCTCAGAGTTTTAAGTCTTAAACACAGATTTAGCAAAAACTGGAAATCTTAGAGGGTCACCTACTCCAGGAGTTCAACTAGATTTCATGAATTCAAGCCTATGGCATGCAGAATTAAAGCACTAATAAGCCTTTAATAATATCAAGCAGCCCATCGAGTTTGTTATTAAGTAGCTAATTAGTGCTGATTGTTGTGACCTTAGAATAGTGTTACCTTGATTTATTCCTCAGTACAAACAAACACAAGTTTAAGACACACAGAACAGACAAATATCTACTTCTTAATGCAGAAAAAGTGTCGAGAGACTCACCTCCAGACCAAACAAGCGTAGTGTCACTATATTCAGTGTACAATTTATTTCCTCTTCCAGCTCTGCATGCATATCCTGCCGTGTGTGTCTGTCCATGAACAATGTAAGAATGATGTTCAGTCCCATCACTCCTTTCAGAGAGCAGCTCATGGTTGTAGGAGACTCCTGGTAGTTTGGGAATAGCTTTATACCAGTAGAACCTCCATCCTGCTGATGGATGCTGAACCCCACAGGTCAGAGTCACTGAGTCTCCAAGTCTGGGCCATGATGGAGAGACAGTGAGGACTGGCCTGGGTGGACCTGTTGAAAAAATAATCACAACAACTTTGTTGCCGTCTGTCAACATTCAAGATTTTACAGTCAGTATAAAAAGACAAAAACTTTTAAACCTAATTTAATACGGTAAAAAAACACACTCACTGTTTTTGTGGATTGTTATTGTCTGACTTTCTCCTGTAGAGTAAGCTGGGTCTCCTCTAAATCCTTGACATGAGTACAGTCCCACCTCTGAAAAGGTCATCTGTCCAGACGAGCTTGAAAACTGTTTCTTAACGGCAGAAGCTGAACTTCGTTGGTAAAAGTAGTATCTCCAACCAGAGGACTGTCTCACTGAGCAAGTCAGGGTCACATGACCTCCTGGGGGGATACCTAGTTCATCAGCGCTCAGTACAGCGTTTGGTTTTCCTTCTGTTAAGTTCAGAACAGAGACAGTAAAGGTAATCATTTTACTTGTGACTTCAACAAGTAGAAGCAACAATAAATGATTTTTCCATCTTAAGAAAATAGCTGAAATAAAGCATTTTTCCACATTTGCTGATAGTGACATGGCTAAAAATGTCAGAAATGCCTTGATGGAGGTTTGTGCTCTTTAAGCACATTTAACTATGTTCTGAGATGACTCTCAGCTACAGGAAGCCAGTTGACCAACAACAGAGGTAGTTAGCCATCTCCATAATGTGTAACACAATGACTGTGGCTAAGAAATGAGAAAAGAAGGTGCCCCCTGAGTCTGGGAAATGAAAAACAGGGCCTGACTTCTGCTGCATGAAGAACTTTGTCTAAAAGCATGTGGCACACAGCAGTTTGGGGTGTGTCAGTCTACACTTTCCTATTTTGACCACAGAAATTTCTGTTTTAAAGCCAAGCACAGGAGCAAAGAGGATGGAGTATGTTCCTTCATCCTACATGAGTGTGCTTCAGGCACAACATAAATTAAACCAATCAAAGTGTCAACTCTCATTTTCTTTAAGGTAGTGCACCAGCTGGGTGGCATTTTGCTATCTGGCAGAGGTTACTGTTTGTTTCAAGGACGAAGGACCAATTGACCCTTAGTCTGCTCTCTGATTAGTCCACTGACCAACCAGTCAGAGGTCACAAAAACACTAGACATTTTAGAAAAATACAAGTGCAAGAACTGCACATGGTAATGATGTGTAGTGTGAAAAATCAGATGCTCGTCGATAACTGGGACCAAAAACCAAATTTCAGACAATGCTTTCATAGCAACAGTTGCTAAGCTGCTTTGATTAGACAAATGAACCGTCTTTTCAGTGTGCTGCACATGAGATCTTTATTTTGTTCATTTTACTTGATTAAAAGGTGTGTAACTTTCATCCTGTTTGCTGAAATGAACTTTAATTAAGTAAAGTGTCATGTTTGGATTTAACTCTGTGGGCGACCACATTGACAATTTAACCTTTCAACATCATTAAAAGAAGTTCATGTAAATGTGTTAAATTAACATTTTAACACCTACAGTTTGTGATCTGGTAATGATAAATGGCAATAACATTACTTAGTATCAAATGTATTATTTCAATTTAACTTGTTACAGCATGTAATGGTGTTTGGGGCTCTTCTTTAACATCAGCTTAGAAGCATTAACTTCAACTTATGATTATTGCAGGACTAGTGAGAAAATAAAAATTTGTAACACGTCTCAAATATGTTCCTTATCTAGACAAGCACTTGTTGGTGTGTTGCACAAGGACAGCTAATACATCACTATCAGAGATCACAGCTTTATTTGAAGTAACTGCATGTTTTTAGAGATTCTCAGTTGTCTTCATTTACCCCACTGTATCTCTTTCTGTAACTCTTTATCAAGGACAAGTGAACTGACAATTAAAGTAAGTTAAACATGAATTATAGTTATCCGAAACGTGAGGCATTTTCATCTGTTTTAAATGAGAAAAGGTTTGTCTAACCTGTCAACAGTTAACAAGCATGGCAAGTCTTGAAAATGGGTCAATTAGACACAACAGCATTGAAACAAAAACTCATTCATTATTCCAATCTCACTAATGCTGACAGAGTCAGACAGGCTTATGTTAATGGATGTCAGGTTTTTTGTCCATTAAGTCATTGTTGGAAGTAAACTATTATCCCTGTGTTTTTTATAATAGGCAGGTAACACAGGCCCAAATTAAAGGTAATAATGCTGTCCTCTATCAGTCGATATATTTCACTGTTTTCTCACGTCTCCACCAGCAGACTTCACCACTCTGTGTGTATTTTAACAAATGATTAGTATAAAGAAGTCAACTTTACCTGACACTGTTATTGGAACTGGAGTGCTCCATGCTGTTCTGGAATATGAATCAGTTCTGAGTTTTCCTTTGCACTTGTAGTCTCCCCCACTGTGAGCTGTAACAGTGATAGAAATATCTCTGCTTGTCTGAGCTGCAGTCGTGCTTCTGTCCCTGCTGGTTGTGTCCCACTTGTACTCCCAGCTCGCATCTTCTACATTCTGGATTATACAGCTGAGGGAGATCCTCTCCCCGATGAACATCTCTGTCCACTCAGGTTGTCCTGTCACAACAGCCTTGTTCGATACTGCTAAAGTCCAAGAGTTCCCAAAAAGAAAACAATACAAGAAGACAAACTTAGTTCAACTCACATTGTCTTTGAAACATTTATAATTGAAGAACTGTGTACAATTGAAGTCTTTATAGCTTATTTAACCTTCACCATGTTTGACTGTTTCCTGCAGAAACTCTTCATTGTTCCTGTCTCACTCAGTCCAGAGCACCTGCTGTTATTGTTTTGCACCCCCAATTCAACTTGTTTGGTCTTCTGTCCATGTCTTAGATTAGATTTGCTGACCAAAAATATTTTGAGAAAGATCCCTTCTGGCCCGACTTCTCTGGGCAGTCAATGTGTGTACCTGGGTCCCACAGGTTTCTGAGAGGTCTGAGCTGAAGGTTCAGATCAACATCAAAGTTTCTAGAGGAAGTGTGCTTCTCACCAGCTGCTGCCAACCACTGTCTGCATCATTACCTGTTTCTTTGTGCGTCTTCAAAAGAACTTGAACAGCACATCTGGTGATCCCAGTTTCTTTTGAAATCCCTGCCTAGGAGTGACCTTGCTGATGTAGTATTATGATCAACTCCTGTTGCTGAGCCCAGTCTTGTCATATAACCAGAAACATGAAACTGCATTTTACTGCCTCACCTTGGTCGCAGAGTTTGGCTGTTCATCACCCACTTTTAAGGCTGTACACAGCTGTTTCTTTTTCAGTTAATGGCTTTGTTTTAGCTCACAGATAAATATGATGATCACAAACACCTGTTTTGTTTGGTTGGTAAATCATAGATCTATCTATAATCCTTAAAGCTCCTTGCTTTTGTGCAAGTGTGACTGTAAGAGCTGATGCTGGTTTAAGGCTAAAGAGAAGTTGCATCAAATTTTCACTTCATTTAGGTTTTTCTTGTTTCCTTGCACAGTTTGTAAATTTGTGAAAATAAGTGATAAATGTGAATCATTTATAAGCATCAGTACTTTCCATCATTTTCACTACTGCCGAATTCTTTTTCACAGCACTGAGTATTAAAAATCGGGATAGTTTTTTAAATAAATGTTGAACTTACAAACTCTGAAGATGGTGACTGAACTACTGTATAAAGTGTAGTACGGTGGGTTTCCTCTGGCTCCTCTGCACCAGTAAGCTCCTCCATTTTCGACTCTTAGCCGTCCATTTGAGTGCTCATCCCCTTCTGTTATCTGGATTTCAGAGGTTTTCTCTCCTCTGTACCAGACATACCTCCAACCAGACGACTGAAGGTTCACTTTACAGGTCAAGACAGCTCTGTCTCCTGACTGAATGTTGGTCCTGTCAGACCTCAAGTTGGCCCGTGGTATAGATGCTGTGAAATATTATTGAAATTATGAGGTTTGGATTAAATTATGTTATATTTAACTTTTTCTTGGTCTAGAATAATTCAATACACGACTCCATCATGTCTGCTCTTCTACCAGAGATAGGAGTATAGTGAAATCAGAACTCATGTACTTGTGTCCCTCTATGACCAAATAATCATTTATTGTTTTTGATGTATAACAGAAAAAAATATGTTGCACACAGACCTGTCATTGGCTTACTTTGTTTTCTGTTGTGGCAAAAAAGTACATAAAACCCCCTTTTTTTAAATCAAAATTAAATGAACAAATGAGGACGATGTAGGCGGAGGTTTAGTTGTAGCCTTACTTTCTCTGCCTGATTCGTTCTTTGTATCAGGCTGATCCATCTTACAAAATTAAACAATTGAGCTCGGCCTGCAGAGGCACTGCCCAATCAGTTTGTAGCTCCGTCAATACCTATTCCTTATTCCCTATGTACACATGCACAATATGTATGTAGGAAAATGAGTTACATTTCTTTGTTTCTGCAATTGAAAAATTAGAAAAGCCTTATGCCAATATCAGACAACACAATAGTTTTTACTGGAATCGATGACAGGGCTATAAAACCGTGCTGTGATTTGCAAGCATGGAGGAAAACACATATGAAACCGACTGCATAGAACAACGCGGGCGGCACGGTGGCGCAGCAGGTAGTGCACGTGCCTCACAGCAAGAAGGTCGCTGGTTCGATTCCCGGGTCGGGCAGGGCCTTTCTGTGTGACGTTTGCATGTTCTTCCCGTGCATGTGTGGGTTCTCTCCGGGCACTCCCGCTTCCTCCCACAGACCATAAACATGCTCATTAGGTTAATTGGTCACTCCAAATTGCCCTTAGGTATGGGTGTGAACGTGAATGGTTGTCTGTCTCTATATGTTGCCCTGCATTTGACTGGCAACCGGTTCAGGGTGTACCCCGCCTCTCGCCAAATGACAGCTGGGATAGGCTCCAGCCCCCCCCGCAACCCCGAAAGGGATAGTCGGTATAGAAAATGAATGAATGAATGAATGAATGAATGTATAGAACAACCAATGTGATGATGGTGGGATGAGAGGTGACACTATAGTAAACAAACACACTTCATTATGTGTGTTATAATTTTGTCTCTTTCCAAATATAATGATGAATATGTTAAGCTGTGTTGACACCAAGTGCAAATTTCAGTTTGTCACCAGATGAAAATACAATACAATACAATTAACGTATTTCACTATTTACAGCGTAATTGTTACATTAACAATGCAAATTGTTACATGAATGGTTCAAATTGTTGCACAAGCAACATAAATTTAGCCTTTTTCACCCCTAAGCCCAAGTTTAAAAGATCCAGTTTATTGACAATTTGACCTGAAGCTGTGGTGCAACAGCCAATGAGCTTTGAGAGTAAATGGTGACAGAGATGACATCACAGACAGAGGAGGAAGTAAACATCACTGCATGTTGGCATCTGAGATCCTCTTCACAGTTATTTTAGTGTTCAGGGACCAAACCTCAGAGAGGAGAAACGGAGAGAAATTCACTGGAGAGTTTTGAGTATCCTGTCACTTCAGCTCATATTTAACACTTTCATGGGCTGTAGTGTGAACATCGTTAGCCAGCACAACAGCAGTTAGCAGACTGACTAGCTGGATACTGGTGTGTTTTTCTGGTTAACTAGCAGTGATACAATGTGCTTTCATCAGAGAAAATAACTTAAAACAAACTTCAACACATCTCAGCGCGTTGCTGCATCAAGCAACAGATGTAGAATCCCATTCCAAACAGCACCTCAAGCAAACTCTTTTTTGAGTCCAGGAATAGATATATGGATAGATAGATAGATAGATAGATAGATAGATAGATAGATAGACTTTTTTTGTCTGTTTTAGATGGTGACAGAAATTCTTCTTTGACTGGGTTCACGTAGAACAGTCACACAATGCCGTTCAGACACATTCAACAATAAAACACAAATAAACCCACCTTTGTAGAAAACTAATAGAGTCATGAGGTGTCCTAAATGGTCTTTTGTTGATGTTCTCTATGATTTTCTACACCAGATGAAACAACTGATTTTCATGGCCAGTGAAAAACTCTATGACTGTTGGGTTGGGGAAATATTTTTGCATCAATCATGTACTTTGACCTCGGCATTGGAGATATCATGCAACGTTTTTTTGTCAGATGTGACTGCAGTGATCTATGACATTCACAAATGATTTAGCCAAACATTTTTGACACAATTCTCACATGTATGTTACGACAGATGTAGAAGTCTTAAAGTGATTCACTTATTTTAAGAGTGCTTAGAAAGTCTTAAGCTATATGCCGGCTAGCCTCATGCAAATAACTAAATAACTGTTGAAGAAAATGTTTTCTTGTTTAATTTTGCTAAATGAAACTTAAACAGATTTTTTGGTATTGACAACATGGTTAGACTTACGTGTTATTTTCAAGTTGAGGATGTTGCTCCATGGTGTGTTGGGTGGAGTGTTCCTTTGGCCCATACACTGGTATTGTCCATCATTAGAAGAAGTTGCAGAGGTAATATTGTATTCATTGTGTGTTGTGCTTTCGTCTCTGCCACGTATTCTCCATATGTAACTCCATTCATCATCTCCACTTCCCTTTATCTCACATCTGAGGGTGATCGTCTCACCCCAGAATATCTGAGGCCAGTTAGATTTTATAGTCAGATGGGGAGTTGGTTCTGCTTGGATCAAAAACATGAAGACAGAAATAGGATTTAAAAAATTCAGAGAGAAAATTAAGAACAAAATGAGATACTTAATCCAATTCTGATTATTCTATGCAAAACATAAAGCAATAATAATGCTCTTAAGATTTCACCGCCATCGTTTGATGAAATACTGTCTTCTCCATATATCTTAATAAGTTAAACACACTGTTAACATCTGACTGTTGAGCGACTGACAGCTTACATTCTTAAACTAAGTGGTAAAGGGTCAACAGACTTGAGCTTGTATAATGCTTATATAAACCATCTTGCCTATTATAAACACTAATCAGATTAAAGGAGCTCAGTTTGATCCAAATAAACTGTAATCAACCAGACCCATGTATACATTGGATATATGAATCAGTCCTTCTAGTGCGTCAGACTTCAACCTAATGCACATCCAGTGATTAAGACCCACTAGAAAGTGTCAAAGATCTACTGATGGATCAAGATCTAAACGCTGTTGACCCTTTTGTTTAATATGATTGAAATCTTGAGTGGTTTCAGTCTTTTTTTCTTACATGTTTCTGTTAAAAAGGCAGAAGCACAAAAATGTATTTGTAAAACACTAAAGAACATCAGTCTTAAAGTAATGTGGTACATGAGTAATTAATATTTCTGTGACAGTTATCCATGGATAAAAAAATTAAAGGAATGTGTACGAGAAAAACAAGAAGTTACCTTGAGCAAATGCACAGTGGAGTGTATTCAGCACTAAAACAAAGATGAATACTTCATTAGATTAACATTCAAGGTAAAAAACAAACAAACAAACAAACAAAAACTAAAGCTGGTTTCTCATTTATGGAAACAGCTTTACTTAAAGAGCAGCATGAAATATTTCTGCTAAGTTAATTTACATTTTTAGTCAGTTAGGACAATATTTTAAGCCCTTGAAAATGAAACAGAAGAGAACGTTGGCAGTAATTTCATTTCAATCCTGACAAAGCTGTGCCAGACTCAATGTTCATGTAACGTGCCAGTAGCAAGCACTCTGACATTTTTTTGTTTGTGAAACTGACAAGATCCTGCATACTATACAAACTACAATGACAACAATAAAAGTGCTGATGTACTTACAGAATAGTCCAAGCACAAAGAAAAAGGTTTGCTCCATCCTCAAGTTTGGACGTGATGAAGAAACACTGACCTTTACTTTAAAGTAAATCTCAACTTGTACTTTTTAACGCAGCAGAAAGAGAAGAGACGTTACATTAAAATGAGAGAGCTGAATTTCTGTCAGACTTTTTCCTTTGCCATCTCTTTCCTTTTACTGAAACTTGAACAAATGCTGTGACTCTGACCGCAAGGAACTTGACATGTTAATACTTCCTGTTGATTGCATGAAAACGCCTTCATGAGAAACGACTTTTGCTAGAGTAAAAAAGGATAATAAGTCCTATCCATGACACTGTGACCAATAAATTCAATACAGCATGTATACTTTACATTTTGACTAAGATATGTGGTTTATTTTCTGTTGAATAGGACAAATGTATATTTACTCATGTTTTTTTTTTTTATATGAATGTGTGAAACATGAGCATCACTGTACAGTAAATTCTCGAGACAGAATTACATCTATAAAGCTGTCTTTAATTACATAGCACTTACACTTTTATTATCAAAAAGTTAATATCATATTTTATAAATCGAAGTCAATGCTAGGGTTAGCAACTGGCAGCTTGGGGGCCACATATAGCTCTCCAAGTAACAAAATATGGCCAACCATTAAACTTCAAATGTCTAAAAATTACAACCATAAAGAAGAAAATTCTTGGGTGCTGGTTTGGCGGGGTGGTAAGTAACCAGGCACAACCCATATATATGTTTTTATGTTTCTACTCTCTCGAATCCCGTTTCAGAAGCCTATCCACTGTCTCTCTCTCATCTATCAAAGGCACAAAATGGCCAAAAAATAATCCTAAAAAAAAGGAGAAGAGCAATCTGAGATGAAGTATCTAATTTGCCTCTATGACACCATGAATACAGGCATAATGCATTGAAACATACTAAATGTTAGATATTTCTATACTAGTCTTTAAAATCTGTTTTAATCTATTTTTTACAGTTAGTTGAATCTCTTTATTTGCTTAAATGTTCCTGTAAAGGTCTTTTATGAAACAATATTCATGAGCTTAAGAAAAAAGTCAAACGAACTGAAGTCACTATGACTGCTGCCTTGATAAGGTTACTTTTCTGAGAGAGATTTCAATTCTCAAAGGGACCAGCTGGTAACATAAAGAAAAATGATAAATTAATGAAAAATGACTGCATAAACCATGTTGTATTGCAAAAATACATTTAATTAAGTCTAATGCAATGTTTAGCCCATTTAACTAAGCTTTACTCTTGATTTTGAGATTGAGAATACAGCTATTAAATCTGATGAAACCTTGACATCTATTGTTTAGGTAACTAATGTCATTCTGGATTGTTTTATTGATGGTGTCCTTTTAAGTGCAGCAATTTGGCCCTTTAGAACTGAGAATAACATTTTTAGATTTTAATTCAATATAAAATAAATTGCAGGTACTTAAAGAGCTGGCAAATCGAGCTTCATTAACAGTCACAATTTGAAATCTTAACATAAATAATGATAACACCAATGATTACAAATGTAAGGATATATTTTGCCTGTATGATTACTTGATCTTGCATTTTTATTATAAATCCCAGGTGTATTTTAAATTCAATTAATCAAATAAACAATTAATATTTATCATTTTTAAAGCATTTATTTCACAGCATTTCTCACATCAGCACAGAGCTATAATTCAGCGTTTATCTTCATACTTATAAAACATATTCTTGATGAAGCTTTGTGCCTGTACAGCATCATTTTGTGGCTGAACTTAGTGAGCCAAAGCAGAAATAGACAAAACCACAACTGATCAACATGACTGAGTCATACTTGAGTGTCTTCACACTTTAAGAAAGTGTTACTGTGGTAAAGTTGATCTGATGACCTCACCAAACCCACACAAACTTAGGCTATTGTGTTTGCCAGCCTTCAATGTTAAAATGTTTGCAACAACCAGTGAGCATTTCATGACTTTATTTCAAGGCTAATGTTTGAATTCAACCTGTAAAGCTGTCAAAGAATTTAAAAGACATGAAGAACTTTAAACATTTTAAGGAAAACAGGCAAACATCAGAAGCTGTAACAACTTTTCATAAATAACAAAACACTTTTAGAGACATTTTCAACATCAGCGATGTCTGAACATCGTTGACCCGCTCCTCGTGGATCAGATCTTATTGTGCTGAATGCAACAGAATTGAAATCTGTCAAATGAAGTTTGGACATTATGTAAAAATGGAAATAAAAGAGAATACAATGATATACAAATCCTTTCAAACATATATTTAATTAAATACACTACAAAGAGACCAGAGATAACAACAGCATTTATAAATTTGAAAGTTTCATTTTTGCTATTTTAGTATTCATCATTTTTAACTCGTAATTTTTCCTGTACATATGGAACTTCTGCTTATCATTTACAACATGAGATTTTTGTTACCTTTCTGCTTATCATTTTCAAGGAGAAATTGAAGCTACTTTGGCACTTATTTATAATTCATAACTTTTGTTACTCTGGTATCATCGTCACAAAAGTGTTTTTTGTTACTGCAACATTATATCATTCTTTATGTTATATTTATTTTGGCACTTGTCATGTAACATGTATAGTTCATGTTACTGATGCTTTAATCCTGTCAAACATATCTTTTTAATAAATAGTGCTCTATCAGTTGCTATGTCTAATTTTTATTACTTAAGCCTAAAATACATACAGCATGTAGATAAATTATTCAGACCACTCATTTGTTTATCGATCAATCTTTATTTGTAAAGCTTCAATTCATAACAAGTGTTATCTCACTTTACAATAGAGCACAAAACTCTTCATTTTATGGATACACATATATGCATAGATACATACATACATATATAAAATACACATATACATATGTATACAAATATATACATCCAACACCCAACATGAATCCATATAGCCAATCATGAATCCCTCCATCATGGCGGTAAGAACAAAACCTTCTGTTAAGCATCAGGAAATCTTGAATGTGGACCCCAGTCTCATGATGAACAGCAAATCCACACGATGCTGTGTTGGGTGTGTGGGCACAACATTTTTCCATTCAAATGCTTTTTCACCACTTCATTGCTAAACGAGCATGAATTTTATCACCTCACATGAGTTTTTATCCCCTTTACCTTGAACATTTGATATTTACTACATTCACCCTTTAAACTTTACTAGAAGAAATTACATGACAATATGATTGTGAAATTTTAGCTGCAAATGTTAAACAGGCAAGAGTTTTTTTATCACGCTGTCTTCCTGTGGTTTGTTGATGCAGGTTATTTTTGATCTGAAAGAAGAAACGAAAAAAATAGAAATGAGAGAAGATTGTGATCTTACGACAGTAAAGGTCCACATCCTGGTGTGTTTGGCCATTTCACATGTCTTGGATGTCAGTTAGGTGAGGATTTGATTTACATTGAACAACAAAAGAAACATTTGTCTCTGTAAAAGTTCAGGTGCAGCTCTTTTCCCCTCCTCCACAAAAATGCTAGGAGGGGGGAGGGCGACTGGGAGCTATGATAATGCACTGGCTGGCTGCGCAAACAATATCTGATTGGAACAGTGAATGCCTGTGACAAGCAGAAAAGGAAGGTGGAATAAAACATACCCCAGGAAGTACAAAACAGAGCGTTTTAAGGGGATTTTTTTAAGAGGCAGAGCACATTTCTCTGTAGACTGAGAGTTTAGTATAAGAAGTCATGTTCCTCTACTCCTTAAGTTCCTTCTAACAACATTACAAGCAAAGGACATTGATTTTGCAGGACATAGAACCTTTAACTATTTATAACTTTTTAAAGAAAATCAAGCAAATAAAATTAACTTCATGTAAGGCTGCATTATTAGTAAGAGACTTACTTTTTTGGGTTTCAGGTTCTTCAGTAGAAGCAGGTTTAGAGGGCTCTACAAATAAGAAGACAATTAGTTTAACAACTGCAAAATCAGCAGCTACTCCCAGCACTACATTATACATCGTAATCTCACTGTGGGGGAAATGAATAAAAACTTCAGCTGATCTTTACTTGCCTTCCTTTTTCTTATCTTCACTTTGATTCTTGTGGCTGACCTGAGCGTACACAATAGCTTCCTCTAAAACAGATTACACTTGTTAGGATTTGTCTGACATTGATTTATGTTCAGATGGATCTATTGATTTACTTATAGATGAAAAATAAAATAAGGATTTGGACACGCACTGAAAAATAGAATAATGCATCCACACGAGCAGTTTACCTAACCTGCCTTGTATGCTCTAATTTCTTTTCAGCTGAAGATAAAACACGCAGCTTTTAGAGCGACTGTCTGGAAAGAGTCACACTAACGCATCAGTCTCAGTGTCTCAAAGGCGAACCTGCTTTCCTGTTCCCAAAACACCTCTTGGTGCTTTATCAATAAAACCATTTCTGTGGCTGGATAACACTGTATGATAACATTCTGGAGGACGCCATTAATTATCAATACTTTAAAGGGTTTGTTTGTTTGTTTTTTAACGTGGATGTTGCTGGAAGCCCATGGTACTAGTAAATATGAGTGCCAAGAAATTAACCTCAGGAGAAAAGCTCCTCCACACGACAGCACTAGCAGTGAACTGTGCCTTTAAGACTATAGTCATGTCTGCTTTTTTTTGACAAATACATATATTTTTGACTTTTGGCTAAATATGCACTGTTTTTCAAAATCCTTGCCTGACCATATAATTATCAAACCTCGTTAATTTTTCCCTGCATCACTTTACAACAATAATCCTTCGCAGAGATGATGTAAACATATTTTCTTATTCATTTTTAGAGTTTCACAGCCACTTCAGCATCATTTCTAAGAGAGATTTTCACAATAAAAATTGTTTCTGTTTTAGGCGAGGATGAGATTTTCAAATTATTCTGACTTCTATCTTCATTTACTCTGTCCCACTGATAATTACACATCTGGACAAATCTCTCACGTGTTACTTTTATTATGACACCAAAATTATTCAAATGGACCTTGTGGTTGCAGAGATACACTCTTTTCTTTATGGGTATGGGTTTCGAGCAGGAGGCTTTAAAAAGGGGCTCGGGCTGAACAGGTTAACTTGTGATCATTGTCCCTAGGAGAGATTTTCGGAGGAGACAGTAGCTGGTACACAGCAGTACATGGTGCCACTGAAAGCCTCATGATTAACCCACATATGGGTTACTACTACTCAAAAAAGTATGCTGACTTGACAACATGTTATAGTAAGATATTTACAGCGTTTAACTTTTCCTGCACAAAGCCCCTGTGTTAAGAACTTCAGTATGTTGGGACGTGGGGCTCACGTATCCCTTCACCATCACTGAAACTGAACTAAAAATGAGCAATTTTAACTCCAGTAATGACAACGGGCTGTTAGTCACGGGTACAAGAGGATATTGTTATGAACCAGAGTACAAAGAGGAGGAACTTTTGCAGATGGAGTCACCTGTAGGAGGAGGGATGAAGAACTGAGGAGCAGGACAGATCACAGGTTAGCTGGTGGTGCAGATGCACAAACTGTGAGCCCATGTCTGCAAACTCCGAGGCTCATTGCTGTGATGAGTGATTCTTAGTAACGCCTCTCCTGGACCTTTCATCAGAGCTCTTTCATTTTGGTAAACCTTCAAACTGCTGTCTTGTGTCGGGGTCCTGATCGGTAAAATGGACACTGCAAACACAACACTCTGTCGCTGCAGAGGGAGGAGTCCTGATGTCCATATTTAAAAGAAGAAGCCAAATTGAGCAGTTTATATGGTTTGTGCTCCAGTGACAACAACCTGACCCTGCTGCATCCTGCATCACTCTGACCTAATCTGGCAGAAAGATTTTGTTTTCCCTTTGGTGCATCACAAATATTTCTAAACACCGGCCTCGTCCAGGAAAAGTTGAAGGATCTCAGTGTAGGATATTGTCGAGCCAACATAGTTTTTGAGCGGTTTTAGCCTGTATGTGGGTTAATTATGAGGCTTTTGATGACAACATTGGTGTGCCAGCTACTGTTCATCCCCAGATATCTCCCCCCAGGGACAAAGCTTGCAGGTTCTGATCCTCTTCCAAGACAATTTACATGGATAAAATGACGCATAGAGAATTTGGCTTTTGCTAACTTTGGTCGGGGGCAGGGATCCAAGCCGATATTCGAGCTGATTGTCTTGTAGTGTGTGCCCTGCTTAAGAGCACTGTGACTGACATAGCACAGCAGAAACACAGAGTATCTGTTGCTCTAAAGATGCTGAGGACTGAAAACATTTGACTTGATTTGTTTGAAAAAGCACTGCCAGGAAAAATGAGCACAGGCTCTTAATGAAAATTGTCCAGTATGTTTTCATCTTTGATACGTATGCTCTTAAAAAGATTTTACCTGCATTATTTGTGGTGTCTTCAGAGGCTTTGATTGTTTCATTATGATCAACATTGTCTGCAGAGAATAAAAATCATATCCATCAAGTTAACTTCAAAATATTCTCTTCTGTTCTGTCTGCGTCTAAGATTAGTCTTTGAAGGTGTGTTGTACATAAACCTGTATGATTTATTCAAATACTGACTCACCATGAGACCCTTGCTGGTAACCAACAGAGATTGTGCCCTGAGATGTAGTTGTTCCTCTAAAAAGAAAGAAATAGGAAAAAAAAACAACTTACAGTGTGAAATATTGCAAAGTTTCAGGGTAATGACTCTAATAAATGAAAAGAGGTGAACCAACCTGCTGAGGCATGAATCTGTAACAAAAGTATAATCACTTTGAGACTGTTTTGTGCAGTAAGTTTCTTTCTTTTTCATGTCAGTTCATAAGAATTTGAAGTAAAGCACATTACAGAGGGTCGTCTTACCTTTGGACCGCCTGTGGTAAAGTAGGAGCACAATCATTGTAAGTAGCCCGATGAAGCAAATCAACACAAAAATGATGAGAATTACAGAAAATGAAGAATTCCCATGCTTGGCCACAACTGTAATAAATAACAAAAAATGACTGTTACTTTATTTAAAGACGTCATTGACAGTCATTCATTCATGAGTCATGCTGTATTATGCCAAATCTGACTATTTAAATGTAAAAGGATTACATTATTAGAAACCAAAGTGGAAATAACCCATTTGCACAAATCCATGTTTTTCATTGAGACAAAAAACAGACTTAATATATTTTAGTTCGTCTGTTAGATCAGACCACACAGACCAGCCGTCACTCACACTGTGCATCACCCATGACCCTGTCCCCGGTTCACAGCTGTTCCTTCCTCGGATCACTTTCGATTGATACTGACCACTGCAGACCGGGAACACCTCACAAGGGCTGTGGTTTTGGAGATGATCTGACCCAGCTGTCTATCCATCACAATTTGGCACTCGCTCAAACTCGAGTCAAACTCGTTCAGATCCTTATGCTTTCCATTTTTTTCTGCTTCTCATCAACTTTAAGGATAAAATGTCCACTTGCTGCCTAATATATACCACCCACTAACAAGTGGAGTTGACAGGGATTTAAGTCAAATTCTTTGAAAGTGACATTACCTTCAATTCAGTCATGTCATGTTTTCTCACTCCCTCTTTTGGCAGAGACATGGTTCATAGAAACAAAAGCTTGGCTTACCTTTGACTGACATCCAGCTCTGATGAGACTCGCTCCCTGAGGTTTGACACTTGTAAAATCCCTCACTGGATTTTGTCACAGCAGAGATTTTCAGCTCACTTCTGATGTCACTTTGAACGAGTTTGTCATTGTGATAAAAAGACACATAGGAAGAGATGAAGCTGTTTCTTAATTTGCAGCTTAAACTGACTGAACTTCCTTCAGTCACTGGTCGGACAGGGCTCACCAAGATTATATCATGATCTGTAAAAAAATAAATAAATAAAGGACAAGCAGTTTCAGTAAGATCATTAGTTTAGTTTAGTTTAGACTACTTTATTTATCCCAAAAGGCAATTCAGTTTTTGCAGTCCACCCAGACCATACATACATTTTTAAACAGCAAAACAGAGACAATATAAATAAATAAAGTCAGTACATGACAGAGATGCTCATTGACACATATCAGCCCTCAACACAGGGTTCCCACACGTCCTGGAAAACCTGGATAACCTGGAAAATGACTGACTAATTTTCCAGTAATGGGAAACATATGGAAAACAAGAAAAAAAGTAAAATGTCCTGGAAAAGCTTGAATTGTTCTGGAAAATTATTTACCTTCCTCTACTTTGTTAGTTAACAAAAATCAAACATAGGAAATGAAGTAAAAATGTACTTAGGAACTAATGCACACTTAGCCATAAAATATGAGAAGATAAAATAATGTAAGTTAACAAATAAAATATAAAAACTGAAAACAGTGGTGACCAAAACATAAAATTAAAAATGGCAAAATAAAATTTAGGCTACTTAAACAGTTAATCAACAAAATATATTTATAAAAGACAGAGTAAATAAAGATAAAAAATTTGTATAAACCATAAACTTAAAATAGTAAGACATTACATAAAAGCCAGACTAAAAAGATAGCTAGCAGACAATGTTCATGCCCGAGAGTAATAAATAAATAAATTTTAAGAGTGGCTGAAAACGTCCTGGAAAAGTCCTGGAAAATGATTTCTAGAAAAGAGTGGGAACCCTGTCAACAGACCCTTTAAGTAACGAGGGTCAGGCAGATTATAATGCACATTAACGATTAGCGGCAGATCGAAAAGAACATGAAGGAGATGCTTGGCAAACAAGGAAAAACAAAGAAGTACAAATCTATCAGTTCATGAGACTACTATTAAGGTTTAACAGCCTGATGGCAGAAGGAATGAAAGACTGAGAATAACGGTTTGTTGTCCTACCGGGGGATATTAGATTAAAGAAACATACTCATAATGAATACCCAACCTTCTTATGTTTCACTTTTTTTTTGAGGTGGGAGGGGGCTGCTTTATTCTTTGTGTCATGTCTTTGAGTCACATTTACAAGCTGTTTTGTACTTCTGTGTTAAATCCATGCTGTATCTAAACTATTGTGCTCTGAACTATCTTGAAAATTTATACCTGCACAACAACAGTCGACATCTTGTCGGTTTACAAGAAGCCATTAAAACAGAAACAGAGCGAATAACGTCACAGCAAAAAGCTCAACATACAGTTAGCAGCAGTTAGCAACAGTGCATCCATCCATTATCTGTACTGCTTATCCCTTTTGGGGTCACCATGTATAACTCTGACACAAAAAGTGGAATCCAGACA
The DNA here is from genome assembly GCA_037902135.1 of Cetoscarus ocellatus. Lineage (NCBI taxonomy): Eukaryota > Metazoa > Chordata > Actinopteri > Labriformes > Labridae > Cetoscarus > Cetoscarus ocellatus. The sequence goes on from JBAMNC010000826.1 coordinate 330,980, forward strand.
CAGTATTATAACATTATTTGGATCCATAATGGTTAAAAATGTTACCAATGGGTGAAAGGAGGGGTGCACCCTGGACAGGTCATCTGCCAATCATAGGGCTGACACAGAGACTCATTGGACTATGGTAAACTTGAATACCCCTAGAAGCCCATGAATGCACGGGTAGAACATGCAAACTCCACAAAGAAGACCCCATCAGAAAGGAGAGCTGGTCCAGTAACCCCCTTGTTGTGGGAGAACACAATCACCTGCTGCACTACCTTAAAGCCCCCTAAATAATATCCCTCAATACTTACAAGGTATATAAAAGAATAAACATATCAGAATCATACTTTTTTTCGTGATGTTGACGGCATTGCTGAACTTTCCTGATCCAGACTCACACCAGTACACGCCACTACTTGTGCTGTGAGATCCGAGGATGCACGTTGACCCTGTAGTTTTCTCCCGCACAGAGCAGTCTCTCAACTTGCTGTTCCCTTGAAAAGTCATCACTCTCCACTGAAAGGAGTTTCCAGCACAGAGTAGGAGCACAGAATCAGAGACAAGGTGTTGCACTCTGTCAGGAGTCACTGTTAGAGATGCTGAGGAATGAATTTCTGAAAGAAAAAAATGATAAAGACTAAAATTAAAATGGGTGGTCTATTGGATGAATGGTTGAAGTAACACATCATTTTTTTTACTTCAATATAGCAGATCTGTGGTTATTAAAAATAAATTTCACATTCTAAAAGAAGTTTTATTCATTCTGATTTTTAAGGCAATTGGGTTTAGAGAGAAAAAAGGTCATTGAAAATAGTCGTTAACAGTGTAGCACTGTAAAAATGTAGGGTCATGATATTTATTACTTATAAGCTGCTTATAAGCATGATAATTAGTAGCATTGTGATTGCTTATTAGTCATTAATAAGGGTTTATCAACACTATTGCTGTGTATTGGCATGAAGCTTGTGCTATGAAATGTACTACGACATCATGATATATCATACTGTTATGAGCAGGGCAATATGTCATGATTTTTTTCACTAAATATTTTATTTAATGAGTTTAGTTATGGTACTATGAACCCGAAAGATTATTGTAACAAGAAAATAGAGTTTATGATCAGAGCAGTCTCATTTATATAAAGCATGATCGCTGCAATATAAACAGGTTTAATTTGTCTGTTCCAGTGACAAACATAATGACAAACATGACAGAGACAGGCAGAGTCAAATGACTGAAAGTCTGCTGCCAACATGCAGCCAGAGGCTGAATTACAAGACAAAACGAATGTCCTGCCTTCTGATCAGTTTTCAACTAATGAAGTATTGATACAGAATCCTGCTGCTTAATGTCATTGTGTATTTGTTCACTGATAATTTCTCACACCTTATTCTACATGACTACAGTATAGTTGGATATAAACAAATATTTTCCCCTGATAACCAAACAAATTTTGCTTATGGTTTCTGGTTATGAAGTTGTTCTATTACGATCTTGGTTAGCTCTGCTTGGTAAGACCTCTATAAGGTAGTGATACCATACGAAAAAATATTGTCCCCTAATTACCCCCAGTGCCTTCCCTCGATGAGAAAACTTTACTTAAACTTTAAGATTCTGAAGATTTTGGTCCAAAACATCTCACATCAAAAGACAATTGGAATGAAAACACTCATTCAAGATTTCCAAAGGCTCAACAGCATCTTAATTTTTTAAAGAAATGAAGAGCTTTAAAGGATAAGTTCGGTTTCTACAGCTTTCACATAGTTTATAGAATGAAGTAGACCAATATACTCACCCAGAAGGCTTTCCTGATTCAAGCAGTGCTTCGGGAGATATTTAGATCCAAATCGAGCGGCGGACATCCGTATAAATGGTTACAGACGGGGCATGTGTAGCGCCGCTCCTAAAACTGGATTAATCGTCCAAAAACTCATTAGTTTCACCAACATTTCATCATGGTCTGCTTGCGCTACCCTCCACGACAGTCCGGTGTCACTCCATCCATGTTTTTGTGACTGTGCTGACCTCTGAACTGAAAAGTTTCTTGCCTCCGCGTCCTCCTTTCGATGAGCTCCTCATCTGTAAACTCTGGCTCGAAACTGTAAGGACACCCATCATATTCAAAGTTCTCGTCCACAACATCTTCATCCGATAGATATTCGTCCATTTTGCACAAAACTGGAAGAAGAAAGTTATTGTGTAGCCACCGCTCGCCGCTGAAATAATGAGCCGTACTGCGCATGCGCGCGCAACCGAAAGAAACTTTTCAGTTCAGAGGTCAGCACAGTCACAAAAACATGGGTGGAGTGACACCGGACTGTCGTGGAGGAGTAGCGCGAGTGGACCATGATGAAATGTTGGTGAAACGAATGAGTTTTTGGACGATTAATGCAGTTTTAGGAGCGGCGCGATACATGCCACGTCTGCTACCATTATACGGATGTCCGCCGCTCGATTTTGGATCTAAATATCTCCCGAAGCACTGTTTGGATCAGGAAAGCCTTCTGGGTGAGTATATTGTTCTACTTCATTCTATAAACTATGTGAAAGCTGTAGAAACCGAACTTATCCTTTAACGTGTACTGCACCATGTTGAAACTAAAACTTCATTGAAAGTGTCTTTATTTTTATTCAGTGCTAGGGAAGAGTTGTTCCTACAAAACAACAAACAAACAAAAAAAAACAAGAAGAAATTAGACAAGACTGTTAAAATAGGCACAAAGATAACTGGGGAACAAATGGGCATCTCCCACCTGACAGACTGACACACACTGACTCTGGCAAACAAGATCACAGCAGTCCCACAGCGCCCCCTTTGGTCTGAATTTGAACTCTTAATCTCAGGACACAGATACAGAAGCCCAGGATGAGGACTACAAGAGGCATCACATCCTTTATACAACAGAGCATCCAGCTGCTGAATAAACTCTGATCTCACAACATGAACTTGACACACTGCACTTTAAAGACCCTGACAATGATCCAGCTTACATCGAGTCATGTGATGCTTTAAGGATGGACTTTATTCACTCATTTATTGTTACTGTCATTTTAATCTTTTATTGTTACTGTCATTTTAATCTTGTCATTCTTGGAAAACTGATGCATATTGTTTTGTACTGCCCTTTGTTGGTGATGATGTCCCACGTAGTGTGTGCTTTTATGCTCTCTGTGCAAGACAAATTCCCTTACGAGCAATAAAGGTTTCATTTTTAAGTTTTAAGTCTTAAACACAGATTTTGCAAAAACTGGAAGTCTTAGAGGGTCACCTACTCCAGGAGTTCAACTAGATTTCATGCATTCAAGCCTATGGCATGCAGAATTAAAGCACTAATAAGCCTTTGATAATAACAAGCAGCCCATATGTCACTGAATATGCTAAAGAGCAGCTAATTAGTGATGATTGTTGTGACCTTAGAATAGTGTTACCTTGATTTATTCCTCGGTACAAACACAAGTTTAAGACACACAGAACAGACAAATATCTACTTCTTAATGAAGAAAAAGTGTAGAGAGACTCACCTCCAGACCAAACAAACGTAGGGTCACTATATTCAGTGTACAATTCATTTCCTCTTCCAGCTCTGCATGCATATCCTGCTGTGTGTGTCTGTCCATGAACAATGTAAGAATGATGTTCAGTCCCATCACTCCTTTCAGAGAGCAGCTCATGGTTGTAGGAGTCTCCTGGTAGTTTGGGAATAGCTTTATACCAGTAGAACCTCCATCCTGCTGATGGATGCTGAACCCCACAGGTCAGAGTCACTGAGTCTCCAGGTCTGGGCCATGATGGAGAGACAGTGAGGACTGGCCTGGGTGGACCTGTTGAAAAAATAATCCAGCAAGACAAAATCTTAATAAAATAAATAGATGATAGAGGATATTCTAGCATATGTGTTTGTTCTATTCTGATGTGAATGAAATCTGACTTACTGAATAAAACTGTCAATGAGACTGAGTCACTCCAGTTTGTTGTAGACTGGTCAGCTGTTTTTAAGGCCTTACAACTATAGTTTCCTGAATTGGATGTATAAGCGTCCTCAATAGTGTATTTCTTTTCCTTTGGAGGTTTTTGTTGGCTGGTTGTTTCCCACTCAAACTCCCACTCAGAGTCTTCTCCACCCTCAATTTCACACGTTAGAGTGATCTTCTCTCCAGAGTAAACCTCAGTCCAGATGGGCTGCAGAGTCACAACAGGCTCTGTTTCCATCTGTTAACATTCAAGATTTTACAGTCAGTATAAAAAGAAAAAACCTTAAATCCTCATTTAATATCCAAGAAAAAAAAAAACACACTCACTGTTTTTGAGGATTGTTATTGTCTGACTTTCTCCTGTAGAGTAAGCTGGGTCTCCTCTAAATCCTTGACATGAGTACAGTCCCACCTCTGAAAAGGTCATCTGTCCAGACGAGCTTGAAAACTGTTTCTTGATGGCAGAAGCCGAACTTCGTTGGTAAAAGTAGTATTTCCAACCAGATGACTGTCTTACTGAGCAAGTCAGGGTCACATGACCTCCTGGGGGGATACCTGGTTCATCAGTGCTCAATTCAGCATTTGGTTTTCCTTCTATTAAGTTCAGAACAGAGACAGTAAAGGTAATTATTTAACTTGTGACCTCAACAAGTAGAAGCAACAATAAATGATTTCTCCATCTTCAAACCGTAGCTTTGAGGATTATGTTAGCACCTGATCATCTGCAAATTGTGCAATTTAGATAGTCATTTGACAGGAAGTCACTGTCATCTCACACTTATTACTTCTGCCAAGGAGGTTATGTTTCTGCTTACGTGCATCTGTCTATTTTTGTGGCCGTCAGAAAGATCACTCGAAAAGCTTTCCTTATATTTTGATTATGTTTTTATGGAGTGTTGGTCATGGCACAAGAGAAGTGATTAGATTTTTAGTGGTGATCCAGATGCAGATGCAGGTCAAGAGAATGTTTTAAAATGATTTGTTAACATTGTGAAATTAAGTATTTTTCCATATTGTTTGATAATAACATGGCTATAAATGTCAGAAATGCCTTTATGGAGGTTTGAGCACATTTAGGTGTTTGCTGAGATGACTCTCAACAACAAGAGAGGTAGTTTGCCGTCTCCATACTGTATTCCATCATGAATGTGACTAAAAGGATGAGAGAAGAAGGTGCCAGATGAGGCTAGGAAATGAAAAACAGGGCCCTATTTGGCTGCATAAAGAGGTTTGTCTAAAAGCATGTGACACACAGCACGTCAAAAGAACACTTCACAAATATGTTCCAACTTTACCTGACACTGTTATCCGAACTGAAGTGCTCCATGCTGTTGTAGAATATGAATCAGTTCTGAGTTTTCCTCTGCACTTGTAGTCTCCACCACTGTGAGCTGTAACATTGGTAGAAATATCTCTGCTTGTCTGATCTGCAGTCGTGCTTCTGTCCCTGCTGGTCGTTTCCCAGTCGTACTCCCAGCTCGCATCTTCTACATTCTGGATTACACAGCTGAGGGAGATCCTCTCCCCGATGAACATCTCTTTCCACTCAGGTTGCCCAGTCACAACAGCATCGCCTGGCACTGTTCGAATCCAATGTTCCCAAATATGAAAACAATACAAGAAGAATAACTTAGTTCAACTCACATTGTCTTTACACTATTTATAAATGAACTACTGTGCAAAATTTAAATCTTCATAGTTTATTTTTTTCAATTAAAGAATGAAAAGTGAAGAGAAATCCAAATCAAATCAATATTTGTTGTGATCACTTTCTGCCTTCAAACCAGCATCAGTTCTTCTAGTTACACTTGCACACAGTTCTTGAGGAGCTCAGCAGGTAGGGTGTTCCTAACATCTTGGAGAACCACAGATCTTGTGTGGTTGTAGACTGGCTCAAATCCCTCTGTCTCCTCATGTAATCTCAGACACACAAGATGATTCAAGATCAGGGCTCTGTGGTGGCCATACCATCACTTCCAGGACCTCTTGTTCCTCTTTAAACTTAAAATGACAGATCTTTATAACTCTGGTTAAATGTTTTTGGTCATTTTTTCTGCTACAGAATAAATTTGGGGCCAATCAGAGTCCTCCCTGATGGTACAACATGATGGTCAAATATCTGCTAGTGTTTGAAGAGACCATTGATCCTGACCAAGTCCCAAACACTACTTTAGAGATGCAGCCCCAAACTTACAAGAAACCTTCACCATGTTTGACTGCTGCCTGCAGAAACTCATTATTGTTCCTGTCTCACTCAGTCCAGAGTGTGCCTCTCAGCCAGCTGCTGCCAACCACAGTGTCTGCATCATTACCTGTTTCTTTGTGCGTCTTCAAAAGAACTTGACTATCACATCTGGTGATCCCGGTTTGTTTTGAAATCTCTGCCTAGGAGAGACCTTGTTGATGTAGTATTATGATCAAATCCTGTTGCTGAGCCCAGTCTTGTCATATAACCAGAAACATGAATCTGTGTTTTTCTGCCTCACCTTGGTAGCAGAGTTTGGCTGTTCATCACCCACTTTTAAGGCTGTACACAGCTGTTTCTTTTTCAGTTAATGGCTGTGTTTTAGCTCACACATGAATATGATGATCTCAAGCACCTGTTTTATATGGTTGGTCAATCATAGATCTGTCCATAATCCTACAAGCTCCTCGCCTTTGTGCAAGTGTGACTGTAAGAGCTGATGCTGGTTTAAGGCTAAAGAGAAGTTGCATCAAATTTTGACCTAATTAAGTTTTTTCCTCTGTTTTCTTACACTTTTGTAAATTTCTGAAAATAAGTGATTAACATTAATAATTTTATAAGCATCCATACTTTCCATCATTTTTCATCTTTTTCACAGCACTGAGTATCAAAAATCTGGATTAGTTTGAATAAATGTTGAACTTACAAACTCTGAAGATGGCGACTGAATCACTGTAATAAGTGGAGTATGTTCGGTTTCTTCTGACTCCTCTACACCAGTACAGTCCTCCATTCTCCACTGTTATTTGTCCTTTTGAGTGCTCATCCCCTTCTGTTATCTGGATTTCAGAGGTTTTCTCTCCTCTGTACCAGAAAAACCTCCAACCAGACGACTGAAGGTCCACTTCACAGGTCAAGACAGTACTGCCTCCCTCCTGAATGAAGGTCCTTTCAGGCTTCAGGATGGCCTTTGGGATCAATACTGTTAAATGCAGGAAAAAAAATACTAATGAAAATGTGAGGTTTACATTAAATGATATTGTATTTACCCTTTTTTGGTATAGAATAATTCAGCACAAGACTCCATCATGTCTGCTTCTCTACCAGAGATAGGAGTTCATAGTGAAATCAGTACACAAGTTCTTGTGTCCCTCTATGACCATGTAATCATTAATGGTCTTTGTTTATAACAGCAGAAAATGTGTTGCACACAGACCTGCCATTGGCTCTCTTTGTTGTCTGTCATGGCAGAACAAAGGTACATTAAAAAACCTTCATTTAAAATCAAAATTAAATGAATAAATGAGGACGATGTAAGCAGAAGTTTAGTTGTAACCTTACTTTCTCTGCCTGATTCATTCTTTGTATCGAGCTGATCCATCTTACAAAATTAAACAATTGAGCTCGGCCTGCAGAGGCACTGCCCAATCAGTTTGCAGCTCCATCAGTACCAGTTCCTTATTTCCACTGTACACATGCACAATATGTATGTAGGAAAATGAGTTACATTTCTTTGATGCTGCAATTCAAAAATTGGAAAAGCCTTATGCCAATATCAGACAACACGGTATTTACTGACTTACCTTTTTAATCTGGCTTTTAGCTGATGATATTTTTTATTATTTGTCATTGTATTTTAACTTATTTTAACCCTCTTATTCTGTTTTATTTCTACATTTCAGTTCAGATTTGTTATTGGGAATTTTATTCTTTGTTAAATGCTTTTCCTTTTATTATCCTATTTTAGTTTATCTTATTATGCACCTGGTGTTAGGCTTTCTCATTTTACCATATTATTTATTTAAATTTTATTTTATTAATTTATTTACCTATTTACTTATTTTACCCGATAGTATTTCTATCTAATGTCTTATCATGATTTTTAATTACCATTTTAGTTTTAGCTCCTGTGTTTCCTCATTTTTAATTCAAGATAGCATTTCCTCAGTTCTCTAATTCTGTTTTCTGTCAGAATTTCCATTTTATGTCTTTGTGTGTTTGAGTAAGTGAGTGTGTGTTTTGTATTGGATTGTGGGGGGGTCTTATATTTTCATTTTCGGCAATTTTCTATGTTTTATTTAATTTATTGTTATTTTAATTTAGTTTATTTTCCATGTAAAGCACTTTGTGCTACAAAGTCCTGACTGAAAAGTGCTATACAAATAAAGTTTGATTGATTGATTGGTTGATTGATTGATTGATCAATCAATTTATTTATTTATTATTTTAGTATGTTAGTTAATTTGATAATTGAACGCCACTTACTCTGTTAATTTAGTGCTTAGTATGTTAGTTAATTTTGATAATTGTAAAAATCTTCTATTCCTTGATCTATGTCTTATGCATGCTACTATCCCTGTACTTGCCCTGTACTGCTGCAATACCAGAATTTCCCCTTTGGGGATCAATAAAGGACTATCTTATCTTATCTTATCTTAAGATTCATTCCAAACTGCACCTCAAGCAAACTCTTCTTGAGTCCGGGAAACATTCCTTTCCTTTGTCTTTTGAGTACCAAAATTTCTGTCCTGGAGTCATGGGGCATCCCAGACGGTCTTTGTTGTTGTTCTCTATGATATTCTACACCAGATAAAACAGCAGATATTCATGGTCTGTGAGATCCAAAACCCTGTGACTGTTGGGTAAATATTTGTGCATAAATCATATTGTTTGACCCCCCGCATTGGAGATATCATGCAACAATTTTTGTCAGATGTGGCTGCTGTGATCTATAACATTGACAAATGATGAAGCCCAATGTTTTTTGAGCAATTCTCACTTATGTATGTTACCAGACATGTAATAATCTTAAAACAGACTCATTTATTTTATGAGTGCTTTAAAAGGCTGTTAAGTAATTGTCAGCTAGCTCCATGCTAGACTAAATGACTAAGTAACTGCTGTAGAAAATGATATTTTGTTGTTTAATTTTAATTCACAACACATATTTTAGTACTGACAACATGGTTGGACTTACGTGATAATTTCAACTTGAGGGTGTTGCTCCAGGGTGTGTAGGATGAAGGGCTCCTTCTACCATAGCACTTGTATTGTCCATTATCAGTAGGAGACAAATTGACAAAACTATATTCATTGTGTGTTGTGCGTTCGTCTCTGCCACGTATTCTCCATATGTACCTCCATTCAGCATCTCCACTTCCCTTTATCTCACATCTGAGGGTGATCCTCTCACCATAGAATATCTCAGACCAGTTAGATTTTATAGTCAGATGGGGAGCTGATCAAAAACATGAAGACAGAAATAGGATTTAAAATATTAAGCAATAGATAAAATTAAGAACTAAATGAGACACTTAATCCAATTCTTATTATTCTATGCAAAACAACCATGAAAAACATAAAGCAATAATAATGCTCTTTATGGTTTCAAGTAACAGTATAACTGTAGCCTTCCACTGCAGTCATTTGAGGAAATACTGTCTTCTCCATATACAGTATCTCACAAAAGTGAGTACACCCCTCACATTTCTGCAAATATTCCATTATATCTTTTCATTGGACAACACTGAAGAAATTACGCTTTGATACAATGTAAAGTAGTGAGTGTCCAGCTTATATAACAGTGTAAATTTACTGCCCCCTCAAAATAACTCAACACTCAGCCATTAATGTCTAAACTGCTGGCAACAAAAGTGAGTACACCCCTAAGTGAAAGTGTCCAAATTGGGCTCAAATGGTCAATATTTGTGTGGCCACCAAGGTGGAAAAGGATTCAAGTGGTAACCTGTGAAGCTCTGGTGAATTCAATGCCCAAGAGGGTTGAGGCAGTGCTGAAAAATAATGGTGGCAACACAAATATTGACCACTCACTCTTGTGAGATAGTTTATCATAAAATGTTGAACACACTGTTAATTTCTGACTACAGTGCAACTGACAGCTTACATTATGAGAACAAAGTGGTAAATGGTCAATGGACTTAAGCTTGTATAGTGCTTATATGGTTCTTTTCTAAACACTAATCAGATAAAAGGAGCTCAGTTTGATCCAAATGAACTTTGATCAAACAGACCCATGTATCCTTGAAGCAAAAAGAAAAGACTCCAAGGCACTCTCTTCATACTATTAAAATGCCTTTATTGTAGCGGCATGGTCATGACCTTCTAAAAAACTGCGACACGTTTCGGCATCAAGCCTTCATCAGGAAGTCATGCAAACAGATGGTGGGCTGCAAAAGGCCCTTTTAAAGGCACAAGCAAACCCACCAGCAGATGGTGTTATTCAGGCCAATAGAGGCTTCAACAAAGTTTTCGGGCTCTAATTTCGTAAACCATGCACAGGCAGGGCGCACCTGCCCTGCGTCGCTCCCGCGCCGCGCCAAAGGCGTGTGTCCAGGGCATTTTGCAAGTTTCGTGCAATGAGCAGTCTGGCGCAGGGAGGTGCATCCACGCCTCCATCTCTCCCAGCGGCACAAGTAGCAGAGAGGGAGGAGAAAAGGCGTGAGTGGGTATAACACAGCCGAGTGTGATCTTCACCAATCAAATGAACGCCTCTCCTCGCCTTGAAATGCGTCGCGGGCAAGGCGCAGTGACAATTTCACCTCAGTGGAGAAGAAGGTCAGAGCCGCTGCCACTTTTACAGCAGCTGGGAGAGCGCAGGGGCCACCGGGGCCGCGCATCGGACGCCACGATGCTTGTCATCGTGTGGACCACCTCGCAGGACAGATGTAATCTGCCCCGTCTCAATAATATGAGTAATAAAATGAGTAATAAAATAATCACATCATCCAATACTCCGTATTGGATGATGTGGCTGTTTGTGGTTGGCTTGAGAGATGTGAACTCGTTAGTTATGACAAACGTCTCTGATCTGACATCAGACAATTGCTATAGATACAAATGTATATGCTGGTTCAGACGGTTACATTAAATAGTGGTTGCTGTGATTGTTTATTGTATTGAAATGTGCCTGACACTCTGGAAACCTGCCTGTGTTTTTTTGGTGACGTGCGCACAGCACGCCTGTCAGCCAAATTACCACTGCCCGGGGTGCGCCTCGTCTGCGCCGAGAATAGACCAGGTTGGAGCTGGCGAGCTTTCAGCGCACCTTCCGCACTGTTTTTTGGCACGAAATTGTCACTGCGCCAAGCTGAATCTTTCTACTGCTCCCCCTGGTGCGCCGTCACACCCATCTCGGCACAGACGGTCTACCAAATTGCCAAATTGGCTGCACACGGCGGTGCGCCGGACGAAATTACCACTGCACGGGGTGCGCAAGGCAGCGCCACCCTGAGTTGCGCCAGGAAATTAGAGCCCTTCATCTCAAAAAACCTTGCATGGCATAATACAAAACAGATAAAATGAGTGAAAGCATTCTGGTTAAAGAACAATTTTACGAAATGGTCCGTAAGTTTAAAAATAACTTAGTGCTTAGACAACATCCTTCCTTTACAAGAACACAGTATAATCTTGTTCTTCATTTAGTCCAGGAGATTTTGTGGCTTGGATATGTGAATCACTGCCTCCAACTTGTCAGACTGCAACCTCATGCACATCCAGTGGCTAAGACCCACTAGAAATGCGTCAAAGATCCACTGGTAGATCGAGATCTAAACGCCCTTGTTTAAAAATGATCAACATCTCGTGTGTTTTCGTTGTTTTTTTCTTACATGTTTCTGTTAAAAAGGCAGAAGCACAAAATGTATTTGCATAACACTAAAACATATCAGTCTTAAAAGTAATGTGGTACATGAGAAATTAATATTTCTGTGACAGTTATCCATGGATAAAAATTTAAGGAATGTAGAAGAGAAACAAAAAGTTACCTTGAGCAAAGTGGAGTGAATTCAGCACTAAAACAAAGATGAATACTTCATTAGATTAACATTCAAGGTCAAAAACTTAAGCTGGTTTCTCATTTACATTAACACCTTTAGTTAAAACAACAACATGAAATATTTCTGCTAAGTTAATTTACATTTTTAGCAAGTGAGGAAATATTTTGAGCCCTTGAAAATGAAACAGAAGAGAATGTTGGCAGTAATTTCAATTTCAGGCCTGACAAAGCTGTGCCAGACTCACTGTTCATACAGTGTGCCAGTAGCAAGTGCTTTGACATCTGTTGTGTTATTAAAACAGACAAGATCCCGTATACTATACATACTACAGTAAAAACTATTAAAAGCGCTGATGTACTTACAGAATAGTCCAAGTACACATAAAAAGGTTTGCTCCATCCTCAAGTTTGGAAGTGACGAAGAAACACTGACCTTTCCATTAAAGTAAATCTCAACTTTTTAATGCAGCTGAAGGAGAAGAGACGTTACATTAAAATGAGAGAAATTTCCAAATTTCTGTAAGACTTCCTTTTCCTTCCTTCCCTTTTACTGAAACTTGAACAAATGCTGTGAATCTGACTGCAAGGAACTTGACATGTTGACATATTGATTGCATGAAAACGCCTTCATGATGAATAATAAGTCCTATCCATGACACTGTGACCAAAAAAATCAATACACCATGCGTACGTTACATTTTACCAAGATATGTGGTTCATTTTCTTTTGAATAGGACAAATATATATTTACTCATGTTTTTTTTTATATAAATGTGTGAAACGTGAACATCACTGTGCAGCACATTCTAGAGACAGAAGTACATCTATAAAGCTGTCTTTAATCACGTGGCCCTTACATTTTTGTGTTATTATACAGGGGAGACTTTTGTTATCAAAAAGTTAATATTATATTTTATAAAGCGAAGTCAGTGCTAGGGTTGGCATTTGGCGGCTTAGGGGCCACATATAGCTCTCCAAGTTACAAAATATGGCCAACCATTTAACTTCAGTTGTCTAAAAATTACAACCATTAAGAAGAAAAATCTTGGGTGCTGGTTACTTTGGGTGGTAAGCAACCAGGCCCATATACACACGTGGACAAAATTGTTGGTACCCTTCAATTAAAGAAAGAAAACTCACAATGGTCACTGAAATAACATGGAACTGACAAAAGTAATAATAAAGTAAAAATTTACTGAAAATTAACTAAAGAAAATCAGACATTGCTTTTGAATTGTGGTTCAACAGAATCATTTACAAAAACAAACTAATGAAAGTGGGTGTGTGTTTTGGGTCATTATCCTGTTGGAGGAGCCATGACCTGCGACTGAGGCCAAGCTTTCTGACACCGGGCAGCACATTTGGCTCCAGAATGCCTTGATAGTCTTGAGATTTCTTTGAACCCTGCATAGATTCAAGACACTCTGTGCCTGATGCAGCAAAGCAGCCCCAGAACATAACTGAGCCTCCTCCATGTTTCACAGTAGGTACAGTGTACTGTTCTTTGTATGCTTCATTGTTGCATCTGAAACATAGAGCTGATATGACCTGCCAAAAAAGCTCCAGTTTTGTCTCTTCTGTCCAGAGGACATTCTCCCAGAAGCTTTGTGGCTTGTCAATGCATTTTTTCAAAATCCAGTCTGGCTTTTTTATAATGTGCTTTCAACACTCCTAGGTTGCTGAAAATTTTTCTTTAAAGGTCTTTTATGAAACAATATTAATGCATTTAGTAAGAGTCAAATGAACTTAAATCACTCTTTGACTGTTACCTTAATAAGGTTACTTTTCTGAAAGAGATTTCAATTCTCAAAGAGACCAGCTGGTAAAATGAAGTAAAATGATGAATTAATGAAAAATAACAGCATAAACCAATTTGCTGTATTGCAAAAATACATTTCATTAATTTTAATTCCATTTTAAGCTTATTTAACTAAGCTGAACGCTTGATTTTGAGCCTGATAATACAACTGTTACATCTGAAAAAACTTGATATCAATTGTTTAGATAACTGAAGGTATTCTTCATTGTTTTATTTATGGTATCCTTTTATATGAAGCAATAGGGCCCTTAAAAACTCAGAATAACATTAATGTGGTCCTCATGGTAAAAAGATGCTTATCCTTGAGTTAATGTTAACTATCAACATTAAAAGTTATAATTTCAAGGATCTATGCAGCACATAAACAGCGTATCTGGTCTGCAGAGGATGAAGACCATTCAACTTATGGTATCGTGTTTATCTCTAACTGACCAACTTATCTGAAAATAATGTAGTTTTATCAGCATTAAAGAAAGAAAGAAAACAAACCCACAGTGTAGAGGAAGCAAATTGTCCCCACAGCGGACCACCTCAATGTTCTAGTTTGGTTAGAGACCACAGCACAGGAAAGGCAGTGTTTAAACCGAGCAACAGCAATGTGTGGTAGAGCTGTGGATTTAATGTCACAGCACTACAAGATTACAATTCTGGGTGTCACAATTTGATTCAAAACTGTTTTTACATTTAACCAATTAACATTACCTTTAAATTAAAAAGGTACATGAGCTGTAACATTTTTGGAAAGATATATAGAGACCACTTACCAGAGAGTATATATTGAACACATTTTGTAAAGTTAAGTAAATGTTAACAATCAGCATTTGAAGCTAAAATTTCTGGTACTTTGTTCTAGGATCTAAAAACTACCTGAATATATGTTTCGCAGTGGTAGAAGGTCATTTAACTGATGGAGTCATGTTCAAATAGTTTAATATTATCTAAAAAAAAAAAAACAAAAAAAGCTATGGTAAAAAGGTAAAAGAGCAGCTAAACAGCAGCATAGAAGTTCTCACATTGCTCAACATGTTACAGCACTACAAGATTACAATTCTGGGTGTCGTAGTTTCTTTCAAAACCCTTTTCCCATTTCATCATTTTACAATACATTCCCTATTTTAATACATCCCTGTAGACCTTTCTTGACTCTAAAATGAAGCCAATGATTTTACAAACAGCTCAAAATCACAGAGATGTTTTTATAAGTCTCTGAGTCTTTCATTGGTTTGTTCAGTCTTGACTGATGCAGTGGTTAATTTGAGTTTGTTCTGAGGTTCATTGAGGTGCCGTTTGTTAAAACACAGTTTCCTAGAAATTTCAAAATAAAAGCATACGCCCGTAGTTGCACAAAGACTTTTATTATGAAATCTTATCATCAGTCTCCCTATTATTTTTAAGGAAGCTTTATGTACTTTTGTGAATTGGCAGTCGTCCCTCCGCATTAGCACCTTTAGCAGTGTTTATGGATTATTTTGGACTTAAAAAAGTGAGACTTCGGTTTAAAGTCACATCTAAGCTGCTGTGTTACCAGTGAAAATGGCTGCAGCCTAAGACTGAGCCAATCCACACTGATACATCACAGGACAAAGTCTGCATCAGAGCTACAGACGGACAACGATGCTCTGCAAACCGAACAACCTTTACAACAGGTTTAACTTTTTCAGAAGAGATAGGTACCCTGAAGTTATCAAGGGGCCCCTGTGAAGATGGCATGTTTAGGTGCTTTAATGTATATTTCAGGACATATTTTCTAACCTATTAAAGTGTGTTATATTTCTGATCTGAGTATTTTTAGGTTCCTACAGTAAAGCTGGGCTCCTTCCATGCTTTATTTCAGATTTCTTTAACTCAAAAGTCAGATATTCCTGCACAACTTGTCCAGCTTTCAAGGGGCTTGGAGAATATAAGAGTCTTGAAGAAATCAAGCAACACATTAAGTCCAGGAAACTAAAAAAGTAGTTTCCTTAACTACAAGTGTTGCTGAAGCTCTTAAGATTTCTTCAAGATTTCTTTGACTCTAACACCCTGTCTGGACAGGCAACACCTGGACCTATTTAGTAGACAGCACCTAATGTGACCACTATTAAGCTTGAAACATGTCTTTAAATACACTTACGAAATAAACATTTGACAAATGTTTGGGAGTCACAGTTGGGAGTCTTTTAGCAAAATATTCAAGGATTTTTTTTTCATAATTCAGCACCTGGACAACTGATGTACATGTGTTTGCTGACATGTTCTTGTCCACATGCACTGTAAATCACAAAGATGTTGTTTACTGCTCAAAGTAATCACTGCAAAGATCTTGTTAGGTAGCAAAATGTTTGTCCTTTAGCTTAGCTTCCTTCCAAAAAGACTCCTGGTAAAGCTGAACATCCTCATGGACAGAAGTAAAGAGAAAATATTTGCATGATTCAAATGGTTCACATTTTTAAGGCAAAAAAACATCTTCAACCACACAGCTTTTAAAACCATAATGATGATCATCCCATTAAACATTTACAGAATTTACAGAATCAATGAGCCCAAATAAGTCAGAAAGTTGTCTTATTCTGTAATACAATAACCTTGCAGTGCAGCTGGATCCACCTCCTTCAGAGTCTGTAAACAGGCAGATCGATCTTGCCAACGTCCACAACAAAACCACTGAACCCAGTCTGCAGAGACACTGCCCAGTCAGCGTCCTTTAAAAACAGGAAGAGGTTTGCAGTTTTTTCACAAAATGACAAACAAATAATACCGACAGTATTTCTTGGGACAAAAGATATTGTTGCTATATTTCTGTTATATGCTGAGGAGAGTGTGAACTGGCTCATGTTATTTACTATACACTGTGGCAGTCGCACCTGCAACATCTGATTGGCCTGTTATGAATGTGATTGTTAGAGTGATCATCCAGTCATCTTTCAGGGTTTCTTTTTTTAAGATTCTGCCCTTCCAAGTCACTTTTTATGAGCTGTTGCCCAAGTGGACCAGTGAAATATACGCTCTTGGAGTGTTTGTGTTCGTATGTCCATCTCACTCTGTTGTTTGTGTCAGAGAAATCCCTCAGTTGTGCTGCTGTTGTCTGACAGTCACCATGGCTGGATGGTTGAGCATTGTGACGGACATGTTGCAGAAACTTGTAGAGAGGTTTGATCCTATCACTGACATCCTAATCCACGGGCTTGGGGACAGAGTCCTGAAACATTAAAAACAAGCAGATCTGTTCGAACATGTGCTGTTTTATGGCGCCCTCTAGTGTCAAAAAGCAGAAATCGTCAGTTCACAATATCTAACCAAGACGATTTGAAACGACGTCCAAATGCAAGAGCCTTGAGACAACATGCCTTCACTTTTAATGCATTTAAACATGATTCTTTACTTAATTTATTCTCTTGTCTTTCTTGTCATTCATCACCACCTCCTTTGTTTACTCCTACAAAAGGCTCTGAAAAAATCTAATGTTCATATTTTGGAGCACATGACCTTTGTCATTCCTAGATTTTAATTCTATTTAAAAAATAAATTACAGTTACTTAAAGAGCTGGCAAATGTACCCTCATTAAAAGTCACAATTTGAAATACTAACATAAATAATCATCATGCCAATAATTACAAATGTTAAGGTGCGTTCACACCGAATGCGACTTTGCGATCAAGATTGCGTTGCAACCCCAAGTCCTGTCGCATGTTCATAGCTCATTTTGTCACCGTCGTTCAGTGATGTCACACCCGCTGGAGTTTCACCATGATCATATCATATTTCATATAGTAGGACGTATTAGCTGACATTATCCCAACTGTATCCTTTTCACT